>CM064486.1:21890018-22122706 GCA_032716605.1 Paralithodes platypus
ACTGTGTACCCTGATATATTAAAGTCTCACTCAATAAATCTTTCTAATCCCTCTTACTTAGGGGGTAGTACTCACTTTTTCTGGACCCCCTTCCCCTTCACGTTTAGCATATTAGTTTTGAGGTTTTAAGACGTTCGTCCCGTTAGTTTGGCGATTTTGAGACCTTTCGCCTCATTTTGTTTGTCAATATTAAAACCTTTAGTGGCATTTAGGTGTCGATCTTTTCCTGGCGAACGATAGCGAGCCTCTAATTTTAGAAGGAAACGGCCTTCTGCCAGGACATTATTCTATGAAAAATTTAAAAATTTATCTAGGGGGTGTTTGTCTAAGTTTGATGGAGATCTAGCGAGTAAACTAAAATATAAATTAATAAATATATATATAGACCAAAAAAACAAGCACTACCCCCTTAACCTCTTCGGTATATAGCTATTTCACACTTTACCTTGATATGCTAAAGGATCCCCCATTAAACCTTTCTGTTCTCTCATGATATACCCCTCGAGTATATACCTATTTACCAGTTTGTACACTTATATAATCAGTGTATAAGGGTACACAGTGTGGTGTTAGTTACTAATGCTGAGCTTGACCTACATTAACACACAGAGGGAACAATCACACATATGGACTCGTTATAACACACACACACACACATACACTCTCTCTAACACACACACACACACACACACACGCACATACACACACACGTACACTCTAAGACAATAATCTTGGCCCAAAATGAACCCTGGAACAGCAAAATGAATCCCCATAACGTAAACTCATTATTCTAGGTGTCTCTTTTTCTTCTGGTTTCTCTTGGAAGGACCATATCACCACTCTTGCTAAAGCGGCCTCCCAGAAGCTGGGTGTGCTCAACCGCCTCAAGGGGTTCTTTACCCCTGCGCAACTTCTTGCTCTGTACAGGGGCACAGTGCGTTCTTGTATTGAATATTGTTCACATGTGTGGAGAGGATCCTCTCACACCGCACTCCTAGACAAAGTATAAAAGAAAGCCTTTTGTTTCATTAACTCCCGTCCACTCACCAATTCTCTGCAATCTCTTTCTCTTCGCCGCAATGTTGCATCTCTCTCGAGATTCTATCGCTACTACAATAATCAGTGTTCCTTAGAGCTCTCCCAGTGTATGCCACCTCCTCTACGTAAGGTATGTAGTACCCGTCTTGCAACACAATCCCACCCCTACTCTGTACAGCTCTCCAACTCAAGAGTGAAACAATACTCCCAATCTTTTTTCTATTCAACAGCTGAGCTTTTGAACTCTCCCTGAATCCATATTTCCCTCATCCTATGTCTTTAATTGTTTAAAACTCCGTGTGTCCAGACATTTTGGCTCGAATATTCCTTGATTTTGGCCCTGTCACTCTTTCAACTTTGGGGGAGGCACTCGTCACAGGCAGTTTTGCCTTTTGTCTCCCTCATCCACATAGAAAACAAAAATTAGGTCAAGAATATATGAGAAAAGTCGTTTCAGTTCGCGTTATATAAGCTTGGACAACTTAATAAGGCCACGACATAATATGTCCTGGAGTGTACAGTCGCGGTCATTAATACTTGGACACTCTTTAAGGGGGTACCGTTTGTTTATTTGCTTATTCATAATTACATTTATTATTGTTTTAGTTTCCTCCCTAGACCTCCATCAAACTAAATAGATATTTGTGTTGTATAATTATTGTGGAGTTTGCTTGCTTTTGCCATTTACGTGCCATGTATTTTACTGTGTCCCCGAGGCTAACATAATCGCCTTCCCAAATTAAGTTCCTCCAAGCTACCATAAAAATATAATTATAATACCAAAATAAGATAATAAATAAATAACATAAATAAATAAATACATAAATACACAGCTCACCCAGACCCCCTTCAAATTAAATTTGTAAATTTTTCGATAGAATAATGTACCGGCCAAAGGCCGATTTCTTACAATTTATAGGGTCGCTATGCTGCAGCCCGTCCAGCGACATCCAACTCGATAACGTCCCAGCTGGAGTAAAATCGAGCTAATAAGTGATGTCTCGGCACCAAGTATGTTTGATCAATAATTGGTATCAGCAATATCTAAGCTTAATTTCTTCATATCTAGTGAAATATACAAACATGTTCCTACAATTACCCACCATATTCAACATCTAACAGACATTAATACAGCACAGAGCAAGCCAAACATAATGACAGCTGGGACATGACATTAGCGCGACCTTCCAACAGCGAAGTGAACGGTGGCGGCGACACCGTGGCCTTGCCTCAGAGAACACCAAGGGAGCAACACTCTCTGAGGCAGAAGCGCTGCAAGGTAAATTCAAGGTAAATATCGATCGCCCAAAAAGACAATCGACACCTGAATGTGGTGAAACATCTTATTATCTCCAAGCAAATGGGATGGAACATCTAAAAGTCTCCAAACTAATGAAGCGAAACAAGGGAGATCCAAAAAGCTCCCTGCCAGACCAAAGATAGAGCACACACACACTACACACACCAACACTACACATACACATACACACACCAACACTACACATACACACACACACACACACCAACACTACACATACACACACACACCAACACTACACATACACACACCAACACTACACATACACACAGCAACACTACACATACACACACACCAACACTACACATACACACACCAACACTACACATACACACACACCAACACTACACATACACACACACACACACACCAACACTACACATACACACACACACCAACACTACACATACACACACACACACCAACACTACACATACACACACACACCAACACTACACATACACACACACACACACCAACACTATACATACACACACACTAACACACATACATATACACACAGACACATACATACACATACCAACACACACACACACACACACACACACACACACACACATACTGGGTAAACGGAAAGCTTCTCTCTCACCACTAATAATCACCTTCCTTTTAAATCTGTACCGTGATAATTAATACGCAGGGCTGTGGTATACCGGTAATTGAATATTTTCGGTGTGAGCGTCCTGGGTTCGAATCCCCGGACTGCCACATGTGTTTGTTAATTTAATTAATCGAGTTTAGAAGAAAATTTGGTTGGTGGAGAGAACATATAATAATAGGGTTGCTGTATATATATATATATATATATATATATATATATCTATATATAGATATATATATTATTATATATATATATATATATATATATATATATATATATATATATATATATATATATATATATATATATATATATATATATCTCTCTCTCTCTCTCGACAGTGAGTGTTAGGTTGTTTTGTGAAGCGTGCCTCTGTGGTTTAGCTAATTGTATAGTTGAATAGGGTGTGTGTAGTGTATGTGTGTTTCTAGTGTGTGTGCGTTTGTAGTGTGTGTTTGTAGCTTAGGCTATGTATGTGTGTTTGGATTGTAAATGTGTGTTATTGAAGTGTATGTGCACTTGTAGTATTTGTGTGTGTGTGTGTGTGTGTGTGTCTGTAGTGAGTGTGGGTGTATGTGTGTGTATCTGTAGTGTATGTGTGTGTGTTTATAGTGTATGTGTTTGTGTTTGTAGTGAGTTTGTGTGTGTTTGTAGTGTATGTGTGTGTGTGTTTGTAGTGTATGTGTGTGTTTGTAGTGTATGTGTGTGTGTGTTTGTAGTGTATGTGTGTGTTTGTAGTGTATGTGTGTGTTTGTAGTGTATGTGTGTGTGTGTGTGTTTGTAGTGTATGTGTGTGTTTGTAGTGTATGTGTGTGTGTGTGTTTGTAGTGTATGTGTGTGTTTGTGTTTGTATGTGTGTGTGTGTGTATGTGTGTTTGTGTGTAGTTTGTGTGTTTGTATGTATGTGTGTGTGTTTGTAGTGTATGTGTGTGTTTTGTAGTGTATGTGTGTTTGTTTGTAGTGTATGTGTGTTTGTAGTGTATGTGTGTTTGTAGTGTATGTGTGTTTGTAGTGTATGTGTGTGTGTTTGTAGTGTATGTGTGTGTTTGTAGTGTATGTGTGTGTTTGTAGTGTATGTGTGTGTGTTTGTAGTGTATGTGTGTGTTTGTAGTGTATGTGTGTGTTTGTAGTGTATGTGTGTGTTTGTAGTGTATGTGTGTGTTTGTAGTGTATGTGTGTGTGTTTGTAGTGTATGTGTGTGTGTTTGTAGTGTATGTGTGTTTGTAGTGTATGTGTGTGTGTTTGTAGTGTATGTGTGTGTGTTTGTAGTGTATGTGTGTGTTTGTAGTGTATGTGTGTGTTTGTAGTGTATGTGTGTGTTTGTAGTATATGTGTGTGTTTGTAGTATATGTGTGTTTGTAGTGTATGTGTGTGTGTTTGTAGTGTATGTGTGTGTTTGTAGTGTATGTGTGTGTGTTTGTAGTGTATGTGTGTGTTTGTAGTGTATGTGTGTGTTTTGTAGTATAGTATGTGTGTGTTCTGTAGTATGTGTGTGTTTTGTAGTACAGTATGTGTGTGTTCTGTAGTATGTGTGTTTTGTAGTATGTGTGTGTTGTAGTATAGTATGTGTGTGTTCTGTAGTATGTGTGTGTTTGTAGTTGTGTGTGTGTTTGTAGTGTTGTGTGTGTTTGTAGTGTATGTGTGGGTTTGTAGTGTATGTGTGTGTGTTGTAGTGTAGGGTGTGTTTTGTAGTATGTGTGTGTTTTGTAGTATGTGTGTGTTTTGTAGTATAGTATGTGTGTGTTCTGTAGTATGTGTGTGTTTTGTAGTATGTGTGTGTGTTTGTATGTTGTGTATGTAGTGTAGTGTGTGTGTTTGTAGTGTATGTGTGTGTTTGTAGTGTATGTGTGTGTTTTAGTGTATGTGTGTGTGTTTGTAGTGTATGTGTGTGTTTGTAGTGTATGTGTGTGTGTTTGTAGTGTATATGTGTGTGTATTTGTAGTGTATGTGTGTGTTTGTAGTGTATGTGTGTGTTTGTAGTGTATGTTGGGTGTGGTGTGTTTGTAGTGTATGTTGGGTGTAGTGTAGTGGATGTGGTGTGTTTGTAGTGTAGTGTGTGTTGTAGTGTATGTGGTTTTTATAGTGTATGTGTGTGTTTTATAGTATGTGTGGTGTGTTTTTGTGTATGTGTGTGTTTGTAGTGTATGTTGTGTGTGGTGTAGTGGTATGTGTGTTTTTGTGTATGTGTGTGTGTTTGTAGTGTATGTTTGTGTGTGTAGTGGGTATGTGCGTGTTTGTAGTGTATGTGTGTTTTGTAGTGTGTGTGTTTGTAGTGTATGTGTGTGTTTTATAGTGTAGGTGTGTTTGTAGTGTATGTGTGTGTATTTGAGTGTACGTGTGTGTGTGTTTTAGTGTACGTGTGTGTGTTTATAGTGTATGTGTGTGTATTTGTAGTGTATGTGTGTTTGTAGTGTATGTGTGTGTTTGTAGTGTATGTGTGTGTGTGTTTGTAGTGTATGTGTGTGTTTATAATGTATGTGTGTTTATAGTGGTGGGTGTTTGTAGTGTGTGTGTGTTTGTAGTGTATGGGTATGTAGTGTATGTGTGTGGTGTTTGTAGTGTATGGGTGTGTGTGTAGTGTATGTGTGTGTTTGTAGTGTATGTGTGTGTTTGTAGTGTATGTGTGTGTTTATAGTGTATGTGTGTGTTTATAGTGTATGTGTGTGTGTTTTTAGTGTATGTGTGTGTTTGTAGTGTATGTGTGTGTGTTTGTAGTGTATGTGGTGTTTTGTAGTGTATGTGTGTGTGGTAGTTATGGTGTGTGTTTGTAGTGTATGTGTGTGTGTTTGTAGTGTATGTGTGTGTTTGTAGTGTGTGTGTGTTTGTAGTGTATGTGTGTGTTTATAGTGTATGTGTGTGTGTTTGTAGTGTATGTGTGTGTATTTGTAGTGTATGTGTGTGTGTTTGTAGTGTACGTGTGTGTGTTTATAGTGTATGTGTGTGTGTTTGTAGTGTATGTGTGTGTTTGTAGTGTATGTGTGTGTTTGTAGTGTATGTGTGTGTGTTTGTAGTGTATGTGTGTGTTTATAATGTATGTGTGTGTTTATAGTGTATGTGTGTGTTTGTAGTGTGTGTGTGTGTTTGTAGTGTATGTGTGTGTTTGTAGTGTATGTGTGTGTTTGTAGTGTATGTGTGTGTTTGTATTGTTGTAGTGGTATGTGTGTGTTGTGGTTTGTAGTGTATGTGTATGTATTTGTAGTGTGGTGTGTTTGTAGTGTATGTGTGTGTGTAGTGTATGTGTGTATTTGTAGTGTATTGGGTTGTAGTGTATGTGTGTGTTTGTAGTGTATGTGTGTGTTTGTAGTGTATGTGTGTGTTTGTAGTGTATGTGTGTGTGTTTGTAGTGAGTTTGTGTGTGTTTGTAGTGTAGGTGTGTGTATGCAGTGTAGCTGTGTATTGCAGTGTATGTGTGTGTGTTTGTAGTGAGTTTGTGTGTGTTTGTAGTGTATGTGTGTGTATTTGTAGTGTATGTGTGTGTTTGTAGTGTGTGTGTGTGTTTGTAGTGTATGTGTGTGTTTGTAGTGTATGTGTGTGTATATTTGTAGTGTATGTGTGTGTTTGTAGTGTATGTGTGTGTGTTTGTAGTGAGTTTGTGTGTGTTTGTAGTGTAGGTGTGTGTTTGTAGTGTATGTGTGTGTATTTGTAGTGTATGTGTGTTGTATGAGTTTGTGTGTGTTTGTAGTGTATGTGTGTGTGTGTTTGTAGTGTATGTGTGTGTATGTACTGTATGTGTGTTTTTGTAGTGTATGTGTGCGTGTCTTTATAGTGTATGTGTTTGTGTTTGTAGTGTATGTGTGTAGTGTATGGGTGTGTGTTTGTAGTGTATGTGTGTGTGTTTGTAGTGTATGTGTGTGTGTTTGTAGTGTATGTGTGTGTTTGTAGTGTATGTGTGTGTTTGTAGTGTATGTGTGTGTGTTTTTAGTGTATGTGTGTGTTTTTGTAGTGTATATGTGTGTATTTGTCTTGTCTAATAATATCACTGCCTAATCTGCCTCCTTGAATGAGAGGGTTAATCAGATAATAAATAATAAATACACACCTTTTATCCTGGGTTTGTCCTTCTTGGGAGTTAGAAGGCATTGAGGTGGTAACCGGTCAACTCAACCAGTAGACCATTTCAACCAGTAGCTCTCAACCAGTACCAAATCAACCAATACGGATAGGTTAGGTTAGTACTATATTTTGGCACTGGTTTGGTTGGTCTGGGTTAATTTGGCACTGGTTGAGAACTGGTTGAAATGGTCTACTGGTTGAGATGACATGGAAACCATTGAGGTTATTGACTCTGAGGTTAGGTTTTTGTTCTCTCTCTCTCTCTCTCTCTGACTCGGAGGTTAGGTTTTTGTTTTCTCTCTCTCTCTCTCTCTCTCTCTCTCTCTGACTCGGAGGTTAGGTTTTTGTTTTCTCTCTCTCTCTCTCTCTGACTCGGAGGTTAGGTTTTTGTTCTCTCTCTCTCTCTCTCTGACTCGGAGGCTAGGTTTTTGTTCTCTGTCTCTCTGTCTGTCTCTCTCTCTCTCTCTCTCTGACTCGGAGGTTAGGTTTTTGTTCTCTCTCTCTGACTCGGTTAGGTTTTTGTTCTCTCTCTCTCTCTCTCTCTGACTCGGAGGTTAGGTTTTTGTTCTCTGTCTCTCTGTCTGTCTCTCTCTCTCTCTCTCTCTCTCTCTGACTCGGAGGTTAGGTTTTTGTTCTCTCTCTCTCTCTCTCTGACTCGGAGGCTAGGTTTTTGTTCTCTGTCTCTCTGTCTGTCTCTCTCTCTCTCTCTCTCTGACTCGGAGGTTAGGTTTTTGTTCTCTCTCTCTCTCTGACTCGGTTAGGTTTTTGTTCTCTCTCTCTCTCTCTCTCTGACTCGGAGGTTAGGTTTTTGTTCTCTCTCTCTCTCTCTCTCTCTCTCTCTCTTTATCTACCTATCTATGTATCTATCTATTTATCTACTTCCCATAAATCAGTGTTCATTGAGTTGATTGACAAGGTGAAGCAACGAGTGGTTCTGATGGTCGCGAAAGGTCTCCAGCATTGACCCCCCTCCCCCCCCCCCCCACACACACATACTTACATCAGTTCACACCCTCACCCTCTATACACACACACACACACACACACCCTCCATGATCAATCAGGCCCCCCCCCCCACCTCCGTCCCCCGCTTGCATCAGGGGGAAGAGAGAGAGAGAGAGAGAGAGAGAGAGAGAGATAGATAGATAGATAGATAGATAGATAGATAGATAGAGAGACACCCCACCCCCAGGAAGCCACCAATAAACTACCAATAAAGAGCCCATGTTCCCAACCAAGGTCAAGGTCAAGGTCAAAGGCAGAGCAAGCCCTTAAGGGGGGGATAGGCGTTTTGATTTGTTCATTTATCTACCTCTTATTATTTTAGTTTCCTCCGCTGACCTCCATCAAGCTTTCCACACAAAAAAAAAAAAAAAAATCCCCAATATTTTATTATTTTATTTTATTACAGGCTCGCTATCGCTCGCCAGGAAAAAAATCGACACCTAAGTGGCACGAAAAGTCTTAATATTGACAAAACAATGGGATGAAAGGTCATAAAATCACCAAACTATTGGGCTGAACGTGTTAAAATATGAAAACTAATGGGGCTACATGAGGGAGAAGGGGGGGCGGACAGATAAACCAACCATCCCCCCCCCCCTTAAGGGACCTTTACTGGCTTTCGTTAGAAGATTGTATGCAGCTTAGAGAGGGCCTTCTGAAATCTGGGGGGTAGAAGATATATCCTAATATTCCTTATCAGTTTTTTTCTGAGCCCCTTCTCCCTCATGTATAGCCCCAATTTTAATACGTTGTCCCCAATAGTTTGGCGATATTAAGACCGTTCACTCCAATTCTTTGTCAATTTTAAGACCTACTGTGCCTAAATATATGTTTCGATATATTTGGATTGATCCAAAAATAAATCCGAATAGTTATATTTGCATAAAGAAAAACAGGGGTCCACGATTTATTTTTAACCCTTTGAAGATTATGACGCATTTTGGCAGTTTATTCTGGCTATCAGTAGGCGATTTTATACAGTTTAGGAAGGATCTGTTGGCATTAAGAGGGTAAAGAACTAAAAGACTATCTCAACTAATCCTTTGACTTCCACATACCCTTCTCCATCTGAATCAAATCGTCTAATAATAGCCAGAAAATAGACAAGAAATACGTAATCGGATCTTGAGAGGGTTAAGGGGGTAGTGCTTGGTTTTATGCTTATATATTTATTTATAAAATTTTGTTTTGAGTTTCCTCGCTAGACTTCCATCAAGCTTAGAAAAACACCCCCAAGACCCCCCTTCAAGATAAATGTGTACATTTTTCGGTAGAAAAATTTCCCGGCCAAAGGCCGGTTTCTTCTAAAATTAGAGGGTCGCTATCGCTTGCCAGGAAAAATCGACATCTAAAGGGCACGAAAGGTCTTAATATTGATAAACAAATGAGGCGAAAGGTCTCAAAATCGCCAAACTAACGGAACAAACGTCTTAAAACCTCAAAACTAATATGCTAAACATGAGGGAGAAGGGGGTCCAGAACAAGCGAGTACTACTCCTTTCTGTGATTGTACAAGGCAGAAGAGAGAAGTGATGAAGGTTAATCGCTTCTGTACCGGCGACGTTCTTTTGATTTTGTTCAGGCTGCTATTAGACGATTTTATTCAGTTTGAAAAGGGCCTCTAGCTATTAACTGGCTTCAACTATCTCATTTAACCCTTTTTACTACCAAAGATCCTTCTTAAGCGGCACCAAATTCTCTCTATATAGCTAGAATATAATGGAAAGAGACGTCGCCGGTAGAGAAGGGGTTAATTGGATCTGCCTCAGAATTTTAAGAGACAAGACACAGAGGGTGATGCAGAAGATAGTGGTAGTAGTGACGGTGGTATGGCTAGTTTGTAATTTATTGCGGACTAGAGGCGTTAACCCTTTCAGTGCCGGTGATGTAATTTTTATTTGATTTCAGATACATGTAGACGATTTTATGAAGCATTGGAAGGATATACGGTACCGTAGCTAAAAGGATTAATTGAGGGTGGGAGGGGGGTCTATGCCTTAGCCCCCGTCCCCTCTCTCTTCTCCTACCCTCCAACCCCCTTATACAGTATATATTTCCCCGGTAACGGGATCTAGTATATGCCTTTCACCCCCTCTTGCTTCCTACCCCTCCTCCTCTCTTCCCCCTCCACTCCCCCCTTCTCTCCTCGTGGAATCTTCCATCAGGAGGCAATGAAATGCAACAGTCGGGGAAGGGGGGATGGGGGGATATTATCGCCTACAGTGAAACGTACGTAATTTTTGTGAACGATTGTGGCTCGCTCGTGTAATATTATGAATCGTTTCCTTCTAACATGTACCCCAATTAACCACTTGCGAATTTCGGGCTATAAGGGAGTTGGAGCATTATGTATTATGGTCGGGGGCCGGGGAAGTACTGGAAGGACCTGTGACCCTAGTATCTGGGTCTTCTCCTGGATGACCTAGATGTGTGTGAATTTGTATTTTGTGTTTGTGTGTTCATTGTTTTCTGTTGTGTTGTCCCTATTCTGGCTCTGTCTTGAGTCGCACCCCCACCCCCCCCCTACCCTCCCCCCACAACAAAAAGGAAAAGAGGACAAAAAGAAGAAACAAACTAGGACAAGTGGGGATTGGGCCTGAGTATGTATAATATAATACAATTTAACCGACTTACCAGAATCAACACGGTTGCAGTGCATGTAAAACCAAATACTTACAATTCAACAAACTTTCTATCCATCAAAATCTCACTTAAGTTTGGTTATTTCTGCTAAATATGGATGTTCATACAATTTTAAAGTGTATTAAAGTTAACCGGGCAGATATAGGTAGCACTGCCTTTCTACACTTCCTATACTGCCTTTCTCTTAAGGGGAGACTGGCCGTTTGTTTGGTCTATTAATTAATTTATTCATATGTTTGTTTAGTTTCCTCCCTAGACCTCCATCAAGATTAGAAAAACACCCCCTAGACCTCCCTTAAAGATAAATTTGTACATTTTTCGGTAGACAAATTTCCCGGCCTAAGGCCGGTTCCTCTTAAAATTGCAGGCTCGCTTTCGCTCGCCAGGAAATAATCGACACCTAAATGGCACAAAAGGTCTTAAAATTGACAACGAAATGGGGCGAAAGGTGTTAAAATCGCCAAACTAATGAGCCGAACGTCTTATAATCTCAAAACTAGTGGGGCTAAACATTAGGGAGAAGGGGGTCCAGAAAAATGGTCTTCCTCCCCTTAACTGCTCGTGAGACGCGCCGCCCTAATATAATATTGGCTATACAAATAATACGTACAGTGGTGTCGCGCAGCCCAGCCAGTGAGGCTGGGCTACGGGACACCACTGGTGGTGTCCCGTAGCCCAGCCTCACTGGCTGGGCTGCGTGACACTACCAGTGGTGTCTCGCAGCCCAGCCACACTGGGTAGGCTACAGGACACCACCACAAGTGTTTTCGTATTTATCGCCATATAATTCAGCCAATTAGACTGTTGAATCGAAATTCTTTGGATTATTATTTATATTATCATTAAAAACGTTGGACTTTATTAAATTATATTCCTACATGTTGTATATACAGACCTATTCCACACTCAACTCCCTACGCCACACCACAGGCGCCTGAGTAGATGCTCGTGCGTCTATACAGGTATCTATATGTATATATAATAATTTTTTTATTATATATACATATACTGTAGATACCTGTATAGACGCACGAGCATCTACTCAGGCGCCTGTGGCCACACACACTCACACATACCTATTTATACATCTAACTAGGCTTATATATACCGGTAGCCGTTATATGTGTGTATATTCTTCGTCTTACATATCCATCTTATAAGAACATATGGGAGTCTGCAGACAGTCGATTGGCCAACACAAGGCAGATCCCTCTCACACCCAACCCATCTCGTTCATACGTTTATCTAATTTTATTTTGAAACTCTATCGTTCTTGATCCCACAATGGCGCTAGGTATCCTATTCCACATGTCTATTGTCTACATATCTGTTACCATTATGGTATAATCAAAACAGAATTAAAGTCATTCATACTTGCATAACGTGCTATAAGACAGCTTGACGACGTTCACAAGCACAAGTGCGTCAATGTGTGGATAGTTACATGTGTTTGTGTAAATTAATATGTTTGTGAGTGTAATAAAAAGTAATGCAAATACAGTATATGTTCGTAAATAAATGTTTGTTTACAAAATTAATGTTATATGGATGTTCAAATGCATGTCTACATGAGTATGTATGTGCGTGTGTAATGGCATGTACGTTTGGGTCATAATTTGGAAGGAACAAAATTATATATTTGTGAAAGAAATTGCAAAGTACACTGTAAAGTGATCAGCTCAGTAGCAGTAGGCTTTCAAGAATAAACTGAATAGCTCAATGAATTAATTGGGTGTGAGCTGGATCTGCCTTACGTAGGCCAGTTGGGGGGGGGGGGGGGCGCAGTGCAACCTTGCATGCACGAGTAGGAATGTGCATGTACGAGCATAAAGACTGTACGTTTGTGAGTGGAAATATGTGTTTGTATAATGGATGTACAAAATTAATAATGAATGTACAATATGTTTGTGTGTGTGAGTGTGTGTGTGTGTGATAGAGAGAGAATGAGAGAGTCATTCACATGACTTGTCTTTGTGAATGTGTGTTTGTGTTTGTGCTTAGGAATGCGAATATTATTTGTGCGTGTGGTTCTGAAAGAACATTAGAGTGTGGGTGCGATTGTGGGAGGGAATATCAATGTGTGTGTGTGTGTATTCTGATTGGAAATGTGAAGGCGAGTGTGTAATTGTGGATGTATGTTCGAATATATGTGCGTTGTCGAGTGGTAATCTAAAAGTGTGTGTGTGTGTGTGTACATATATGAATATAAATCACCGAACTTGTTTGTCAAGGTGAATACATGCAATGCAAGTTAATGACATTGTGGGTAGGAATACGAAGATGTGTTCCAGAATGATTTTGTGCGTGAAAATGTGAATGTGCATGAGTTTGTGTGTGTTTATATAGTGAATCAACATAGAAGATAATAGGTAACATTTCTCAATTGATGATGCATATATTGTCTGGTGATTATTGGCATCCTCAATCTGTCTCTACGAGTAACTCCACACATACTCCTCAAGCAGCTCATCTCTATTAAATATTCAGTTAAATATAAAAATTGTATCAACTAAGAAAAGAGGTAGTGGGGAATGGGAGGAGTATAAATTGTAATTAAAGGACCAAGGCAGTCAATGGTACCAATTAAATGTGATTAGAGGATCCACCTGGTCCTCTAATCACAGATTATACTCCTCCCACTCACCAATAATCTATTTTTGTTCTAATGCTTCACCCATTGTATATTCTAATACACACACACACACATATACTGTATATATATATAATGTGTGTGTTTGTGTGTGTGTGTTATAAACATTATAATAATATTAGTTGTGACTGACTGACTTATTAGTTAATATTGCTGTCATATTGCTAGAAAGACGAATATGTAGAGGAAATAATGATAGAGGTGTTTTAAGTGGATGAAAGGTATCAATAAGAGAGATATGTATATGGTATTATAGCTTAGTAACCTGCCTTTTGTCTCCTTCATACACAGAAAAGAAGAAGAAAAAATAAGAAAATGGGAGCCCGCATAAAGCCGATTGGCCCACACAAGGCAGATCCCTCTTCTCCCAACCCATCTTGTCCATATGTCTATCTAATTGTATTTTGAAGCTCTCTATCATTCTTTATCGCACTATGGCGCTAGGTAGCCTGTTCCACAGGTATATACAACTCTTACCAAACCAGTATTTGCCTATATTTCTTGAAACGAAAAGTATCCCATTTGAAACTATTTGTTTGAGTTTTCTCGCTATCGCTGAGCTTCAGTACATCTTTCATATCCCCTGCATTTAGCCTATCTCACTTACCCACTTGAACACCTCTATCATATCTATCATATCATATCATATGTAACTCTGCGTCTTTCTAACGAATGTAAGCCTAGCTTCTTCAACCTGTCTTCATATGGAAGATTTCTATTATTACAGATTATTTGTTGTCATTCTTAGTTGTACTCTCTCCAAGGAATCTATGTTCATTCTCTAATAGGGACTCCAATTTTGAACAGCATAATTCATTGTGTAGTCTCACTAACGCTAGATAAAATTTCAAGATTATGTCTGCTGTTCTGTTACACACACTTCTAGATATACATCCAAGAACTCTATTTGCCTTATTTCGAACACTGATGCATTGATTTCTTGGTTTCAAATCACAGTTGACGATGATTCTCAAGTCTTTTTCATTATTTGAGTTAGTTATATCCACGTTATCGAAATTGTATACTGCATTTCCTATCGATTTACTCAATTTTACTACACTGCATTTACCTACATTGAACTTGATCTGCCAGTTTACTACCCATGTGTGTAATATGTCTAAATCTATTTGGAGTGTTTCCATTTTAGTGTCATCTGTAAATTTACTGATTTTGCTAGTTATTCCTACATCAAGGTTGTTAATATATATATACATATTATATATATATATATATATATATATATATATATATATATATATATATATATATATATATATATATATATATATATATATATATATATATATAAATATATATATATATATATATGAGAGAGAGAGAGAGAGAGAGAGGGGTACAATTTACAAGTAGGTGTTAATTTTCTGGATTACCTGGATTAGCTTGAGGTTGGTCAGCGGGTGTTTTTGTTGGCAACCTTCTTCGGCCGCACTCACATGGTAGCAATATAAATGTTTTATAATGCTATAGATTTACCAATTACAATCCCTATCCTAAATTAACCAAACATCACATTTGGATGCCAATAATCACCAGACAATATATGCATCATCAATTGAGAAATGTTACCTATTATCTTCTATGTTGATTCACTATATAAACACACAAACTCATGCACATTCACATTTTCACGCACAAAATCATTCTGGAACACATCTTCGTATTCCTACCCACAATGTCATTAACTTGCATTGCATGTATTCACCTTGACAAACAAGTTCGGTGATTTATATTCATATATGTACACACACACACACACTTTTAGATTACCACTCGACAACGCACATATATTCGAACATACATTCACAATTACACACTCGCCTTCACATTTCCAATCAGAATACACACACACACACATTGATATTCCCTCCCACAATCGCACCCACACTCTAATGTTCTTTCAGAACCACACGCACAAATATATATTCGCATTCCTAAGCACAAACACAAACACACATTCACAAAGACAAGTCATGTGAATGACTCTCTCATTCTCTCTCTATCACACACACACACACACACACACACACACTCACACACACAAACATATTGTACATTCATTATTAATTTTGTACATCCATTATACAAACACATATTTCCACTCACAAACGTACAGGTTTTATGCTCGTACATGCACATTCCTACTCGTGCATGCAAGGTTGCACTGCGCCCCCCCCCCCCCCCCAACTGGCCTACGCAAGGCAGATCCAGCTCACACACAATTAATTCATTGAGCTATTCAGTTTATTCTTGAAAGCCTACTGCTACTGAGCTGATCACTTTACAGTGTACTTTGCAATTTCTTTCACAAATATATAATTTTGTTCCTTCCAAATTATGACCCAAACGTACATGCCATTACACACGCACATACATACTCATGTAGACATGCATTTGAACATCCATATAACATTAATTTTGTAAACAAACATTTATTTACGAACATATACTGTATTTGCATTACTTTTTATTACACTCACAAACATATTAATTTACACAAACACATGTAACTATCCACACATTGACGCACTTGTGCTTGTGAACGTCGTCAAGCTGTCTTATAGCACGTTATGCAAGTATGAATGACTTTAATTCTGTTTGATTATACCATAATGGTAACAGATATGTAGACAATAGACATGTGGAATAGGATACCTAGCGCCATTGTGGGATCAAGAACGATAGAGTTTCAAAATAAAATTAGATAAACGTATGAACGAGATGGGTTGGGTGTGAGAGGGATCTGCCTTGTGTTGGCCAATCGACTGTCTGCAGACTCCCATATGTTCTTATAAGATGGATATGTAAGACGAAGAATATACACACATATAACGGCTACCGGTATATAACGCCTAGTTAGATGTATAAATAGGTATGTGTGAGTGTGTGTGGCCACAGGCGCCTGAGTAGATGCTCGTGCGTCTATACAGGTATCTATATGTATATGTAATAATTTTTTTATTATATATACATATAGATACCTGTATAGACGCACGAGCATCTACTCAGGCGCCTGTGGTGTGGCGTAGGGAGTTGAGTGTGGAATAGGTCTGTATATACAACATGTAGGAATATAATTTAATAAAGTCCAACGTTTTTAATGATAATATAAATAATAATCCAAAGAATTTCGATTCAACGGTCTAATTGGCTGAATTATATGGCGATAAATACGAAAACACTTGTGGTGGTGTCCTGTAGCCTACCCAGTGTGGCTGGGCTGCGAGACACCACTGGTAGTGTCACGTAGCCCAGCCAGTGAGGCTGGGCTACGGGACACCACCAGTGGTGTCCCGTAGCCCAGCCTCACTGGCTGGGCTGCGTGACACCACTGGTGGTGTCCCGTAGCCACTTCGATATAAAAAAGACAGTGTTACCGATTTCTGCCTGGTTAGCTTGAATATATACTTTATGGGCAGATTTCCATTTGAGGGATTTTTTTTTGGGGGACCCCTTTCTCCCTCATGTTTAGCCCCATTGTTTTTTGGTTTAGATAATATGACGTTCGCCCCATTAGTTTAGCGATTCTAAGAACTTTCGCCCCATTTCTGTCAATCTTAAGACCTTTAGTGCCATTTAGGTGTCGATTTTTTCCTGGCGAGCGATAGCGAATCTATAATTTAAGAGGAACCGGCCTTTGACCGGAGCATTTCTCTACCGAAAAATGTACACATTAATCTTGAAAGGGGGTCTAAGGGGTGAAATATTTAGCTTGATGGAGGTTTAGGGAACAAACTAAAAACCTCTCCTTAACTTCATTAGAGCTGGAACTCGCAAGTGGTCAATTCCGAGTGTCGCCTCAACCGTCGTTCAGTGTATCGAGTTTATTATATGTTAGTGGTACAGCTACAAATGCAGGTCATTGTACTGTACCGTAGTATATCGTATCGTATCGTAGCACAGTATGTTTATGGATACTTATAATTATGTATGACAAATCCTCCCACTTTCCCTCCACTCTCACTCTCACTCTCACCTCTCTAAAAAAAAACACACACACACACACACACACACACAGACACACACACACACATACACACACACACACACTATAATCTAGACCATAACCACATCCCTGTAATTAAGAATAAACCCGGTGGCACTATTAAGGGAGCCCACCTAGCTTTTTTTATCTTTCTCTCCCTCTCTCTTTGGCTTGTATCCATTCGGCCCCATTCAGCCTACTGTTTTAAGATGTTTACCCCCATCCAGGTGTCAATATTTCCTGGCGAGCGGTAGCGAGTCAGCATATATATATATATATATATATATATATATATATATATATATATATATATATATATATATATATATATATATATATTTTTTTTTACAGCAAGCTAAATTTGTACATTTTTCGATAGAAAAATTTCTCCGGCGAATCCGATTTCTCCATACAATGATGGCTTGTTATCGCTCGCCAGGAAAATCGACACCTGGATGGGGATAAACGTCTTAAAACAGTTGGCTGAATGGGGTCGAATGGATACAAGCCAGGGAAAGAGAGAAAAGGAGAGAAAGTAAAAAAAAACAAAAACGGTGACCCCCCTTAATACCGTCCCGGGTGCCAGTGATAACTGCCACCCCATATAGCCCCTATCTTATTTCATCCAGCAGTTCTCAACCGGTGCCATATTAACTTGAGCTGTCAACGTTTGAGTCTGACTAAACCCGACATGACCTAACCTAATCTGGATAACTCAACCAATGTTTCAATCTAAGGGGGGTGGGGGGTTCTGGGCCCCCTTCTCCGTCAAGCTTAGCCCCATTAGTTTTGAGATTTTAAGACATTCGTCCCATTAGTTTGTCGATTTTAAGATCTTTCGTGTCATTTAGTTGTCGATTTCTTCCTGACGAGCGATAGCGAACCTGCAATATAGGAGGAATCGGCCTTTGGTCGGGGCATTTTTGTTATAGAAAAAAGTTTCAAATATATCTCAAATGGGGGTCTTGGGGGTATTTTTGTATACTTGATGGAGGTCTAGGGATAACACTAAATAAATAACAATAATTATAAATTATAAATAAATGCAAGAATACAAAAATAAATCTCCTTAATAGGACGTGTCGTTGATCATAAGTGTGTATGTGTATATTTCCATCACAAATGTCATGTACTTTATGTCCTAGTTGTCCTAATCTGACTTCTTTTCACGTGTGTGTGTGTGTGTTTTTTCTTTCTATGTGAGTGAGTGAGGGAGACAAAAGGCAGAACTGCCTGTGTGTATGTGTGGGTGGCTGTATGTGTGTGTGTGTGTGTGTGTGTGTGTGTGTGTGTGTGTGTGTGTGTGTGTGTGTGACTGGTTAACATTGTGTTGTGTGGCACTCCTGACTGGCACCTGATACAGTGATAATAGGTGTCACGGGGTTCATTCTTTAGTACCGTACTACAGGGAAGTGGTCATGATCTAATTATTGAGTGTGTGTGTGGGTGTGTGTGAGTGTGTGTGTGTGTGTGTGTGTGTGTGTGTGTGTGTGTGTGTGTGTGTGTGTGTGCGTGTGTGTGTGTCCATAAGACAAACAGAGAGATAGATAGATTAATATGAGGCCCATTGACACCAGCTTTAACATCGTATTGTCCTTCATAAATCGATCTGATACACTATGATGAGCCAATATATAGTTTCCTCAACCATATTCGAAGCTATACATTATTGATAAAATTGTCGGTATCTAGGTATAATATATTTATTTGTAAGATAATAGTACCGATTATTTTTATGTTTTGTTTGTGATAATAACATAAAGATGATATCGTCCCTGGTGATCCATTTGTGACGCCATAATGGTGTTGCCATGTCATGTAACCCCCGGGGGTTCTCCTTCATGTTAAGGGGAGACTGGCCGTTTGTTTGGTCTATTAATTCATTAATTCATATATTTTTTTAGTTTCCTCCCAAGACCTCCATCAAGCTTAGAAAAACACCCCCTAGACCCCCCTTCAAGATAAATTTATAAATTTTTCGACAGAAAAATGTCCAGGCCGAAGGCCGCTTCCTCTAAAATTTGCAGGCTCGCTATCGCTCGCCAGGAAATAATCGACACCTAATTGGCACGAAAAGTCTTAAAATTGACAAGGAAATGAGGCGAATGGTGTTAATATTGCCAAACTAATGGGCCGAACGTCTTATAATCTCAAAACCATTCACATATGCATAGCCTACGTGAGTTGCAGTTGGGATGTGTGTATATGCTTAGATTGATATGCAGGATTCGAAGTTGCATAATAAATCGTAGGCAGTGTCCACCAACCTTTAACTGTCTTCGTGGTGCGATGTATAAGGTGTTGATTTTCGGTGTGAGCATCCTGGGTTCGAATCCACGGACTGCCACATGTGTTTGTAAATTTCATTAATCGATTTTAGGAGTATGGTTGGTTGTTGGAAGGAACATAATAACTAGTGGGGCTAAACATTGAGGAGAATGGGGTCCAGAAAAACGGTCTGCCTCCCCTTAAGAATGGAATATGGGAGTCAGATAGATTTTCGAGATTCGATTTTCTAGGAATTTTTGAAAGCTGACTATATAATCGTCTAATGCTAGCCAGAGTTGAGAGTGAAAGAAAACCTCATGATACCGGTACTGAAAAGGTTAATCTGGGCCAGGAGAAAGAAAGAGAGAGGACGAAGAGTAGACATAAGAGAAATGGAATGTTCGAGCGAAGAAGAAGGGCGAGAAGAGGAGTGAAGATAAAATAGAAATGTATAAGGGAAAGAAGAAGAAGAAGAAATTGAAGAAGAAGTTGAAAAAGACGAAGAAGAAGAATAAAATAAAACAGGAGTGGTAGGAATAACAATAAGAATACATAGGAAAGATGAAAATAGAAAGATGTGAGCAGGATGAGAGAAGAAGTTGCCAAAGTGGTTAAACAAGTAACTAAAAAAAACATCGGTGGTATTCAAGGCTTCGGTACCATGTTTAGCTGCTAATCTGAGAAAGAGAGAGAGAGAGAAAGAGAAAGAGAGAGAGAGAGAGAGAGAGAGAGAGAGAGAGATTAACTGTCTAGAAACAGGAAGGCTTACATAATGTCACTATAGTCTGCTTATTTTCAACTGAAGGTAAATTACAAAGTTCCAATCAAGATTTATCAGTTATTTTGAAGATTTTGTAGTGGAATATGGGGCCAATTATATAAACTTGGTCTAAATATGATGCAGATACATAGTAGTTTCATATATTTCCATTAAGTATCGATAAAGTAGCTGTTAAGGGATTAAATTTATCGCCAGCTGAAAAGAAACAGAGTATAGTTCACATAATTTTAAACGTGGGAGTGTAGCTTATAAAATAAACCCATGACAAGTAAATAATTAATGTTTGCATACCAGACAACTACGTATGAAAGAACCATTATTGTGGATATATTTTAATAAACAGAGAGAGAGAGAGAGGTGCCCTTCACACTATCAAGGTGACCCTGGTAAAAAAAAAAAAAAAAAAAAAAAAAAAAATATATATATATATATATAGGCTATATATAACTTCCAGAAACGCCACCCAATACATTCATCGTCATTTCAGCATTACGACATTAACCCCTTCTGTGTCGGCGACGTCATTTACATGTTTATTCTAGTTAATTTAAAACAAAATTGGGCAGTTTTTAAGAAGAATTTGTGGTAGTAAAAAGGGTTAAGTGAGGTAGTTCGAAGCCTGTTAATTGCTGGAGGCCCTTTTTAAACTGAACACAAACGTCTAATAGTAGTCAGCATAAAGTTAAAAGGACGGCACCTGTACTGAAAGGGTTAAATTCCACCACATTCGGGAGGCCCAGCTGAGTCACTGTAATTTTCGCGTGTTGCTAAGGAAGGACGGAAAGTGCCAGATAAAACGCTCACACTAACCTTCATCACTTTCCTCCTCTCCTCTCGTACCTTCTATAGCTTATGCAAGTGTTAGGAAATAGCGGCGTGTGGTAACTTGGCTAGGGTAGGCTGTAACTTTCTAGGCGCGGCACCCATCTTCTATAAGATATGGGTGCTAGAGACATACATAGAGAGATACTATGACAAAGTATATGATAAGTACGCAATGTCTATATACAAAAACTACTAGAAACTGTAATAGCAACCATAGCACAATTATCTAGTTAGTGCAAAGAAGGTGTTCTGTTGCATTATGTAATTTAAGTACCGGTACACCGGAACAAGTGGTAAGCTAATATTATGGAACCACGCTTATGGCAACAGCGAGAAGGGTTGCCACGCTTTGTTCACGTGGACAGATACAGTAAACACAGAAAGGGCATTTTCGGCCTCTGGTTACCTCGCCACCTGCGCTACATTTGACCTTTAAATTATCTTAAATTAAATTATCACGCCATTGATAGGCATAACTGATTAAGTGTGACTAGACTACGTAAAGTTAGAACAAGTCATTACAGCTAAAGTTTATGCGAAATGTGATTGATGCGGGATTGATACGTAACGAATTGTCTAACGCTACCGGAATATCTAATACCGGTTTGACCCCCACAGATCACGCGCCCCAGCTATAATTCGTATATACCTTTGTATGGCGGGCATGCGCTGTTCACGTGGGTTTAGTCATCTGGGAGTCAATGTTTGTGGGGTAATGTGGATTTGTTTAAACAGAGACCAAGGGGGAATTCAAGGCTGTAGAGTCTCTATCTTTTTATGACGCGGTTTAACATTTTATTCTGGCTAATTTTAAAGGATTTTTATTAAGCTTAGACAGAACATTGTGGTAGCTGGAGAGTTAATTGAGGTTGTTTTTACCCCTTTGATTCCTAGACCTCCTCCCTAAATTGCATAAAACTGTCTATTGATAACAAAAATAAAATGTAAAAATGCGTCTTCAAGTTTTGAAAGTTAATTACATTTTCATGTTCTATGTCTGTCGTTGGATAGGCTGATGTGCTTTGGATATTTTTAGTTCATGTACAGTCGCGCTAATAAGTCATGTCCCAGCTGTCATTACGTTTGGCTCGCTCTATGCTGTATTCATGTCTGTCAGATGTTGAATAGGGTGGGTAAGTGTAGGAACATGTAGGTATATCTCACTCAAAAGAAGAAATCGTGTGTAAATATTGCTGGTACCAACTTTTGATCAAAACACAATTGGTGCCGATACATCCCTTGTTAGCGCGACTGTACTGTATTTATATATAATGTAAGTATTAGTCCCATTTAGAACATGATACAAAGGTTTAATATAAAAATTTCAGTATTTGAACCAGCTAAATGTACAGTACACTATAAATCATAAGGTATTACAGAAGGTATGACCAGGGTAATTAAAGAGTCCATAATGATTTACGTATTAACCCTTTCAGCACGATAAGCTCTTTGTTTATCTTTTATTTTGACTAACTTTAGATGAGTTTATATAGTTAAAGAAAGATCTATATTATTGAGAGGGTTTACTGAGATCGTAGTCACCCCTTTTGAGCCAAAGAGCTAGAATGCAAGCTAAAGAACGTCGTCTAACGGTAACCAGAACAAGATGAACATGACGTCATCGTGCTGAAGGGGTTACAGGAATATTGCTTGTGACAACCTCGTTTAAGGGGGTAGTGCTTGTTTTTTGGGCTATATTTGTATCTATAAATTTGTTTTTTGAGTGTCCTCGCTAGACCATCAAGCTAACAAGTAAAAACAAAAAGAAACGCCCCTTAGACCCCCTTTCAAGATAAATGTGTACATTTTTCGGTATAGAAATGTCCCTTCTAAGATTACTGGCTCGCTATCCCTCGCCAGGAGAAAAATCGACACCGAAATGGCACGAAAGGTCTTCATATCGACAAAGAAATGGGGCGAAAGGTCTCATAATCGCCAAACTAACGGAAAGAACGTCTTAAAATTGGCGGGTGCCCAACCCCGAAAAGGGTTGCAATAGGGGAGCTATCCCCCCGCCAAAGGTGGCTTTCTAGGGCCTTTCCTAGCTGATGCTGAGAGGATTGGGTTCTAGTCATGTGGTGATGGGCTGGTCTATCAGAGTGAGAACTGAGCAATCTCTGCCATACCCATAGCTTACTCTGACTGTCCCTTTTACTTATATATTTTCTAGATCTCAAGTGACGGCGTCTCTAACGTGGATTGACCTTCATCCCAATCTACCAAGATTGGAAGCCAAAGCGTCGCATTTTTCCCTTGCCCCTCAACTTTCTCTTCATAATTGCTGAGGGGCACAGGGCCCTGGGTGGGGCTTTGGTTTCCCGGGCGTTTCCGCACCCTCCTCAAGCTCCCCGCCATGGAGTGGCTTCGGTCACCCAGGCTTTATTGTGGTCGGCGGGGAGGGTTCTGTGGGGGCGCTCGGTTATGGCCTTGGCCTTGCTCGGGGCCTTGGGGCTGTTCGGCCAGGCAGCTTGGGGAACAACAACAACAACGTCTTAAAATCTCAAAAATAATATGCAAAACATTAGGAAGAAGGGGGTTCAGAAAAAAGTAACTACCTTCCCCTTAATATAAGGATAGAAAAAACACCTATACAAAGAGCAAGGGTAAATCACGGGCAATTTACCTATCATGATTATATTTACCTATTTACCTATTTATTATTACCTATTTACCTATTTATCATTACCTATTTATCTATTTATTATTACATATTTATATATTTATTATTACCTATTTACCTATTAATTATTACCTATTTACCTATCTATTATTACCTATTTATTATTACCTATTTACCTATTAATTATTACCTATTTACCTATTAATTATTACCTATTTACCTATTAATTATTACCTATTTACCTATTAATTATTACCTATTTACCTATCTATTATTAACTTTATTATTACCTATTTACCTATTAGTATCAACTATGTATCTATTTACCTATTTATTATTACATATTTACCTATTTATTATTAACTACTTATCTATTTACCTATTTATTATTACATATTTACCTGTTTATTATTAACTACTTATCTATTTACCTATTTATTATTACCTATTTATTATTACCTATCATATACCCTTGATTTTTTTTCTCCAACATAATCTCGTCCGCCATTCAACCTCTCTTCACTTTAACTGTTAAGGGGAGATTTTCACTAAAGAGCTTTTTTTCTGGAACCCCTTCTCCCTCATTCGTCTTGAAATTTTAAGACATTCGCCCCATCAGTTTGTTGATTTTAAAACCTATCGACCTATTTATGTCAATTTTAAGACCATTCGTGCCATTTAGGAGTCATTTTTTGCCTGGCGAGCAATAGCGAACCGAAAAATGGGCGTATATTTTAAAGCTTGGTGGGAGTTTAGGGAGCAAAATAAAAATCTCCCCTTAATGGTATCTGATATTAACTCTGTCAGTATCCGAGGACGTGTTATCCAATTCACTCTGGCTATCTATAGCCGATTTCATTCAGTTTAGAAAGACATATTGGAAGTCAGTGGGTTAACTCATTCAGTACCGGTGACGTCCTTTTAACTTTATTCTGGCTACTATTAGACGACTTTATTCAGTTTAAAAAGGGCCTCCAGCAATTAACAGGCTTCAAACTATCTCACTATCTCACTTTTTACTACGACAGATCCTTCTTAAACTGCACAAAATCGTCTAAATATAACTAAAATAATATTTGATAGACGTTGCCGGTACAGAAGGGGTTAATTAAGATTTACCCCTTTATATTCCTGGAGCCCCTTTCTAAGCTACCGGGTACCTAAAATCGTCTAATGATAGCCAAAATGTAGCGGTAGAAGCTCGTGTTTGTACCCTGAAGGGGTTAATTAAGACTGAAGCATATAGTGCGATACCACTAGCTTTATCATACTAATATTACAGAATTGTATTGCCTTTTATATATTCATCTAAGAATTTGGACTAATTATAATATCTTTCTTTGTGTGTGTGTTCTAACTATACTGCATTTTTTACCTCTGTGTGTATACGTGCCTGTGTGTATCTTACTTACCGTACGATATTTACCTCTTAGCAATGGTCATTATGTTTACACGTGATCGTATTCGTGTGCATGTGTGTGGTGTGTGTCCTAGACCCCTTCTGTACCGGCGACGTCTTTTGAATTTCATTTTAGTTATATTTAGACTATTTTATGAAGTGTAAGAAGGATCTGTGGTGGTAAAAAGGGTTAGGTGAGACAGTTCGAAGCCTGTTAATTGTTGGAGGCTCTTTGTAAACTGAATAAAATCGACTAATAGCAGCCAGACTACAGTTAAAAGGACGGCACCGGTACTGAAGGGGTTAAGTACCCTACACTGTGTATATCTCAGCCATGGTCATAAAGCGTACACGTGATCATATTCATGTGTATGTATGTGAGTGTGTGAGTGTGTGTCTCTCTTTCTCTCTCCCTCTGTTTGTGTGTGTGTTTATGTGAGTGTGATTGTGCATGCGTGTGTGTACTTATATGTGTGTTTATCTGAGTTATGGCCATTATGTGTACACGTGATCGTATTCCTGTGTGTGCGTTAATCACCAATCTCTCATGCAGGGTCAGGTACAAGGGCATCAGCTGTATGACAGTCTATTGTCTATTAACCGAGCCCACCTCTTTCTCTCCCTCTCTCTTTGGTTTGTATCCATTCCAACACATTCAGCCTACTGTTTTAAGACGTTTACCTCCATCCAGGTGTCAATATTTTCCTGGCGAGCGGTAGCGAGCCAGCATATATATATATATATTTTTGACAGCAAGCTAAATTTGTACATTTTTCGATAGAAGAATGTCTCCAGCGAAGCCGGATTTCTCCATACAATGCTGGCTCGCTTTCGCTCGCCAGAAAGAAATCAACACCTGGATGGGGATAAACGCCTTAAAACAGTTGGCTGAATGGGGCCGAATGGATACAAGCCAGAGAAAGATAAAAAAAAAAAAAACGGTGACCCCCCTTAACATATAGCCTACACTACAAAATATCGATGCTGTAGAAATATAATAAATCCCAATAAAGGTGAGTGTGTGGGTCTGTATTGTTACCCGCCTCTGTAAAGATACAAACACACGCCTCTTCATTTGGTTCTGGCTATTAGTAGACGATTTGGTTCTGGCTATTAGTAGACGATTTGGTTCTGGCTATTAGTAGACGATTTCTTAGTAGACGATTTGGTTCTGGCTATTAGTAGACGATTTGGTTCTGGCTATTAGTAGACGATTTGGTTCTGGCTATTAGTAGACGATTTGGTTCTGGCTATTAGTAGACGATTTGGTTCTGGCTATTAGTAGACGATTTGGTTCTGGCTATTAGTAGACGATTTGGTTCTGGCTATTAGTAGACGATTTGGTTCTGGCTATTAGTAGACGATTTGGTTCTGGCTATTAGTAGACGATTTGGTTCTGGCTATTAGTAGACGATTTGGTTCTGGCTATTAGTAGATGATTTGGTTCTGGCTATTAGTAGACGATTTGGTTCTGGCTATTAGTAGACGATTTGGTTCTGGCTATTAGTAGACGATTTGGTTCTGGCTATTAGTAGACGATTTGGTTCTGGCTATTAGTAGACGATTTGGTTCTGGCTATTAGTAGACGATTTGGTTCTGGCTATTAGTAGACGATTTGGTTCTGGCTATAGTAGACGATTGGTTCTGGCTATTAGTAGACGATTTGGTTCTGGCTATTAGTAGACGATTTGGTTCTGGCTATTAGTAGACGATTTGGTTCTGGCTATTAGTAGACGATTTGGTTCTGGCTATTAGTAGACGATTTGGTTCTGGCTATTAGTAGACGATTTGGTTCTGGCTATTAGTAGACGATTTGGTTCTGGCTATTAGTAGACGATTTGGTTCTGGCTATTAGTAGACGATTTGGTTCTGGCTATTAGTAGACGATTTGGTTCTGGCTATTAGTAGCGATTTGGTTCTGGCTATTAGTAGACGATTTGGTTCTGGCTATTAGTAGACGATTTGGTTCTGGCTATTAGTAGACGATTTGGTTCTGGCTATTAGTAGACGATTTGGTTCTGGCTATTAGTAGACGATTTGGTTCTGGCTATTAGTAGACGATTTGGTTCTAGCTATTAGTAGACGATTTTATTATGTTTGGGGACGAATTGTGTGAGTCAGAAGGTTAAGGGGAGGCTGGCCGTTTGTTTGGTCTATTAATTCATTTATTCATATATTTTTTTTTTAGTTTCCTCCCTAGACCTCCATCAAGCTTAGAAAAACACCCCCTAGACCCCCCTTTAAGATAAATTTGTAAATTTTTCGGTAGAAAACTGTCCCAGCCGAAGGCCGGTTCCTCTTAAAATTGCAGGCTCGCTATCGCTCGCCAGGAAATAATCGACACCTAGCCTAAATGGCATGAAAGGTCTTCACATTGACAACGAAATGGAGCGAAAGGTGTTAAAATCGCCAAACTAATGGGCTTATAATCTCAAAACTAGTGGGGCTAAACATTAGGGAGAAGGGGGTCCAGAAAAACGGCTTGCCTCCCCTTAAGTGAGATAGACTTGACCCCTTTGATTCTTAGAGGGCCTTCCAAAGCTGAACAGAAGGCAGTATATAAACTATATCCGATACCATATTGTATATAATTATCTGCTGTGTGTTACTTGGTATTTCTGTTCACACTCTTATGTTAATAAAACCATTGTATATCTACAGTATGTTATTATTTGTGTGTTATCCAGCTGAACATGCAGTAGATTCCACCCTTATTAGAATTGCATACCAATTTAACAGCTCCAGGGACTTACCGATAAATCCCTTTGTGCATATCTCAGTGTTATCAGAGAGAGAGAGAGAGAGAGAGAGAGAGAGAGAGAGAGAGAGAGAGAGAGAGAGAGAGTACAAAGGAGTACAAAGGAAATCAAGCAACAACAGATCTAGTGACCCTTCTAGGCTGCTTGTCCTCCAAAACACTGAGGATCAAGTGTCCAAACAGTGGTTTAGAGTGGGTAAGGGAACATTGGAAAGGGAACTACTGCCCTGCCACTAACGTGGCAGGACTAGGAAGTTAGTAGGGGACATATGGGTTAGTAACTGAGGGGAGGATAAAGTTATTCATTTACAAACGCAGTCAGTCGCGGGTTTGATGCGAGATATTTGTCTAGGCGGAATTTAAATGAATCAACGGTGCTGCAGTCTATAAGTCTCGGGGAAGCCCATTCCACAAGTTGACAACTCGATTGAAGAAGAAATTCTTAGATTCGTGCGAGTTAAAAGATTTACCAATAATTTTGCAACCGTTTCCCCGCGTGTAATTAGATTGGTCGATAGTGAAGTACTTACTACAGTTCATATTGTCGATGCCTTTGATGATTTTGAACACTTGAATTAAGTCGCCTCTTAATCTGCGCTGGGTTAAAGGAAATAGATTTAATTCTCTAAGACGCTCTTCGTATGGTTTGTTCTTTAGGCTAGGTATCATTTTGGTAACTCTACGTTGAACTCGTTCTAGCTTGTTTATATCTTTTTGGTAATAAGGGCACCAGGATTGAACGCAGTATTCCAGAAGAGGGCGGACTAAGGAATTGTAAAGGGTTAGGATAACTTCTTTGGATTTATGCTCAAATGACCTGCCTATAAAGCCAATTATTTTGTTTGCCTTCTTAACAACTTCTGAACATTGTTGACTCGGTTTTAGGTTACTCGATATTGTTACTCGATATTGAGAGAGAGAGAGAGAGAGAGAGAGAGAGAGAGAGAGAGAGAGTCCGTAATATTATGGTAATCGTGGACCCTTCAATACTGGTGACCTAGTCTAGTATTTTGTGACGTCACTACTTTT
Organism: Paralithodes platypus; assembly: GCA_032716605.1. Lineage (NCBI taxonomy): Eukaryota > Metazoa > Arthropoda > Malacostraca > Decapoda > Lithodidae > Paralithodes > Paralithodes platypus. Next base: position 21,919,031 of record CM064486.1, read on the forward strand.
TTTCTTTCTATGTGAGTGAGGGAGACAAAAGGCAGAACTGCCTGTACCGAGTGTCTCCCCCAAAGTTGAAAGAGTGATAAGGCCAAAATCCAGGGACGTTCGAGCCAAAATGCCTGGACACCCGGAGTTTGAAGCAATTTAAGTCATATGAAGAGGGAAATACTGATTCTGGGAGAGAGTTCCAGAGGTCAGCTGTTGAATAGAAGAATGACTGAAAATTACATTTCACTCTTGGGTTGGAGAGTTGCACAGAGTAGTGGTGGGATTGTGTTGCAAGACTGGTACTACGTACCCTACGTAGAGGAGGTGGAATACACTGGGAGAGCTCTGAGGAAAACTGATTATTCTAGTAGCGATAGAATAGCGAGAAAGATGTAACATTGCAGCGAAGAGAGAGAGAGACTGCAGAGAGTTGGTGAGTGGACGAAAGGCCTTCCTTTTTACTTTGTCTAGGAGTGCGGTGTGAGAGGATCCTCCCTGCACATGTGCATGGGTAAAGAACCCCTTGAGGTAGTTGAGCACACCCAGCTTCTTGGAGGCTGCCTTAGCAAGACTGGTAATATGGTCTTCCCAAGAGAGAGCAGAAGAAAAAGAGACATTGAGAATATTGAGAGAAGATGAAGGATTGATTTTTGTATTGTTGAAGTATTTGGGATAGTCCTCTGGGAATCCGGACGGGTAGTAATATGGAGAAATTGATATTTTGGAAGCATTAAAGGCAATAAGATTTTCTCTGCCCCAATTGGAAATAGTAGTTAGATCAGAAGATAAGTGTTGTATGGCTTCATTACCTTTGTTTATGAGGGATTGCTGGCTGGGGCGTTCTGGAAAACTAATTGAGGCCGTGTCTCACACAGTACGTTAGCCGCCGACCACAGCCGATCTTTTCAAAATATTTGAATTTTTCCGGGATCGTCTGACATCGTCTGTGATCGTGTAAAAAGATCGCCTCGTATCCTGGTAGGCGAGGGGTGGTCGAGTGGCGCGGAAATGGTCGGCGGTGATCGGCCAAAAAATAGTGGCTGCACTAAATTCTGGCCGATAATCGGCAGAAAAACGGTTAAAAAACCGTTAAATTTGATCGTGTGACGCCCGTGTATATGTTGTGCAACGAGCGTATGTGAATCCTGGGATATCTTCATTGTCATCCTCTGATCGATGGTTGATTGTGTATGATTTTAGTCTATATATTATGTGTGTGAGTAGTTTGTGTGTGTGTGTGTGTGCGTTTCCGTGTTTGGTTGTGTATTATTTAGTTTATATATATTGTGTGTGTGTTTGTGTGCGTGTGTGTGTGTGTGCGTTTCCGTGTTTGGTTGTGTATTATTTAGTTTATATATATATATTGTGTATGTGTTTGTGTATGTGCGTGTGTACATTTGCGTGTTTGGTTGTGTATTATTTAGTTTATATATATTTTGGGTGTTTGTGTGTGTGTGTTTGTGTGCGTTTGCGTGTTTGGTTGTGTATTATTTAGTTTATATATATTGTGTGTGTGTGTGTGTATGTGTGTGTGTGTGTGTGCGTGCGTGTGTGTGTCTGTGTGCGTTTGCGTGGTTGGTTGTGTATTATTTAGTTTATATTATATAGTGTGTGTTTGTGTGTGTGCGTTTGCGTGTTTGGTTGTGCATTATTTAGTTTATATAAATTGTGTGTGTTTGTGTGTTTGGTTGTGTATTATTTAGTGTATATATATTGTGTGTGTGCGTTTGCGTGTTTGGTTGTGTATTATTTAGTTTACCGGTATATATATATTGTGTGTGTGTGTGTGTGTGTGTGTGCGCGTTTGCGTGGTTGGTTGTGTATTATTTAGTTTATATATATTGTGTGTGTGTGTGTGTGTGTGTGTATTATTTTAGTCTATATACTGTATTGTATGTCTGCGAGTAGTTCTCTCTCACTCACTCACTCTCACTCTCTCTGCGTGCGTGTGTGTGTGTGTGTGTAGCCTATAGTTAACATAAACATCTACAAGTTTACTAAAATACATCCACTTGTAAACTAATGATATACTGCATCAAAGTCAGTGTATACCAGATCGTGTAATGATATAGGTATACATTCATCTATCGACTACTTAACTACAGCGTATTATTATTATAGTTTTATTCAAGTATATTGGGGTTTGTAATTGATGATTAATGTTAAGAACGGGGTGTTGGGGTTTGTAATTGATGATTAATGTTAAGAACGGGGTGTTATTTATATATATATATATAATTATATATATATACATAGGGCGGTTCTTTTGCCGTGTCAATATCGTGTGCGGCCTACAACTGTCGTATTTATCATTCAACGTATGTGCGTCTGTTGTGCTGTAAACGTATGGTAGTCAACCAAAAGTGGCAATTTGTTAGTAGTCTTGGCAAATCCAACGTCAAGGCTATTAACCTAATTGCAATGACGACTTGTATATTTTGACTGCTATGTCGTCATTCCAACCGCGGTTAAAAAGAAAACGTCTAGAGTCTACTCCTTATCTTGCTCTAGGAGACGTTGTACATTAACCAAAACTACCACCGAAGGTGAAAAAAGCATAGAAGAGAAGAAAAAGGGGTTTACCTTAGTTACCGCTTAAGGCCCATCCTGTGTTCCGTCATGTGCAGATCCCTGTCGAACGTGCGCATGAGCGACCCTCTCTTGTCATCATTTTTTCACGCGCTCCATTGAATGCAGTCGCTTTTGTTGTGCTCCTTTAATTCACCCTGTTTAGGTTCGTTTCGGCTTATCTGGCCTTCTTTTTTGTTAGACAGATGTTACGTGATCTAGGGCACACGTAAATGGGCTCCTCAGTGAGTTTAATGGAGACGCGTGTGGAAATAGCTACCGAAGGTACGGGGGCGCCTGGCGTTCCTCGTGTGTTTTTCATTCCTTTCTCTTTTCATATTCTTTTTTCCTGTTAGTCTGGGCATAGTTTAGCTTTTAGCTTATTTTAGCCTAGCTTGTTTCTCATTCAGGAATTGCTATGCCCCTATGAGTTTTCATATTTTCATAGCCTAGGTGTACAGTTGGTTCACGATCTGAGATTTCGTGGTGGCGGTGCTGTTTGTAGGGTTTGTGTCGGCCGCATTATTAGCGTTATTCCCGAGTCCCCCCTTTCGAGCCTTCACTGTGTCTCAAGGGCCTGGGCGCTTGGTGGTTCGTGATATCCTGGGGTACCCCACGGGGGCCCCTCCCTCACACCACAGGGTTTTTCGCCCCTGACACATTCTCTCCTCACGGCTAGGCCACCCTTTTTCTCGCCAGTTTCATTTACTGGTTTTTGTGTTCCCTTACTGTTTTCACCTCCATCCTTTCATACCCTTTTGCCCAATCCTGGGGTACCCTACGGGGGCCCCTGTTTGTGCCAAACCACCCTTCCTGCCACTTCTCCTCATGGGCTTTGCTCTATCTCTGTGGGTTGGGTGGTTCCTAGGGGATGTGCCTCCTCTCCCCTGGTGTGTCTTCCTTGCCTCTCCCTTGACCGGTTGAGTCAGGATATTATCAAGGAAGACACTGCTCAGCTTGATGGCCATCGTCGCTTGGAGTTCATAAGGAGATGACGCTTTTTTCTGGGCCTCTTTTGGTATTTCCTAGACGCTCCTCTCGCTTTTTCGGCGCCGGACCATCTCGGCCGGTCCCGCAAATTTGCGGGGTGCTCGATTCGGTCCTCTGGGACATTTCGGTTCCCCGCAAATTTGCGGAGATCGTTGGGGGGGTCCCGCGAAATTGCAGGAGGATGGTGTCGGTACGGTTATGCCTCCATTGGCCCGCAAATTTGCGGTAATAGTTGGCTTTCACTATTGACTTTTGTTATGTCATCTTGTTGCCTGATACTATATTGGTGTATGCACTTTACTGGTGTTATAGGCCCTGCATGTAAGATGTTGAGTGGTGGTTAACACTTTCTCCATCTTTGCAGGTTCTGCTAGTGCTCTTCCGCCTCGGCCGCCCTCCTCACCTACCTCTGTGCTCCCAGTTTAGGGTGAGTACGGATACCTGTTTGCATGTGTGTTCCTGTTTCCCCATGCTCCTTCCCTGGTTCTTCTTGGACATTCTCTCCACTTACTCCTTCGACGTGCTGATTATGGTGTGTGTTCTTCTAGTGCAGGTAGGCTGCCTTGCTTTCGCCTTGGTTGTCGCTCCCCGTGCTTGGAGAGCCACAAGTCCTGCTTGCGCCACTCGCTCTGTGTGTCCTCTACGGCCTACCTCCCTGCTCTGTGTGGCACGTGTCTGGCCCTGGTGGTTGTGCTGCTCCATGGCCCTGGTTCCTCGGCGGCGGCTGTGGCCTCCTGCTTCCCTTCCGTCGGTGTGGACGATGGTCTCCCGCCACATTAGGACTGTGGGCCACCGTTCCCCGGCCTTTGTTGCCGACCGGATCCGCGTCGCCCTGGGTATCCCTGACCCGACTGACGGCCATTTACCTGGCCCTCTCCCTGCTCGGGCCCTCTCCCCTGGGTCCCGCAGCCGGTCGTCCCATCGTCGGGGGGTTCCCCGGCTCCGTCCACGCTCTCGCTCGCCTCGTCGTCCTCCTGATCGCCTTGACGACGCCCATCGCCCTCGTCATGGTTCTCGCCCTGAGGCCGGGGTTAGCGGCTCTGCCCCTGTGCGCCCTCCCCTGGCCTCTACGGATAGGGGCTCTACTCCCTTCCGCCCGCTTCCCCAGCCCAGACGACTTCCTCTTACGTTGTCCTCTCCGCGCGCGGTTGTTCATGCTGTAGCTGGCCCTCTGCTCCCTCCTCCTACACTGTCCAGGAGGGTCCGCCTGGATGTCGTTGCTTCTCCTACTTCACCTGCTTCAGTGCCTATTCTTCCTTCACGGTCTCGTCCCACGGTGGTGGTCCCTCCCTCCTCCGCCTCGGTGTCGGGCCGCCCTGTTATCTCAGCCCCGGGGATCCTTGCTCTGTTTCCCCCCGCGGCTCCTGGCCTCCTTTCACCCAGCCAGCCTTCCCACTCCCGTCGTCCTGCTCCTCCTCATTCTTCTCTTCCTGACCTTCACTTACCGTCTCGCCAGGGGGGTACCCCTCCTCTTGCCTCGGTGGGGTTTCGCGAGGTTTCGGGGTCCCCTTTCTCAGGAGCTGATGTGTCGCTGGAAGAGGGGAATGGTGCTGTTTCCCCCTCGGCCGTTCGTGATCGGGGACGAGTCCCTCAACGGCGACACAACCGTCGTCGCTCGCCTTCCTTGGGCCGCGACGCTGCTGGTTCGTGTCGTGGGTCTCGCTCCCGCTCACGCTCGCCCCTGCGGGCCGACCAATCTGGGGGGGGGGGGGGGGGGTAGCCTCTCTCGGATCAATTGTCGGCTATGCAGGGCTGGGTTGTGTCACGCTTCGACGGGCGCTTGGATTCGATGGAAGACTCCCTCTTCTCGCCCTTCTTGGCGGTGCCTCACCCTCAGCACCTCACCCTACCTACCCCTGCTACGGTCCCCCTCCCTTCTGCAGGCCTACGCTCTGGTCAGACTTCAGCCGCCCTGACATCCTTCCGGCTGTTCAGTCCCTGGCTGTGTTGACGGGTCTGTCCTCCTATGGGTCAGGTTTGTGCGACGCCGGTACGCCTGGCTTAGCCATCATGCTCGGTCACCCTCTCCCATTGGAGGCCTGGTTTGCTGAGGCCTTCGACTTCACACACCGATCCGTCGACGGCTCTCCTTCCGTCCCTCCCCCGGAGTCGTCCCTGCTTTTGCCTCCTCTTGTGTCTGTAGGCGGGTTGGACGGCGCGTTCTGGTCCTGGATGAGCGCGCCCGTTCTTGAACTTTGTTCTATTGCTACCCCGTTCTTCTCTCACCCGGATCAGCCCTCTGTCGCCGAGGTTTTTCCCTTGCGACGGAGGGTGACGGACTTATTGTCTTGTCTTTAGGTTCCCTCCAGACGTCTGTTCACCACCTGCGGCTTTTCGAGGCGTCTGCGCCAGGCGATCTTCGCGAGGGTTTGGACCGCGTTCAGCGGGTCCACCTTCGGCTCGCGGTGTCTTTGGTTCCCGAGCTGAAGGCGGTTTTGTGCGCGGCAACTCGGCACCGCACGACGGTACGGTCTTCGTTCTGCCGGCTGGCCCCCTTGGTTATTCGTCAGGGTTTGTTGTACTCTGCGCTATATACGTCGGGGTTTTTTAAGCAGGATGCTTGGGAATGCTACGCTTCTCTGTCGGCGGCCCCTGCTTCCAACACGCGACGCCGCGCTGTGTCGTTACGGCCCCTGCTTACGTCACGCACCGACGCGCTGTGCCGCGCGCGGGGTCTTCTCAGTCCCGTCCTTCTGCCGGTCCTCTTCGGGGTGCTGCTGCAAGTGCTGCCGCCTTGCACGGGCGCAGGACTGGGACGTTGCTGGCCTGTGCGTCGGTTCCGCCTCGCACTTCTGTTCTTGCCCCTTTCATCCCCTCTGTGTTGGGGCTGGCCGGCCTTCCGCTTCCGGCCGCCCTTCGAAGGGGTCAGCCCCGCGCCGGCCTGGGGTTGGGGTGGCCCGCCCTTTTCGACGAGGTTGGGGGGGGGCAGGGGTAGAGGAGGTCAACGTGGCGCTCATGCCCGCACGGCCCGTACCGGGGGTACCTCCACGTCAACACAATGTGTAGTTCTCTGGGTCGGCCTCCTTGTTCTCCTTCTCGCCTGGGCGTACCGGGTCGCTCCCCTCCTCTCGGGTGCTCCCTCGGGTTGTTTTCGCCCTTGCGCCCCTCGGTAGCCGCGAGGGACGTTGGGGGCGGCGGGTTGTGCGGAGGGGTCTCACCTGGAGGTGGACGTCCAGACCCCCACTCCGCTCTTGTCACCGACAACGGCCCATCTCTTCAGAGGTGGCCCACGTGTTCACTTCCATGCCCGAGCTGGGTAGCGTCGAGGGAGTTGACCGCCGGTCACCCGGTTTTCCTCTCCCGTGTCTTTCTGGTTCCGTCGCCGACCTGCGACGCGATGCGACCGGTGGTGGATCTGTTGGCCCTCAACGGGCACATCGTGCACACACGGTTTCGGATGCTGCCGGTACCCCTGGTACGCCTGGCCCTGTGCCCTCTGTCGTGGGTAGTGTCGCTGGCCCTCCAGGATGTGTCTTGGCTCGTTCCTCTCCATCCTCGCTTCCAGCGATTCTTGGCCGTTCGGACTTCCGATCGTGTGTTCCTGTTCGACGGCCTTCCCTTCGGTCTCCACATCGCGCCGCAGATCTTCTCCGCACTGGTGGGGCAGGCTCTGGGTCCTCTCCTCAGGAGCGGGCTCCAGCTCCTGTTTTCCTTGGCCGTTTGGTTGGTCGTTTCCGACGCCCTAGGCCTGTGCATTGGCGACGCCCTCACAGTCGTTCGCGACATCGCACGGTTAGGGTTCCCCTTCGATGTTCCAGAGTCACGCTTGACCCCGTCGCGTGTCGTGCCATGGGTCGGTCTCGCATGGGTTTTGTCCGGCGCTACGGTGACCCGGGGTCTGCCGGCCACGGTGCACCTTCGGTGGACGGTCCTCGCCGTGTTGCTCTCGGTCTCCCTCCCGGGGTGGCTCTGGGACTCGTTCGTGGGTTCGCTGCATTGGGCCGCTCTGCCCCTTCCCTTAGGGAGCCTCTGGCTACGCCGCCTCCTCCTCATGGGCACCGTGGTGTTTCCGTTGCCCCTATGGATCGGCTCCTGCCGCTCCCGCGTACCGTTCGCCGACGCTTCGGTCGCTGGGTTGCTCGGGGCTCGCTCTCTGCGGCTGTGCCCTGGACCGCCCCCCCCCGCCGACGGTCTGGGTAACCACAGATACATCGAGCGGGGTTGGGTGAGGTTCCCAATCGAACCTGGGACGTCCACTTCCCGGCAGATGGGTGGGTCTCCCTCCTCTTACCTGTCTATGCCCTCGGATTGTTGGTTCCTTTGTTCTTCCTGCGGGACCACGCGCTGGCCCTTCGGGGTGAGTCGGTGGCCTTCGGGTTGGACACTCAGACAAGCTGTCCCCTGTTTCCTTATGCGGGGGTCCTCCAGGTCGTTGACTCTATTAGGGGTCTCGGTGGAGTTGTTCTTCCTCGCGGACCGACACCCCTTCTCCTTGCATGCCTCCTCCCTGCCCGGGCCTGCCACCCTTTGGGCGGCCGCCCTGTCGAGAGGGCAGGGCGTTCTTGTAGAATGGGCGATGAAACGGACTGTGTTCGCCAACCTCGCGGCTTCCTGAGGTGTTCCGGAGGTCGCCTTGTTCGCATCGGGGGTGCCGCGCCAGTTGCCTCTGGACCTCTCCCTCCGGCCTCGCGCTCCGGGGGGGGTCCGGACGCTTTCATGGTCGCCTGGTACAGGTGGCGGTCGATCTCCATCTTTCCGCCACCAGACGCGCTGTTGATGTGCCCAGTCTTCGCGAAGCTGCGGCTGTACCACGGCTGCGTCTGGCTCCTCGCGCCTCTGTGGCCGGCACGGACTTGGTCCGCCCGGTTGCCGCGGTGGTGCCCGGGTCCGGTCCCTCTACCTGTCTCCGGCTTCCACTTGGGCTAGGTTGGGGTCCTGCGGACCTCTTTGGCCTTCGCATCGTGCTTGTTCATGAGGCGCGGTGGCTCCCGGTCCCCGGCCGGGCCCTGCCTGACTTCCTGCAGCGTTCCTGGCCGTCTTCTCCTTGGGGGCCTTACGGGTCCCGCTGGAGGTTTTTTACTAGGTGGCTAAAGGCCACTCGCCTGCCAGTTGGCTCTCCTTCCCTCGTCCTACGCTCCTTGTTTCACCTCTTCCGTACACGTCGCTTTCCAGTCGACGCTATACGTACCCACTTGTCTGCCGTCCGGGGGGGTTCTTTGGGTCCGTCGCTGGGCTGGTCGTTCCGCCACAGGTGCTGGATTCCTTCCTGACGGCTGCCTTCCGGGATCGACCGCCTCCGCGCCAGGTCTCTCCGCTGTGGGATCTGGGGCGGGCTCTGGTCCTTCTGGCTTCCCCCACGTATACGAGGGCCGCTACGCCGGTTCCGTTGCTCGGGCGTCCACTCTTCCTTGTCGCTCTGGCCACTGGGGATCGGGTGTCTGCACTAGCGGCATTGTCACGGCCCCGGGACTGCGTACGATTCTCCCCGTCCTTGCATGGCGTCTTGTTCGCCTCCTCCCCACCTTTTGTTACCACGCATGGGAGGGAGGCCCCCGTTTTCCAGCCTTTCGCCGTCCAGGCTTTACGGCGTGGGCATCCTCGCCATGTGTTGTGCCCGGTGTCGGCCTTGCACTCCTCTGTTGCGTCTGTGGCGCCGCCTTCGGGTACTGCTGTGTGGGTGTCTCCTCGGACAGGTGGGATGCTCTAGCAGGTGCAGCTGGGCCGCCACGTTTGTCGGACCATTCGTGCCCGTCACCCTGTTTGTAGGGGTTCTGCGCGCGATGTCAGATCCTTTGCTGCCTCCTTCCGGTTCCTGCCACGTCGATCCTTCCCTGCCTTCGCCTCCGCGGTTTTGCGGTCTTCTATCAATTCCTTCATCTCCTCCTACCTCTCCGTGTCCAGTGTTCGACCCCCTCGGCCGGTGATTGCTCTCGGGGGTCGTGTTTCCTGGTGCTCTGGCGAAGATCCCTGGTCTTCCCCCCTTGTCCCTCGTTCTTTTCCTTTGTTTTTTTTGACAAAGGGGGGGGGGGGGGGGTGTATGGGTTTGCAACACTGGATTGCAAGTTTGGGATTATGTATTGTTCCAGTACATAAGTGTTTTTGCCACATTGAAAATTGTGTTTTGTTCTTGTGTTCAGTGTTTTTGTTGGTTTTGAAGAAAAGGGATTTTGGGTACAGTACCTTTTTGGTTTCAGACAAGTCTATGTTTTTGCATTACTATGAATGACGGGCATGTGTTAAAACTGTTCTTTTTAGCTACTCCTCAGTTTTTCACTCTTTTATTAAACTCTCTTGTTTACATTGTGTCTTTGTCATTCGTAATTTTGTTTTATGCATTGGTTTTTTTGGTAGGTTGGGCTTGGATGTCCTCCTCCTATTTGTTATGCAGCCTTGACGTTGGATTTGCCAAGACTACTAACAAATTGGGAGGTTTGACGTACCTCCCAACCTACCAAATAGGAAAACCTACTATTTGGTAGTAGTCTTGGAAAATCCAACGTACATAATACCCTCCCTCACGCCGGACCCCTGCCCATCCGCGTTCTTCTGCTGACGTGAGATGTGATGACAAGAGAGGGTCGCTCATGCGCACGTTCGACAGGGATCTGCACATGACGGAACACAGGATGGGCCTTAAGCGGTAACTAAGGTAAACCCCTTTTTCTTCTCTTCTATGCTTTTTTCACCTTCGGTGGTAGTTTTGGTTAATGTACAACGTCTCCTAGAGCAAGATAAGGAGTAGACTCTAGACGTTTTCTTTTTAACCGCGGTTGGAATGACGACATAGCAGTCAAAATAGACAAGTCGTCATTGCAATTAGGTTAATAGCCTTGACGTTGGATTTTCCAAGACTACTACCAAATAGTAGGTTTTCCTATTTGGTAGGTTGGGAGGTACGTCAAACCTCCCATTATCGTGCTCTTAACGTACTTTAAATGTATGACGAACCTGTGATAGCTGAGTGAGTAGCGTCGCCGGTCAGCGATTTATTCTACAACAGTCGTGTTGCCGGCGTGTATGACGTGTGTGTGTTGAGTGACTGTCGAGGGTTTGTTGTACAGCAATCGTGTGCCTGCGAGGATCGTGCAGTGATCCAGTGATTCGATTACAATTGGCGAAACAGTGCAAGTCGTCCTCTGTCGGCAGCTGTCGAGCGGTGGCCGTACTGTGTGAGACACGGCCTTAAAGGCCGCGTCTCACACAGTACGTTAGCCACCGACCACAGCCGATATTTTCAAAATATTTGAATATTTCCGGGATTGTCTGACATCGTCTGTGATCGTGTAAAAAGATCGCCTCGTATCGTGGTAGGCGAGGGGTGGTCGAGTGGCGCGGAAATGGTCGGCGGTGATCGGCCAAAAAATAATGGCTGCACTAAATTCTGGCCGATAATCGGCAGAAAAAACGGTTAAAAAACCGTTAAATTTGATCGTGTGACGCCCGTGTATATGTGTGAAACGAGCGTATGTGAATCCTGGGATATCTTCATTGTCATCCTCTGATCGATGGTTGATTGTGTATGATTTTAGTCTATATATTATGTGTGTGTGAGTAGTTTGTGTGTGTGTGTGTTTCTGCGTGTGTGTGTGTGTGTGTGTGTGTGTGTGTGTGTGTGTGCGCGTTTCCGTGTTTGGTTTTGTATTATTTAGTTTATATATATTGTGTGTGTGTGTATGTGTTTTTATGCGTGTGTGTGTGTGTGTACGTTTGCGTGTTTGGTTGTGTATTATTTAGTTTATATATATTGTGTGTGTGTGTGTTTGTGCGTGTGCGTTTGCGTGTTTGGTTGTGTATTATTTAGTTTATATATATATTGTGTGTGTTTGTGCATGTGCGTGTGTGCGTTTGCGTGGTTGGTTGTGTATTATTTAGTTTATATTTATTGTGTGTGTGTATGTGTGTGTGTGCGTGTGTGTGTGTGCGTGTGTGTGTGTGCGTGTGTGTGCGTTTGCGTAGTTGGTTGTGTATTATTTAGTTTATATATATTGTGTGTGTGTTTGTGCATGTGCGTGTGTGCGTTTGCGTAGTTGGTTGTGTATTATTTAGTTTATATATATTGTGTGTGCGTGTGTGTGTGTGTGTGTTTGCGTAGTTGGTTGTGTATTATTTAGTTTATATATATTGTGTGTGTTTGTGCATGTGCGTGTGTGCGTTTGCGTAGTTGGTTGTGTATTATTTACTTATATATTGTGTGTGTGTGTGTGTGTGTGCGTTTGCGTAGTTGGTTGTGTATTATTTAGTTTATATATTGTGTGTGTGTTTGTGCATGTGCGTGTGTGCGTTTGCGTAGTTGGTTGTGTATTATTTAGTTTATATATATTGTGTGTGCGTGTGTGTGTGTGCGCGTTTGCGTTGTTGGTTGTGTATTATTTAGTTTATATATATTGTGTGTGTGTGTGTGCGTTTGCGTGTTTGGTTGTGCATTATTTAGTGTTATATATATATATTGTGTGTGTGTGTGTGTGCGTTTGCGTGTTTGGTTGTGTATTATTTAGTTTATATATATTGTGTGTATGTGTGTGTGTGCGTGTGTATGTGTGTGTGCGTTTGCGTGGTTGGTTGTGTATTATTTAGTTTATATATATTGTGTGTGTGTGTGTGTGTATTATTTTAGTCTATATACAGTATACAATATACTGTATTGTATGTCTGCGAGTAGTTCTCTCACACTCACTCACTCTCACTCACTCTCTCTCTCTCTGTGTGCGTGTGTGTGTAGCCTATAGTTAACATAAACATCTACAAGTTTACTAAAATACATCCACTTGTAAACTAATGATATACTGCATCAAAGTCAGTGTATACCAGATCGTGTAATGATATAGGTATACATTCACCTATCGACTACTTAACTACAGCGTATTATTATAGTTTTATTCAAGTATATTGGGGTTTGTAATTGATGATTAATGTTAAGAACGGGGTGTTATTTTTAAATATATATATATATATACATAGGGCGGTTCCTTTGCCGTGTCAATATCGTGTGTGGCCTACAACGGTCGTATTTATAGTTCAACGTATGTGCGTCTGTTGTGCTGTAAACGTATGGTTGTCAACAAAAAGCGGCATTATCGTGCTTTTAACGTACTTTAAATGTATGACGAACGTGTGATAGCCGAGTGAGTAGCGTCGCCGGTCAGCGATTTATTCTACAACGGCCGTGTTGCCGGCGTGTATGACGTGTGTGTGACGTGTGTGTGTTGAGTGACTGTCGAGGGTTTGTTGTACAGCAATCGTGTGCCTGCGAGGATCGTGCAGTGATCCAGTGATTCGATTACAATCGGCAAAAAAGTGCAAGTCGTCCTCTGTCGGCAGCTGTCGAGCGGTGGCCGTACTGTGTGAGACACGGCCTTAAGGTAGAATCGTCTGCGTATGAATGGATGGGACTGGAGGTACAGTTGAGAAGATCATTTATGAAAATTAAAAAGAGAATGGGAGATAGGACAGAGCCCTGAGGAACACCGGAGTTGATAGGATGAGGAAGTGAGCAATAGCCATCCACAACCGCAGCTATGGAACGGCCGGAAAGGAAATTAGAGAGAAATGCACAGATGGAGGTAGAGAAACCGAAGGAGGGAAGTTTAGAAATTAAAGATTTGTGCCAGACTCTATTGAAGGCCTTTAATATGTCTAGTGCAATAGAAAAGGTCTCACCGAAGTCCCGAAAGGAGGATGACCAAGAGTTAGTAGGATATGAAAGAAGATCACCAGTAGAGCGACCCTTAAGGAAGCCATACTGGCGATCTGAGAGTAGATTATGAGAAGAGAAATGCTTAAGAAATTTGGAAGCAAGAATAGTTTTAAAATCTTTAGAGATACAAGAGATGAGAGCAATTGGACGATAGTTGGAGGGTTGAGAGAGGTCACCCTTCTTTGGGACAGGTTGAATGAGAGCAAACTTCCAGCAAGAAGGGAAGACGTTACAGGAGAGACAGAGACGAAGAGTTTGCCTAGGCAGGGAGTCAGTACGGAAGCACAGTTTTTGAGTACAACAGGAGGAACACCGTCCGGACCGTATGCCTTCTTAGTATTAAGCCCAGAGAGGGTAGAAAGTACATCTTTAGAAGAGATTAGGATGTAAGGCATAAGTAGGAGAGAGGGGGGTGGAGAGGGAGGAATAGCACTGGTATCATCCAAGATGGAGTTTCTAGCAAAAGTTTGAGCGAAGAGTTCAGCTTTGTCAGAGGAAGAAGTGATGGTTGTGCCATCAGAGTGGAAAAGGGGAGGGAAAGACAAGAAAGAAAAATTGTTGGAGAGGTTTTTGGCTAGATGCCAGAAAGCTTGGGAAGAGCTAGAGTTGGATAGTTCAGTACATTTAATATTGATGAAAGAGTGTTTGGCAAGTAGAAGAACAGATTTGGTTTGATTCCGGGCATAAAAATAGGAAGAATGAGATTCTTGAGTTTTAAGGCGTGGATACCGTGTGAATGCTTCCTCCTTGTTGCGGACAGCAGTAGAACAAGCGTGAGTAAACCAAGAATTTTTTGCATTAGACTGAGAGAAAGAAAATGGAATGTATGCTTCCATGCCTGAGAGGATTACCTCAGTAATGTGTTCAGCACTCTCCGAGGGTCCCCGGCCACGGAAGCAAAAGTAATTCCATGGGAAATCAAAGAAGTACTGCCGAAGAGCCTCCCAGTCGGCAGCTCCAAAGTGCCACAAACACTGCCGGTTGGGAGGATCGGGTGGCTGTACTGGAGAGATAGGACAGGTGACAGAGATAAGTTTATGGTCGGAGGAGCCCAGAGGAGAGAAAAGATTTACAATGTAAGCAGAAGGGTTAGAGGTTAGAAATATGTCATGAATGTTGGGCCGATCACCGAAGCGATCCGGGATACAGGTGGGCTGCTGGACTAACTGCTCTAGGTCGTTTAAGATAGAAAAGATGTAGGCTTGTTCACCAGGTTGGTCAGTGGAAACAGAGGTGAGCCATTGGCGGCGGTAAACGTTGAAATCTCCTAAGATGGAGATTTCTGCAAAAGGAGAGATGGATAGAATGTGTTCCACTTTAGAAATTAGATAGTCAAAGAATTTTGGATAGTCAGTAGAATAAGGGGAGAGATAAACAGTGCAGAAATATTTAGTTTGAGAGTGGCAAGAAAGCTATGGCCAGAGAGTTGAGAATTCAGAAGAATCCAAGTTGGGAACATGAGAGAAAGCAAGATTGTTTCGTACATAGACGCAACATCCACCTTTGGCTTGAAACTGAGGATAGAGATAGTAGGAGGATACAGAGAAGGGCTTGCTGTGAGTATACCTGGACAACTGCGTTTCGGTGAGAAAGAGAAGATCAGGGTTGGCAGAGGAGAAGTGGTGTTCCAGAGAATGGAAGTTAGACGAAAGGCTACGAATGTTGGCAAAGTTAATAGTGAGAGTAGAAGGAAGTGGTCCAGAGCATTTTGGCAAGCAGTTTCCAGGGGTCAGATAAATGGGGGCTTTTCTGGAAGTACCGTCCTGTTCGACTGGTGCTTAAAGCCTCCTCCTGTATATATCCCTCTAATACAACAACAACAAAAACAAAAACTACTACTACTCAGGAGAAGGCTGGTCATATCCAGAGTGAGGTTTGGCATCCTCTACCGAACCTTAGCCGTTTCTGTCTGTCTCTTTTACTGTACTACTTTTCCTTCTAGGTGCTGGCGAGATCGCCGATTGAGTGGCACTGCAAGGTGGGCTGCGGACGGTGGTGGCATTGGCCCAGGGGTGCAAGCCCGTGGGCTGTTGATTCCCTCTGCCGCTGCTCTCTCAGAGACAGATCTCATCTTACCTGAGCATCTAGAGCCTCTTAGGTCTACCGAATAATAATAATAATAATAATAAAAATAATAATAATAATAATAATAATAGTTTTGAGTATACTGATAAAGGCCATTGTTGTTATCTCCGTGTTATCAAATAGAGAGAGGAAGATTCCGTAATATTAAGGTTATCGTGTATCCTTTAATACTGCTGACCTACCGGTAGTCTAGTATCGGTGGGTGACGTCACTATACTGTAAATGAATAGCCCTTCACTGTATCTGACTTGCCTGACGGTCACGTGTTATGCTACAAAAGACAATAAGAGAGGAAAGAATATGGAGTTGGATTCCTAATAAATTATCGACTAGCTGGAAATGTGAACATTGTTATAGTATCAAGGAAAAATTGCGAGAGTTGCAGGAAAAATTATTAAACTTAATAAAGGCTATACAGTTAAAGTAATCCAAGTATATGTTCCAACGGCAACACACGCTGATAAAGAAATTGAAAAGTTTGATGAAGATGTACAAAACGCTATGCAAAGACAAACACTTGAGTTAAAAATGTAACAGCCCCAAACTGAACAAAGTGAATGTTAGAAGTGACCACAGAATGGTGAGATGTCGAATAGGGTTAACCTCAATAAAGAAAGAAACAAGCTAGATAGAAGTATCAAACCAAAATTATGCACACTGAGAGAAAGAACTGAATAGTTTAGCCTAGATATTCAGAATATATATTCGCAGCTGGCAGACGTAGAGGAGACAGTAGAAGTAATTAATGAAAACTTTACCAGAATCATAACACAAGCACCTTTAAGTTTAGCAGGAAAAGCAGACAAGAGCATCTGTAGTAAGCTTTCAGAAGAAAAGAAAAAACGAAGGATCTTTTGAAGAAGCGAAGGCATATGGCAATTATAACAGCCAGAGGCAAGATTGAAACAGTGGAATTAATTAAGACCATCAACAAGAAAAACAAATGAAGATATCCAAACATTATTTTACAATGACCAACATTGAAGAGACTTTAAGAAATGGTGGAAGTATGAAGTGCCCAAGAAAAGGCTCGGTACAGGGAAAAGTCAAATGGTGAGCCTAAGAAACTCAAATGGTGAAGTAACTAACAACAATGATGAAATAATCAAGGTAGCTGAATAATGTTATACTAATCTATACAACAGTGAGGACAAACCCAAAGACATTATTCAGCAACATGTAAACATTGATGTAACATTACCCGAGGTAACAATAGAAGTTAGGACAGCTCGCAAAGAGAGGTAAAGCAAGTGGTGACGACAATCTTACTATTGACCAAATCAAAGATGCACGTGATGGCTGCGATGTTGCACTTACTGAACCAGCAAAACTATACACAAATTGTCTGCAATGTCGAAAGGTTCCTAAAGCCTGGAAAAATGCCACCATTATTCTCATTCACAAAGAAATGAGATGCTAAAAAACTGTGTAACTATAGACCACTTAGCTTGCTTTCTGTTTTGTATAAACTGTTCACTAAAATCTTCACCAGCCGGATAAGTAGAACACTAGATTCAAATCAGCCAAGAGAACAAGCACGTTTCCGAAGTGGGTAGTCGACAGCAGATTATATGCAAGTTGTTAACCTCCCCTCAGGAACTTTTTGACTATCTGCATTCTTCGCCCCACGTGTTCTTCCTCCCTTCCTTCTAACCCCACCAGTTATGCTATTCCTCTGTCTTCCTCCTCCTTAACTTGTTCCCATCTCTCTTCTCCTATACATCCCCTCATCTGGGTTTCTAATTCATCCCTTTCTTCTACATACAGTTCACACTCAGTCACTATCTGCTCCACAGTCTCTTCCACTCTCTCTCTTCCTACCCAGCATTCTTCACATGACTTCTGCCCCCCATTCCACCTCCAGGTTCTAGAGTTTACCTCCCATGCCCCTGCCCTTACTGTAAATAGTAGGCTCGACCCTAAGCCTCCATCATAATATCCTTCTCTACCTGGCCTCTCCTTCTTACTGTACATCTTCAGGGAGCTCTTTCTCTCCATTCCTCCTCTCTACTCCTCGCTTCCCACCTCCTCCACTCTGTTCTGTATTATCACCTCCAGTGTCCTCCCCCTTGCAACCACTTCACCTGTTACCTTCCTCCACTCTCCCCCCCTGTCTTGTCTCATCCATAGTTTCTTCTGTCTTGCTCTGCATTCCCTTCCCCACCTATTCCTATACCCTACCCATGCATACACACTCCTAATCCATGTCTCCTCCGATTCCTCGATCCTAACTCTGAATTTTAACTTCGATTGACTTATTTTTCTTGAAACGTACTCCGCCCCACATCTCCTCTCCACTGTTGTCCATTGCTTTGCTCCTCGGCCCAACCAACCCACCTTGTTCAGCATTCTCTCCATTCCCTGTACAACCTAAGCCTCTAACCCATACATCACTCCTGGTACCCCCACTCCTTTCCAAAAACCCCGAACCACCTCATTTCTATTTACCCTCTCTCTAACTGCATTCGCTAGCCTGCTATCGCTGGCAAGACAAAATCGACACCTAAAACATGAATGGTCTTAAGATCGCCAAACTAATGGGACGATTGTCTGTCTAACACTAGACGATTGTATACAGCTTAAGAAGGACCTCTAAAAATCAAGGGGTGAACTTGATCTCAATTAAACTCATCAATTTCAACAGATCTTTCATAAACTTCTTAAAATCGTCTAATAGTAAATAAAATAGAATGTAAGAATTATTATTAGTATACTGATAGGGTTAATCTTTCTATCTCCCTTGGTATACAACATGGCGACCGGGACAGATGGAGGTAAAGTTGCGCAATTCTCTCACCAGATTGCTCCACCACGCATCAAAACAAAGTCACGTGGTCATGATGCAACCTGCGGCAAAGGAAACTTCCCGTGCGCCAAATGAGGCTATATATACAGGTTCTTCGGCACTCCTTACAGCATTCTGGTCATTGTTACTGTGGAGTGAAGGTACTTACTTAACACTGCGCCTTCATAGAAAATATAGTGTGTGTGTGTGTGGCGAGGAACGGAATGTATTTATCTTGTCTTACCGGCATCCAATGATTACGACTGGTGAGTTGACATGTTTCGCCGAGTGTTCTCTTTGGCATATTATACATGGCATATTAACCATTCAGTACCGGTGACGTCCTTTGTGTTATATAGTCTGGCTTTGATTAGACGATTTTATTCAGTTTAGGAAGGACGTCTACCCATTCAAAGGTTATACAGACTGTCTCAATTAATCCTTTTAGCTACCATATATCAGTCCTAAACTGCACTAAATCGTCTAAATATAGCTAGAAGAGAATGAAAAAGACCTCGCCGGTACAGAACAGGTTAAAGTCGCCCCTGCATTAATTAATCCGCCGCGGGTCCTGGCAATCACCAGGTCAGGTCAGGTGAAGGTATTGATGAATAAGCCTTTACAACGGCACCTCGTATAACTACTTTCTACTTTCCTATTGCATTATCACTAGTTTCCTCCCAGTGAACTTGACATACTGGCTTAATCGGGGTAACCTTTTCAGTATCGGTGACATCCTTGGGGTTATATTCTGACAACTATTAGACGGCTTCATTCAGCTTAGAAAGGATCTCTATCCGTTAAGATCGTCTGAATGCAGCTTAATCTACTTATTTAAGGGGGGGGGGGGTTTCTGGCACCGCTTCTCCCTCATGCTAAGCCCCATTAGTATTCAGATTTTAAGACATACGGCCCATTAGTTTGGCGATTTCAATTTTTTTTTTACCCTTTTTGGTTGCCAAAATGAAGAACTCATGAAATTTAGTTGTCGATTTCTTCCTGGCGAGCGATTGCAAGCCTGTAATTTAAGAGGAATCGACCTTCGGCCGAGAAATGTTTCTATCGAAAAATTAACAAATTTATCTAGAAGGGGGTTCTTGGGGGTATTTGTTTAAGCTTGATGGAGGTCTACGGAAGAAACTAAAAACAAATAATAATAATAATAATAATAATAATAATAATAATAATAATAATAATATAGAGATAAATAAATACGTCCATCCCCCCTTAATTGAGCCATGACACATGTTGTTGATAAAAACCTTGCTGGTGTTTGATTGGGCAGGTGTTTACGTTAACCCTTCAGTACCAGTTCCGGCCTTTATATTATGTGCTATGGTACTAATAGATGATTGTGTTCTGTTTAAGAAGGACCTCAAGCAATTAACAGGCTTCAAACTATCTCACTTAACCCCTTCTACTACCACAAATCCTTCGTAAACTGCACAAAATCGTCTCAATTTACCTAGAATAAAATTACAACATAAGAAGGACCTCAAGCAATTAACCGGCTTCAAACTATCTCACTTAACCCTTTCTACTACCACAAATCCTTCTTAAACTCCACAAAATCGTCGCAATTTACCTAGAATAAAATTAAAACACGTCGCTGGTATAAGAGGTTAATGTAGTGGAATTGCCTTTATGATATATTTGATTCGTATAACTTCTCGATGTTTATTTAAAGGTATTTGTTGGTGATATAATGACACCCATGGTATCCAAATGTACTGTAATTCTCATATTATGTACCGGTATTACTTTCACCTGTGTTTTTTAGATTACCTGTTATTTAATGTTCTGTATCTATTTTTCTATCTATCTATCTATCTATTTATATACTGTATATATATTTATATCTATCTATCTTTCAATGAATTAATCTATATTCTCTCTCTCTCTCACACTCACTCTCACTCTTTCACGCACACACCCACACACACACCCACACATATTATATCATACCCATCCAACCGGCTTGCACCAGAGTAGGACAAGCTGGGCTACCTGAGCTTTAGTAAAATAAATCAGGGTGTCAATCCACAAAATGTGAATTGTGTTATCATTATGGTTTATTATTTTGTTATCATTATAGCGGGACGGAGCTGCGAGCGGTCCGGGGGGCATATTTACCAAGTCGAGACTGGTAGATGCCATAGGGTAAATTAGGACCAATCACAGCTCGAGTTTACCCTAGGATGACTATTACCAAGTCACAAGACTAACTTCAACCATGCATATAACCCTGGACAGCCAACATTGTAGCACTAAGTCATGAAAATATAACTACAAAGAAATATGAAATTCTTATAATAATGCCCTCGGTACTTTAAATTATGCAAATAAATATATCCCATTATGTTTTACGATAGTAAGAGTTAAAGCGTATCTGGCAACAGTGTTTAGTCCCAGTATAGCGATCATTCGGCATTCAGTGTATATTCGCCTTAATACTATATATCCTATTATAATAGATACCTATTACTATTTCAATATAATACAACCATAGACAATGCCATTACATATTATTTGAATATGATATAAAGTTCTACACTATATGTTAAGCATGAACAGTCATGACAGAACCGAAATATTATCTATTGACTTTAGTGCACAGTGAAGGTTTTGGTTCTAATGTTATGACTCCTGACTTGTTGATACAGGCAACGGTTCAGATAACACCTCCCACTGCCAGCTTGGAAATAGACTTACACCAGCAGAAGCAGAACAAAGCCAACAACCGACAGGTCCGACACAGACAGAACCCGATACGGATAACGTTTCCGAAAATCTGAATAATCATGGCAACGATGAACCCAACGAACAACCAGAAAAAAGGGAAACACATGGTGAAGATCAACAAACACCTCCCATCACCCAAGCTCCAACTAACATTGCAGAAACTACCCAAGAAGCACACACCACAAGAAAAACACGAAACCACACAAACAATACCCAAAAACAACACCCACCATCGCAGCTGACGGATAACCGTGGAAGACCCTCTAGGAACTCCACTAAGAAACGACCACAATAATGGCTCCATTACAAGTAATGACCTGGAATGCAAAATGCCTTAAGACATCATTATCAGAGTTAAAAAACTACCTTAATTATAAATCCCCACACATAGCTATAATAACAGAGACCTGGCTAAAAGAAAAATACCAACCCAACTTAAAACCTTATATAACTCTGAGGAAAGACAGGCTTGGAAGACCAGGTGGAGGAATATTATTTTTAATGAAACAAGAGCTTCCTATTAAAGAAATTAAACTCAGGCCATTTCCCAATGGTACATTAGAAATCCTTGCAATTTCACTACCATATCAGAATACTCAATTATCCATCATTGGCACATATAATCCTGGCGGTCCGATATCACATCAAGAATTAGATCACTACATCCAACAAGTCACCTCGCCATTCATGGTGATAGGTGACCTAAATGCCAACCATCTATCTTGGAGCAGAGGGACACCCAACACTGCCGGAAACAAAATTTATAACTACCGTACATGCAAAATACCAACTATAGCCTGTTATCAGAACCCTTTTCCCCAACATATTTCAACCTACAAACAAATTACACGTCTACGATTGACATCTGCTTTGGATCAGGAATACTATCTGCGGACATAACATCCAAAGTAGGACCTGACCTAGGTACAAACCACCACCCCCTACACGTAGTATTTAAAAATTTCACCCCTCCAATTTACCCAGTAGCACTACCCAAATGGCGCATCCCTTCCAAATTCAACTGGAAATGTTGGCAAAATTCAGTTACAATCCCAGAAACCAGCTCCACAGATCCCAACAATATGCACAACAATCTGACCGAATCAATAAACAATGCAGCCAAACAACATTTTAAATACACATCAGGTCAACCCTCCAACAAAATTTTAAGGCCATGGTGGAATGAAGAGTGTTCCAAAGCGGTAGCTACTCGCAGAAGAGCGATTCAGAAACAAAGGAGATCAAAATCGCTACAGAACTGGATCCAGGTCAAGAAAACCACTCAGTCGACATGCACCTCTTCCTGGAGGAAATACTGCAGCGAAATAACTCATGAAACACCACTAAAAGAAGTCTGGAACAGATTCCGAAACATTAAAGGCCGTCCATCATTCCCAACATATATATCCCTTTATAAGAGACGGACAAATGTGTTTATTACCAAAAGACAGAGCAGACGCAATAGCCAACCATATACAGTCAAAACAGCAACAAGAACCCCCTGCAGACCCAGAAGAAACCGCTAGAATTAACAACAAAATCTTCACAGCCGCAAAACGGCCCAATCAAATGAATCAAGCCTTCACCCATTTTGAGTTGGAAATGGCAATAACCCACCTTCCTACAGGCAAAGCAGCGGGGGAAGATCGCATACCGTATGAACTCGTAAAATACCTGCCCCCAACATCACACCCTCAACTACTCAACCTTATTAACACAACCTGGAAACAGGGCAAGCTCCCTCACTCATGGCAGAAGGGCATCATCATCCCATTCCTCAAACCAGGAAAAGACCCATCCCTCTCCCCATCATACCGACCTATTACCCTCCTACCAACCTTGAGCAAGCTAGCCGAAAGAATGGTAAACACGAGGCTAGTTTGGCATCTAGAAAGAAACAATATCATC
This sequence comes from Paralithodes platypus, assembly GCA_032716605.1. Classification (NCBI taxonomy): domain Eukaryota; kingdom Metazoa; phylum Arthropoda; class Malacostraca; order Decapoda; family Lithodidae; genus Paralithodes; species Paralithodes platypus. The sequence continues at coordinate 21,941,725 of CM064486.1, forward strand.
CCACCAATACAGGCTGGCTTCAGAACCACCTGCTCAACAGTAGACCAGGTGCTTAACCTAGAACAAGCAATCCTCTCTTCACTCTCAAACCAAAAGACATGCATTGTTGTATATTTAGATCTGTCATCAGCCTTTGACACAGTTCCCCACGACTTCTTGCTCTCCAAACTAGCCGGCCTTGGTGTACAAGGGAACTTGCTACAATGGCTACAAGCATTTCTATCCAACAGAACAAGCCAAGTGTACATCCAAGGCCAAATGTCAAATCCTATCAAACACAATAAAGGATTAGCTCAGGGCTCCTCACTAAGCCCCCCCCCCCCCCCCCCTTTTCACAGCGTACCTATCCGACACACCAACAGTAGCACCCGCCAAGATAATGCAATATGCCGATGACATAACATTATATGCCTCGGATCACAACCCTCAAATAGCGGAACAGCAAATCCAGGACGCACTCAACACCTTAGGACGTTGGATTAACAAAGCAAAACTAACCATCAACCCAACAAAGACAGTACCGGTATATCAAATCTTTACCAGAAAGAAAAATGTAAGACCCCTACGGCTCACACTCAATGGAGAAGATCTACAACAAACACTTGCTCATAAATATCTGGGAGTATTTTTTGATGCCCCACTCCTCACATGGAAATACCACATCGAATACCTTACACAATGCACCAATCAAAGACTCAATATCATGAGAGCACTTACTGGAACAAGCTGGGGTGCCGATGCTACCTCCTTACGAACCTTCTACATAGCATACATAAGGAGCAAACTAGACTATTGTGCCCAGGCCTACACCTCAGCCGCACCAGTACACCTTCACAAGCTAGAGGTGATTCAAAATACTGCTATGAGAATCATAACAGGAGGTCTCAAATCATCACCAACAGCCAGCCTCTAGTGTGAAACTAACCTAATCCCCCTAACCACCAGAAGAGACTTTCAGTGCTCTTCATACTTCTCAAAAACATATAACGCCCCCCCCCTCCCACCCTTTTTCAGCATCTCTCCGCAACATACCAATACGACCTCAGGAGAACCGGACCCGCAAATCACCTTTCCGAGAAAGAATAGGCCAGATCATACACAGGAAGGCCCGTATTTTTCTGGGCTGCCAAACGCAACCCATGGTACCTCCAGTCCCACCATGGGAATATACCCCTCCTAAAACTCACACAGATCTCATAACCTTAAAAACTAAGAAGGAAAACCCATCCCAATTAAAACAGGAATTCCTAGAAATCCTGAATACCCAGCATAAAAATTCCACTCACATATACACAGACGGATCACTCATCAAAAACGGAAACACCACATCCACGTCAGCAGCACTATGGATCCCAAAATTTCATCTAATCATGGGATGGAAGCTCCCCAAACAAACATCAGTGTTCACTGCAGAGCTGTACGGACTCAATCAAGCACTAGAAATCATCAGTACCCTTCCACCAGGCCCATACACAATATGCTGCGACTCCAAGAGCGCTATCCAGGCCATTAAATACAACACAACACAAAGTAAGGAACTCGTATACCCCATGCTCCAACTACTCACTAACCTCCCCCTACAAGGTTATACTATGAGCTTCCAGTGGGTACCTGGCCATATAGACATACTCCACAATGAAATAGTCGATGAACTCGCCAGGGGCATGCACTCCCTCAGAAGAATTACACCCCTCCCCTACACTACAATAGACAGAGCCAACATCCTAAAAGAAGACATCCTCCAAGACTTCAAGGGTGAATGGAAAGTCACCATCACCGGCACAAGATACGGAAATATCAAACCCGAATGGTCCATATGGAAACACACAAAATACAAGAACAAAACTCTAAATACAGCTACACTCCGCCTACGGACAGGACACACAAGACTAGCGGAGCACATGCACAGAATGGGACTAGAAGAAGACGAAAACTGCCCCTACTGCCTCACCCCAGAAACAGTGGAACACTATCTACTTCATTGCCATAGACATTACAGCACTCGCACCCACCTGAGAAGAACAGTGGCACAACACGGAGGGACCTTCAATCTACAACATATCCTAGGAGGAGGAGATATTGACCAACAAGGCAAACATGCAATTGCCTCAGCTCTAGGAACATACATAAGAGCCACAAATAAAACTTCAGACATCTAATAACATCAACGACAAAACAACTCCCAACACACAGAAAACCTACCCCTAACCAATACAGTACAGTACCACCCATACCGGTACTGTACTGTACTAGACCTCTGCCAACCTTACAAAACCCGAACCTGACTCAACCCGACGAGACATAACGACTTACCTCCTATTAGACCTTAATAACCAATCCTCATCTTACCTATTTACTTACCCTCAAAACACTTTCCAGTCCTTAACCCGGCAAGCGCGATAGGCCTCACGGAAGGCTTCCTATAGGGAACGCGATAGGCCTCACGGAAGCAGGACCATAAAAAAAGCCTTCCATAAAAAAAAAGGGCCTATCAAAACAAAGGAATTTGTCTCTAGGTGAGATAATTGCCCTCCAGTACTCATCCATGTAAATCTCACCCACCCCCCTCCCCTCCTTCCCCACCTTATTCCCCCCTCCCTCCCCTCCTCAATTATCACCTATTTTTCCTCTTATTATCATCATTTATCGGTTATTTTTCTCTCCCGCGATAATGTAGCACAAGTGGGTTGCATAAAAGATCGTTATGCAACACCCAGACACCGGCACACACCGCCCCGCTCTTCTCAGTTGACTCCCAGACAGCGAGAGGGGAAGGCTGCCTGTCTCTCTCTCTCGCCTGAGATTATGACCGGGTGGCCAATATCTTCGTTTTTCACCACCCAAATGCTTTTCCCACTTATTTTAGCACTCTTGAAGGTTCATATATACATCATATATGTAAAATAAAAGCATACCGAAAACAAATAATGGTTTATATTGTAAATATAACGAATTCTGTCAGAATCCAGGGCTAGAAATGCACAAATAACTACCCTAGCACCTACGTCTATATCGCGCTTGTCAGGTTAATGACCTTGACCTATAGTTAAAACTATGTAGGGTACAATACCTGTACTCACTATTTAGACATCCTATCTGTAGATCCCTTTCAACTAACAAACTTCCCTTCCCCTCAGCAAGCAACTCTATGCCTGTGCAGTAATCTGAAGATCTGAAATACTCCGAGCAAACTGCACATATAAATATCAAGAAGAAGACTTGTCAAGGAGTTAATTTGGCTTAAATAATAATTATAATTTATTCCAAATATAAAAATATAATAGGCCTACACTTGAATAAGTCAATTCTACATATAATTTAGTCCATAACACTATTTACGATAAATATAAGCTAGGTTAAGTATGGAATAATGTTACAGTTCTGTAGTTCGAAATTCATTGTATTGATTGATTGATTGATTGACTATATTTATTAAGAGTTACATACACCCTGATAGGGACAGAAAGTCGGCGTATTTGTTAAAAGCACCCCAATACAGCATGATCACTCCCACAGGGATAACCCATGGGATAACCTACACAATTTTAGCTAAGTTATTTCCATCAGGGTCCCTGTTGTGAGGTAAGAATGAGAAGTCTACAAGGGAGTCGAACAAACTACAGTAGAAAGTGAAACTCCACCACATTGTAGACCCCCTGTACCATCTCAATGAAAGATCTAATAATAAATATCCTAGTAATAGCCTACCAAGACAAATACCGTGCAACAATTAATTACTTAAAATATAGTAGTAGGCTATACAAAATCAGTTATTTCGGTTAATATACAGGAGACGCAACAATGTGTTTTTCAGGTATTTTTTTTGGTATTTTGATTTTGTTTTTGGTGTTTTAGTCGTATCTAGTGATGACATTGAATGGGAATTAAGCATTTACCCATTATCCATCAATCTAAAGACACGCCCCCCGATAGTGGGGAGGGCTATGAAGATCAGGGAAATTGAGGGGTAAAAAGCGTATAGAACACGATAATACACATTTGTAACCCAAATTTGGCTCGGGTTTGTTCAATTTCCAGACCCATAAAACCCGATTTTTTGAAAACCCGAGCCAAGTTTTGACGAAACTTGGCTCGGATTTAACAAATGTAAAAATGAAAAAAATACAGTAACCTTGGTAAATTATTGGCTCGGGTTTTGTCAATTTCCAGACCCATAAAACCCGACTTTTTGAAAACCCGAGCCAAGTTTTGACGAAACTTGGCTCGGATTTAACTAATTTAAAAATGAAAATAACACAGTAACCTTATTAACATGTTGGCTTGGGTTTTGTAAATTTCCATACCCATATAACCCGACATTTAGAAAACACGAGCCAAGTTTTGACGAAACTTGGCTCGGATTTTACTAATGTTCATGTTAAAATTACACAGTAACCCTAATAAAATCTTTGTTTGGGTTTTCATAAGGTTAACATTAGCCTAACCTAACGAAGTAAAAATGGGGTTAACATTAGCCTAACCTAACAACCTTACCTAACCTAACCTAGTAAGAATGGGGTTAACATTAGTCTAACCTAACAACCTTACCTAACCTAACCTAGTAAGAATGGGGTTAACATTAGCCTAACCTAACAACCTTACCTAACCTAACCTAGTAAGAATGGGGTTAACATTAGCCTAACCTAACAACCTTACCTAACCTAACCTAGATGGCGGGTGCCCAACCCCGAAAAGGGTTGAAATAGGGGAGCTATCCCCCCGCCAAAGGCGGCTTTCTAGGGCCTTTCCTAGCTGATGCTGAGAGGATTGGGTTCTAGTCATGTGGTGATGGGCTGGTCTATCAGAGTGAGAACTGAGCAATCTCTGCCATACCCATAGCTTACTCTGACTGTTCCTTTTACTTATATATTTTCTAGATCTCAAGTGACGGCGTCTCTAACGTGGATTGACCTCCCAATCTACCAAGATTGGAAGCCAAAGCGTCACATTTTTCCCTTGCCCCTCAACTTTCTCTTCATAATTGCTGAGGGGCACAGGGCCCTGAGTGGGGCTTTGGTTTCCCGGGCGTTTCCGCACCCTCCTCAAGCTCCCCGCCATGGAGTGGCTTCGGTCACCCCTTTATTGTGGTCGGCGGGGAGGGTTCTGTGGGGGCACTCGGTTATGGCCTTGGCCTTGCTCGGGGCCTTGGGGCTGTTCGGCCAGGCAGCTTGGGGAACAACAACAACAACAACAACAACAACAACAACAACCTAACCTAGTAAGAATGGGGTTAACATTAGCCTAACCTAACAACCTTACCTAACCTAACCTAGTAAGAATGGGGTTAACATTAGCCTAACCTAACAACCTTACCTAACCTAACCTAGTAAGAATGGGGTTAACATTAGCCTAACCTAACAACCTTACCTAACCTAACCTAGTAAGAATGGGGTTAACATTAGCCTAACCTAACAACCTTACCTAACCTAACCTAGTAAGAATGGGGTTAACATTAGCCTAACCTAACCTAGTAAGAATGGGGTTAACATTAGCCTAACCTTACAACCTTACCTAACCTAACCTAGTATTATTGGTGGGGGCTGCCGCGGCCGCCCCCACACCTCCGCTGGTTGGGTACTGGCTGAAAAACTTATTGTTTTACAGTAGGCCTATGTATTTTATTTTATTTTTGTTCTCCCTTATAATACATTTCAGCTCTTAATGACATATATAGCAATGATGTATAGCCTATGCTCTACCGGACCTATTAGGCCTAAAAAGATCGATGGGCTAACTGTCGGTCCAAAACATCAGTATGGTAACCAACTAGCCCTTGCATGCCAGTTTAATCCTATGCGAAAAAATCTTTTACTTTGTTACTTTGCGATGACCCATTAAGATTCCCTAGCTAGCTGTGGTCCGGCTCCTTTATGTTGTCCCAACCAACCAACTAACCTTAATGAACAGAGGAGGTACTGGGCTGCCTGGCTGGCCGCTGGAGGCTCGATCACCACTCATCTTGGTCAACAGCTGGTGGATTTTTGTTTTGAATTTTTCCATGTAAAACAAGTGTATGTGCATTTCAAAACCAGCTGTCCTCGCCAGCTGTATTTGGAACACTGGTTATTGCACTTTGGACAGTTTACACTTATTGGAAGGCGAAAAGGTCTTAAGCAGCCTCAGTGTTTTTAAAGACGGTGGAAAAAGCTTTGATCGGCTCACACCCTCTACACAAGCTGGCCAGAGTCAAACTGACAGCTTATATCCTGGGCTACCTGTTTTCCAAATCATGGCATCACCTGATTGGTCGATAGACATCACGTGTCAGTGAACTCGAGTACTCTTGGCATGAATTAGGTAGGGTGATTACTTTGGCTATGACGCCACCAGTATAGTTCATTGCATTCGCCACCAGATGTCTCAGTTGTTGACTGACAGTCACGAAAAAGAAGTCTCCCAGATGAAGACGAAAAAGAAGAAGTGTAAACAAACCCTTAAAACGTAAATATCCATATAATATGTATTATGTTAGTTTCCCGGGAATGACACCTACATCAACAATTTGGAGAAAAATCGCTTAATCACATGCTATTGAGCTTAATTTTTTACCAATATTGTAGCGCCTCCTGTATATTGACCGTTATTTCTACATGCAGAGATTATTATTTGGTGGCCTATTACATGTTGCAAAGAATATTTTATGGCCTATTACATGTTGCAAAGAATATTTTATGGCCTATTACATGTTGCGAAGAACATTTTATGGCCTATTAGCCTACATGTTGCGTAGTATATTTTGTGGCCTATTAGATGTTGCGAAGTATATTTATGGCCTATTACATGTTGTGAAGTATATTTTGTGGCCTATTACATGTTGCGAAGTATATTTTGTGGCCTATTACATGTTGCGAAGTATATTTATGGCCGATTACATGTTGCGAAGTATATTTTGTGGCCTATTACATGTTGCGAAGTATATTTATGGCCTATTACATGTTGCGAAGTATATTTTGTGGCCTATTACATGTTGCGAAGTATATTTTGTGACCAATTACATGTTGCAAAGTATATTTTGTGGCCTATTACATGCTGCAAAGAATATTTTTTGGCCTATTACATGTTCCGAATAATATTTGTTGGCCTAACACATGCCGTGAAGAATATTTGGTGGCCTAACACATGCCCTTAACAGTATTTGGGAGGTAGGCCACCTAGAGTTATTAACGGCATGTGTTAGGCCACCAAACGTTATTCGCAGCATGGGTTAGGCCACTATATATTAGGCCACCATATATTATTTATGGCATATATTAGGCCACCATATATTATTCGCGGCATGTGTTAGGCTACCAAATATTCTTTGCAGCATGTAATAGGCCATAAATATTCTTTGCGGCATATGATAGGCCAAAAAATATTATGCGCAGCATGTAATAGGCCACAAAATATTCTTCACAACATGTAATAAGCCACAAAATATACTTCGCAACATGTAATAGGCCATAAATATTCTTCACAACATGTAATAGGCCACAAAATATACTTTGCAACATGTAATAGGCCATAAAATGTTCTTCGCAACATGTAATAGGCCACAAAATATATTTCGCAAAATGTAATAGGCCACAAAATATACTTCGCAACATGTAATAGGCCACAAAATATACTTCGCAACATGTAATAGGCTACAAAATATACTTCGCAACTTTTAATATACATGCCACAAAATATACTTCGCAACATGTAGGCTAATAGGCCTATTACATGTTGCGAAGAATATTTATGGCCTATTACATGCTGCAAAGAATATTTTGTGGCCTATTACATGCCGCGAAGAATATTTATGGCCTATTACATGTTGCAAAGAATATTTTATGGTCTATTACATGTTGCGAAGAATATTTATGGCCTATTACATGCTGCAAAGAATATTTTATGGCCTATTACATGTTGCGAAGAACATTTTATGGCCTACCGGTATTACATGTTGTGAAGTATATTTTGTGGCCTATTACATGTTGCAAGGTATATTTTGTGGCCTATTACATGTTGCGAAGTATATTTATGGCCGATTACATGTTGCGAAGTATATTTTGTGGCCTATTACATGTTGCGAAGTATATTTTGTGGCCTATTACATGTTGCGAAGTATATTTATGGCCTATTACATGTTGCGAAGTATATTTTGTGGCCTATTACATGTTGCGAAGTATATTTTGTGACCAATTACATGTTGCAAAGTATATTTTGTGGCCTATTACATGCTGCAAAGAATATTTTTTGGCCTATTACATGTTCCGAATAATATTTGTTGGCCTAACACATGCCGTGAAGAATATTTGGTGGCCTAACACATGCCCTTAACAGTATTTGGGAGTTAGGCCACCTAGAGTTATTAACGGCATGTGTTAGGCCACCAAACGTTATTCGCAGCATGGGTTAGGCCACTATATATTCTTCACAGCATGTGTTAGGCCACCATATATTATTTATGGCATATATTAGGCCACCATATATTATTCGCGGCATGTGTTAGGCTACCAAATATTCTTTGCAGCATGTAATAGGCCATAAATATTCTTCGCGGCATATGATGGGCCAAAAAATATTAATGCGCAGCATGTAATAGGCCACAAAATATTCTTCACAACATGTAATAAGCCACAAAATATACTTCGCAACATGTAATAGGCCATAAATATTCTTCACAACATGTAATAGGCCACAAAATATACTTTGCAACATGTAATAGGCCATAAAATGTTCTTCGCAACATGTAATAGGCCACAAAATATATTTCGCAACATGTAATAGGCCACAAAATATACTTCGCAACATGTAATAGGCCACAAAATATACTTCGCAACATGTAATAGGCTACAAAATATACTTCGCAACTTTTAATATACATGCCACAAAATATACTTCGCAACATGTAGGCTAATAGGCCTATTACATGTTGCGAAGAATATTTATGGCCTATTACATGCTGCAAAGAATATTTTGTGGCCTATTACATGCCGCAAAGAATATTTATGGCCTATTACATGTTGCAAAGAATATTTTATGGTCTATTACATGTTGCGAAGAATATTTATGGCCTATTACATGCTGCAAAGAATATTTTATGGCCTATTACATGTTGCGAAGAACATTTTATGGCCTACCGGTATTACATGTTGTGAAGTATATTTTGTGGCCTATTACATGTTGCAAGGTATATTTTGTGGCCTATTACATGTTGCGAAGAATATTTTGTGGCCCATTACATGTTGCGAAGAATATTTATGGCCTATTACATGTTGCGAAGTATATTTTGTGGCCTATTACATGTTGCGAAGAATATTTTGTGGCCTATTACATGTTGTTGCATAATTTTGTTTGGCCTATTATATGCCGCAAAGAATATTTATGGCCTATTACATGCTGCCAAGAATATTTGGTAGCCCATGCCACGAATAATATTTGGTGGCCTAATATATGCCATAAATAATATATGGTGGCCTAACACATGCTGTGAAGAATATATAGTGGCCTAACCCGTGCTGCGAATAACTTTTGGTGGCCTAACACATGCCGTTAATAACCCTAGGTGGCCTAACTCCCAAATATATACTGTTAACGGCATGTGTTAGGCCACCAAACATTTTTCACGGCATGTGTTAGGCCAACAAATATTATTTGCAACATGTAATAGGCCAAAATGTATTCTTCGCAGCATGTAATAGGCTACAAAATATACTTTGCAACATGTAATAGGTCACAAAATATACTTCGCAACATGTAATAGGCCACAAAATATACTTCGCAACATGTAATAGGCCACAAAATATACTTCGCAACATGTAATAGGCCATAAATATACTTCGCAACATGTAAGAGGCCACAAAATATACTTCGCAACATGTAATAGGCCATATATATACTTCTCAACATGTAATAGGCCACAAAATTACTTCGCAACATGTAATAGGCCATAAAATGTTCTTTGCAACATGTAATAGGCCACAAAATATACTTTGCAACATGTAATAGGCCACACTAGCCTATATTTTAAGTAATTATATAATTGTTGCACGGTATGTCTTGGTAGGCTATTTATTATTAGATCTTTCATTGAGATGGTACAGGAAGTCTACAATGTGGTGGAGTTTCACTTTCTACTGTAGTTTGTTCGATTCCCTTGTAGACTTCTCATTCTTACCTCACAACAGGGACCCTGATGGAAATAACTTAGCTATAATTGTGTAGGTTATCCCATAGGTTATCCCTGTAGGAGTGATCAAGCTGTATTGGGGTGCTTTTAACAAATACGCCGACTTTCTGTCCCTATCAGGGTGTATGTAACTCTTAATAAATATAGTCAATCAATCAATCAATACAATTAATTTCGAACTACATAACTGTAACATTAATCCATACTTAACCTAGCTTATATTTATCGTAAATAGTGTTATGGACTAAATTATATGTAGAATTGACTTATTCAAGTGTAGGCCTATTATATTTTGAATAAATTATAATTATTATTTAAGCCAAATGAACTCATAGACAAGTCAGGAGTCAAAACATTAGAACCAAAACCTTCGCTGTGCAATAGATAATATTTCGGTTCTGTCATGACTGTTCATGCTTAACATATATATAGTGGAGAACTTTATATCAGATTCAAATAATATGTAATGGCATTGTCTATGGTTGTATTATATTGACGTAGTAATAGGTATCTATTATAATAGGACATATAGTATTAAGGCGAATACACTGAATGCCGAATGATCGCTATAATGGGAATAAACACTGTTGCCAGATACGCTTTAACTCTTACTATCGTAAAACATAATGGGATATATTTATTTGCATAATTCAAAGTACCGAGGGTATTATTATAAGAATTTCCTATTAATTTGTAGTTATATTTTCATGACTTCGTGCTACAATGTTGGCTGTCCAGGGTTATATGCATGGTTGAAGTTAGTCTTGTGACTTGGTAATAGTCATCCTAGGGTAAACTCGAGCTTTGATTGGTCCTAATTTACCCTATGGCATCTACCAGTCTCGACTTGGTAAATATGCGTCCGGGGGCATGCCCCCCCGGGAAAATTTTGAGAATTTAGGTGTCTAAAACAGCATTTCCTGCAATCTAAAAGCAATCAAGATGGAAAATATGGAGACCAAGATTGTGTCAATTTACCTCTATTTTTTTTTTATTTTTAATTAGGCCCATACTGTATATATATAGGCCTATATATATATAGCGCAATGGAGCGGTGAGCGCCGAAGGCGCGAGCTTTAAAGGGGCCAGGGGGTATGCCCCCCCCGGATTTTTTTTGAGAATTTAGGTGTCTAAAACAGCATTTCCTGCAATCTAAAAGCAATCAAGATGGAAAATATGGAGACCAAAATTAGGCTATTGTGCCAATTTATTTTTATTTTTTTTTTAAATTATACTGTGTATATAATATATATATATATATATATATATATATATATATATATATATATATATATGGATTTTTTTTTATTTTAATACCACGAATTTTCAGTGTTTTTTATAAACAAAATTGGTCATTTGCATCAATATATAGTGTTTGTAATTAATTAGAAATCTCGGGAAAACCTATTTTCCCCAGTAGGCCTATCGATCGATGTTGAGACACACTCGCTCCCCGATAGTGATTTGAAAAGGCATTAGCCTAACCTAACAACCTTACGTAACCTAACCTAGTATTATGGGTGGGGGCTGCCGCCCCCACACCCCCGCTGGTTGAGTACTTAATAAAAAAAAATAAAAAATTGGCTGCCGATTATACGAAGGTGAAAGAAAAGTCGATGAAGTCTATGGTGTTTACTCTGCAATCTTCAGCTTGATTGTACATTGATAACGGGAAAGTACCGTATTGACAACCTTGTTACGAAAATTAAATTTTAGTGGCATACTTTTATATTAGGTTTTTCCGAGGGTTTAACACATTTTCATATGATCTTTAGAGCTGTCGATAACTGGAAGTACCGTATCAACAACCTTGTTACGAAAAATAAATGTTAGTATCATACTTTTTTATTAGGTTTTGCCGAGGGTTAAAACAAATTTTCTTATGATCTTTAGAGCATATAGATTCAATATTTATCTTGAAATATATCAATAAAATTTGTGGTATTAAAATAACATTGAACCATATATATATATATATATATATATATATATATATACACTGTTATACAGTATAGGCTATACCAACTTTTACCTCCGGATATAGCCTAGGGCCGCTTTAAGACTAGCGATTCAACCGTTCAACACTGTGAACTTGTGAAGCCAGTTCTTATTCCGGACTGTGAAGGAAATATATAGATTATTGGCTAGCCTACATAGGCCTAACAATTTAAATTTTGGGTGCGGCTGTGCGGGCGTACCGCCACCCTTGTTATAATAATAATAATAATAATAGTTCTTAAAGCTAGCACATGCTAAGCTAGCTAAGGATAGCTCAATAAGGCCGATTAGGCATATTTCCATTGGGGTCCTGTACTACTACCCCATCCCTTTGCTCATGAGGGATGGTAACGACTCAGTGCTTGTGAAAAATCTTTAATGCGCCGAGCGTGGGCGCGAACCCGGGCCTTCTGGGTGGAAGTCCGAGACGCTAGTCACTACACCAAGCGAGCTATGGTGTATGGTGTATGGAGCGGTAGTGGACGCTTGCCATCATGTTCCCATCTATTTTGACTGCCTTTCGATACAATATGTTGAGGGGGCATTCACAATGCCATTGCCTAGCCTAGCCTATATGAAAACATATATATATAGCCTACTAGGCTACTATGGTAAATACTAGGATAGGTTAGGTAAGGTTGTTAGGTTAGGCTAAGCTGCTAATGTCTCTAAAACATTGTAAAATCCGGTTCACATCTAGATTGATAGACTTTTGTCAGAGGGGGCAGATTGCCCTGCAGTAGTGCAGCCCATATAATCCATTTCCGCATTTTACCACCTAGGCTATACAGTCTAGATACCACATCACTTACCTCGTCGTACCTTCCTGTAACCCTGTTAAATACAAATTACAATAATAGGCCTAGGCCTATTTTTTTTTAGCTCGTAGGCCTACAGTATAGGCTAGGTGCAATTATAGAAATTTACCGGCCTAGCTGCCTAGGTTAGGCTAGTTATCCAAAATACAAGACTACCGGTACTGTAGGTTAGGAAAATAAAAATAATCCTCATAGGCTAGGCCTAGCCTATACGGTAGGCCTAGACATCTATAATCCATAGGTCTAGGCAGCACTAACTTCACTAAGCCTATTCCAAAACTTAAGAGTAGGCTTAGGCTAGGACCTAGGTTAGCCTAGTCTTTAAAAGAAAAAAAATACAGGAATGTTAGGTTAAATAGGCCTAGGCTTGGCATATAGCCTAGGCCTAGACTAAAATCCAAAGGTACCGGTAGGTTACGAAACAAAATTTACGATAAAAATATATTATAGAGTATAACTCCGTAATTGTTTAATCGAAGTCCTCTTTTTCTAGTTATTAAAAACGTATTCTATGGTGTATTATATGATATATAGAAGCAATAGAACTGTTCAAATGACCTGGGAAGTTTATATTAAACCCAATACAAAACTTTGAATAATGAGGTAAGAGATATGTGTTTGTTATCACTTTTCAACCCAAGACCAGCAGGGGTCTGACCGTCTGGGGGCAGCAGCCCCCAGGATGCCCAGGTTACTTTCGGTTAGGTTAGGTTAGGTTAATGACCAGCTATGTAAATACAGTAGTGAACATTTGGTTTAGTCTGTGCTCAAAAATCCATTTTCTTTAGGAGGCCATACACTAAACAATTACCCTAAAGTTCTAAACTCCAAGGCGAGGCCTAAATAAGTTAAAATAACACTTACTTGGCTAGCCACTAGGCTTAATTTCTTCCACTGTCCACATACACAATGGCACAAAGTAACTAAAATACATTTGTTTCCGCATTAGGCAGGCTATAGGCTACACGAATATCACTAGGCCTAGTTCCTGATTAAACACCATTATCTAGAGATCTCAGCCTGGTTTTTTCAACACTGTAATTATATAATAAGGCCTTATATCACACGAAAATGCTATACAGTTATACACATGTGGTGTAAACGAAAGCTTAATACAATATGGCGTAGGCCTACGTCTCAAAATGGAATCAAATGATAACGTGTGAAATGATAAATATTGTTTATCATTAGGCCTACATCGCAAAACCACACAAGATTTTCATGAAGGGGACTCCAGTGTTCAAGCTATTAATGTCTATATTGCATATGATATTTACGTTGGAATACACGAATGAAGCCTATATGCATTACTAATTCCATTTATCGTAGAATTGTTGAACCACTTATCGTATCACAGAATATAATTAGGAGACTCCAAACTTTTGAGATGACCAAACTCAAGCCACCTTGTTTACCGCCAAAGGGTTTCAAACGAGAGACCTATTCCCACTTAGTTAATCATTAATACTAAATATACAGTTATATTTACGTTTTTTTTTGTTAGTTTGAATGTGACAAAATGGCCAAAACAATGCTATTCCATGTTAATTTTCTTGTATTCCATTTCATATTCATTCAAGTCTTAGCACAAAATTGCCCTGATTTGACACCGTGGTTAGGCCTATATGGCGCCAATTTTAAATAACCATAAAGGTATAAGCGGCATATGTTTACCCCAACATATTCGTAACTTGACCGTAACTATTAGAAATTGGCTAATATATTGAAATGGATAGGAAACTATCCCTCTATGTAAACAAATGAACACACACAGAGCACAAATGAGTACCGGTACATAAACAGGGCATACAGTATTTTGTTTTGTTGAGTTGTATGTAGGACAAGCTGAAGGTTGCCTTTGTAGAGCATAATGTGCGGTAGGTCTATATGAATACAAGGATTAGGATAAGACATAATATTATATACCGGTATTGATCTATGCCCACCTGGATATCTTCCTACAGCCACCATAGTGTTGTCACACCTTTAGGAACGAAGATATTCGAAGTTATCCAATGGAGTTGATCTTTACTTTACCCTTTTAAAAGATAATGTAGTTAATGGGACCGATATACATAATAGTCAAGGCATAATGCCCGTTTATAATTTCGGTCTTTTCAATACCGGTAGGCCTATGTATCTTCTTATCTTTTACTTTCATGTATTGCCTTATCACCAAGTTAAAGCTTGGTAGGCTACACTTAGATGAAGGTAACACAAAACAAATTAACTTCAGTTAATCCTTATTAGGCATATTTATGAAAATATACGCTTTTCCTGTGTTGATGCTTGTTCAGTATCAAACTCGATATTGAATCATATTCTGAATGAAAATGTTATCCCTCCCCTCGGGGATTGGGGCGTCTATTAAGCCTAGCTATGCTGTAAATACACAGTAGGTACGATCGGGGGTATTAAGTGTTGTCATAGATTCCAGTGGTTTTCGCTCAACAAGTGTAATTGGTATCTTTATAGTTACTGGGTAAAGTGCTTATCCCTCAGAGTATTAGTCAGTGTCCGAAACTTTGTGAAATATCTGACAACACTTATTAACCTCGACTGTACATACTGTAGATTAAAAAAGTCATCAGTGGAATATCACAAGGATATTAATATTTAGGAGAATCAAATTCGGGAAGAAACTTACCTTTAGTGATGGATATGAGGCTAGGGAGCTGTGCTCATATTGGGTTGCCGCTTCTCAGGGATTCTTTAATTAATGTAGTTGTCATAACGATTTTTAAAAGCATTGCCACTAGTACCATGGCTACTACATTTTCTGGGCAGGGTATTGTGATGACGGTTGGGTTATCCCGGTATTGATAGGTGAGGTCACTACTGGTCAGGTAATCCAACCAACCACCTGTGACCTGTCCATTTTTGGTTTATCTCAAAAAGTTATGAACCAATGTTCACGAAATGTTGTGGCCAGGTAGGATATTCACCACGAAAAAGTTATTCCTTATTGGCGGCAATAGGTAGAGTGCATACCTCAGTCAATGTAAGCAGTGAACCTCTGCCTGACAGGGAGGACAGAACGAGTGTCATTCCGAGGAGAGTTGTCTGACTAAAGACAAGTGTTGAGCATTTGAGTGAAGTACCGCCGGGCTCAGTAGTTGTCCCACTTCTCTTCATAACCCAAATAGCCAAAAGGTAAAAAAAAAAACATAATAAATTATCTTCCAGAGCTACTAGTAAGTTAGTAACTGATGAACAAACGGTAACACAACCTTCACCCACGTACCATATCACCAAAACAGTTTAATCAGCCATAAGTATGAGTGAGTGGGCTTATAGAACGTTCATTACTGCATAAAGACCCTGTGGAAATAGGCCTATGTAGACTGTCTAGACATGTTCCCAAGACTGTAGTAAGCCTACTGCATGTGGCCCATTATGGTTTCCACACAAGATGCTGGAAGTAGCTGCAATAGAGGCCTCTCAAACAACATTCATCTCCAAAATCCAGGGAGGAAAAACTTCCGTGGCAAATATCTTACCTGGCCACCAAATTTCAGGAACATTGGTTCATAACTTTAATTGTGAGCCGCCTATATGTTGGCGGAGGCATGTGCTCTACCAAATCCAAAATTATATAACTTCTTACTCCTAAAGATAAATGTCTATGATATCCCACTAATTATTTGTTTTTTCAGTCTATGTACCTGAAACCTATTGTATATCTAAAGCAAATTACTAGACGCCCCAATCCCCGAGGGGGTAGCCATAAACTTTTCATTCAGCTTATGATTGAATCGAGTTTGATATTGGACAAACACTGGCAGAGCCTTGACTATTCTGGTTATATATAGTACCTTAGTATCATTCCCTTTAGCTACATCTTTTAAGGGAAAAGTAAACTCGTACTCTATTGAATAACTTCGTTCCTAAAGGTGCGACAATTACCGTACACTATGGTGGCTGTATGAGGATATCCAGTTGGATAAAATAATAAATATAGGCCTACATATGCTACGTCTTTTCCTAATCCTTGTATTCAAATCCCGCACATTATGCTGTCTCAGGACAACCCTTAATTGGCTTGTTCCTTATCAAAATGAAGGGAACGTCAAAATGTGCCTTGTTTATATGCATGCTAATTGACCACTTGCGAGTTTCAGGCTATAAGGAAGTTCGGCATGTAAACATCGATAATAAACACAAATATTATAGCTGGTTATTCTGCTAAATATCTATGACTACAGCTCCAACTTCCTTATAGAACGAATCTCGCAAGTGGTCAATTTCCTCATTCAGTGTTCATTTTTTACACAGGGGGATAGTTTCCTAGTTATTCCGATATATTTGTCAATTTATAATAATTTAGGTCAAGCTTCGAATAGTTGTTGGGTAAACCTTTGCCCCATACACTTTTATATATGGTTATTTTAAATTGGCGCCTTGTATAAGCAGCCAATAGCAGATTAAAAAGAAGGCCAATATTCTGCTCCCGAAATATCAACGCTTGTAAAAATAATGTATGTGTCATATAATAATGTAAGAATGCATTACAAGTTAATATATAATTATTTTAAAATGGTAAACATTGACATATTAAATGAATTTCGCCTCAAATAAATGGCATCGATATAATGTTGACTGATGTAAACAAACAACATGTAGACTATCGAGAAGCACGCAAAGAAACATCGCAACACATATAGCACCGTATAAGTTTTGATAAGGGTTTTGTATCAATAATAATATCAAACACGGAACCTGTAAGGTCTATAGACATCATTCATGCATACAAACGTTAATGTGATCTATAAACTAAGGATTTATAGCCTTAAAACTGAAGGCTATCAGAGACTCAAGTGCGATGTTTTGCGTGAAATTATAGTTATAAGTTATCATTTATCATTTCATTCTAGTCCAGTTCCAACAATATTCTCTGACCCCAGTCCCGCCATATTGCTGAACAGTTCGTGTAGACAGTAATTGTAATAGTATTTGTGTGTGCTTTAAACTGTCATAGACTTTAGTAGTGTTTACATAATTATATAAGGCCGAAATCACCTAGATATTGGAGACTATTGCCTGACTAGTGATATTCGTGTGTATGCTGAAAATATAGTGTTACATCAGTGCGGGCACGGTGACCAGATTCCAGAAGACCCCCATTGTTTCAGATGTATGTTTTAGTGTTACTGTGTGCTACTGAGAATTTCTCATTATTTCTGGGAATCTGGTTCTGGTAGGCTAAGACTCGGAGCCCCCACCTCTTAACCCGGGAACGGCGAAGGTCCTCAATTAAGGTACTTATTTATATGATTACTTTTTTTTCTAGTTATTAAAAACGTACTCTATGGTGTATTATATGATATATAGAAGCAATAGAACTGTTAAAATGACCTGGGAAGTGTATATTAAACTTAGCCTAGGCCAACATTCCTGTTTTTTTTTGTTTTTTTTTGTAAGGCTAGGCTAGGCAGCTAGGCTAACCTAGCCTAGGCTACTCTTGAGTTTTGGAACACAGTAGGCCTAGGCCTAGGCCTATATTAGATGTCTAACTTTTAAAATAATAATATAAAAATTCGTAGGCTAGGATTAAATTTTTGTTATCATTATACAGAAAGTTCATTTGCGTTATCACTCAAAAAAACGGCGTCGTTTGACACCCTTAAGTTTAGTTCAAGGTGTTTGTTTGTTTAATTTGTTGTATTTATTCGTTGCTTTCTTTGTCTTTATTGTTTTTATATTTTCCTCCCTTGACCTCCATCAAGCTTAAGCAATGTACCCCCCCAAGACCCTCGTTCGAGATAAATGTGTAAATTTTTTGATAGAAAAATGTCCCGGCAATAGTCCAATTGCTCCTAAATTACAGGCTCGCTAACGCTCACATCGACACCTAATCGACACCTAAATGACATGAAAGGTCTGAAAATTGAAAGAAATGGGGGCGAAAGGTCTTACAATAGCAAAACTAATGGGGCGAAGGTCTTAAAATGTCAAAACTATGTCAAAACTAATCGGTTTAAACATTAGGGGGAAGGGAGTAACAAAAATAAAAGTGCGAGAGAGAGAGAAAAATAAAACCTAAGTGAAAATCAGCCCTTAATGCCAGTAATAAGTCTACTCGACCATTCTCTCTCTCTCTCTCTTTCTTTCTCACACTCTCTCTCTCTCTCTCTTGCAGTAATGTACCACCTGGAACTTTCCTCTGTTGCTCGGCCCATCAAAAGGGGAAAAGGGAAAGAGGGGGAGGGGGTGGGGGGGGTGCTTGGCTTGTCGTGGTGCATGATAATTATAGGTACGGGGTCAGTCTCTCTCGCTCTCTCCCTCTCTTTCTCTCTCTCTCTCTCTCTCTCTCTCTCTCTCTCTCTCTCTCTCTCTCTCTCTCTCTCTCTCTCTCTCCACAAATTGTCTGACCAGATAGTGTCAATGAACTCGAATAAGCTCAACACATAAACACTATTTTATTCCTATCACACATTGCATACATATATAATAGTATTTGTTTATATAATTTGCCACAACTACAAGGGACTGCCACGAATCAAGTAAAGTTAACCTCATCAATTTTAAACCACACCACGATTGTATGTATGGCAGGAAGATGAACATGATTGAATTATGCTCTATTTTAGTTTATTAATTAAGCTGGGGAAAAATTAGCCTGCTCTCATTTTAATTATTCAGCTATTACAACGTTTTGTTTTTTTCATAGCCATATATGTTGTGAATTGCGAACACTTGGTGATATTATGATGCAGCCACAGAGCAGTTTCATATTATGATGCAGCCACAGAGCAGTTTCATATTATGATGCAGCCACAGAGCAGTTTCATATTATGATGCAGCCACAGAGCAGTTTCATATTATGATGCAGCCACAGAGCAGTTTCATATTATGATGCAGCCACAGAGCAGTTTCATATTATGATGCAGCCACAGAGCAGTTTCATATTATGATGCAGCCACAGAGCAGTTTCATATTATGATGCAGCCACAGAGAAGTTTCATATTATGATGCAGCCACAGAGCAGTTTCATATTATGATGCAGCCACAGAGCAGTTTCATATTTTTCCATTAGTTAACGAGAAAATTGTTGCTAAGGGAGTAAAATTTCCTCCAAGCTTAACAAAATGGAGTACAGAAGTGTATTTTCTCATGAAGTAGTTAACCCTTTCACGCACTTATGACGCAGAGTTGCCAGATTAACAATAAGAAATAGAGTTCTCTCACTCTTATAATTACCTCTCCAAAATTAGTTTTCTGCCCACAGCTAACTCAAAGACAACTGCAGAGGTTGAAGTAACTAAACTAAAGGTTTCTAAATACCCCTGATGGTAACAAAGGCTTTAAAGTATCCCTAATAGGCTCAAAATTGCGTCATATGACGGAGAGGGTAAAGGGGAGATGGTTCACTTTTTGGGCGATTTTTGCATGTATTCGTTATTTTTCTAGTGTCCTCCCTAGACCTCCATCAAATTAAAAAAACAAAACATCCATTAGATCCCTCTTCTAGATTAATTTGTACATTTTTCGGTAGAAAAATATCACGGCCGAAGGCCGGTTCTTTCAACATTACAGGCTCACTATCGTTCGCCAGGGAAAAAATCGACACCTAAATAGCACGAAAGGTCTAAATATTGACGAAGAAATGGGGCGAAAAGTCTTAAAATCGCCGAACTAATGGGCCAAACGTTTTAAAATCCCAAAACTAATGGGGCTGAACACGAGGGAGAAAGTGGTCCAGAAAACTTGCCCATCTCTCCTTAAGTGAGCTAGAGACTATGGCATCCGAGTGTCCATGTCCTTTTAGCCCGAGTATAGGAGCCTTTGTTGTGATATCTAAAGCCGGTATCACACGAGAGCTTTTCCCCTCATCATTTATCCTCAACACTGATCTGGCAGCTTATGAGGTCAACATTTAAAATATTTCGATAATTATATTCATCTACCTACAGTCTAGTTTCATATACCAGTGCAGAATATTCTAGAAATGTTGCCAGAAATGTGCTGATCATCGCATGTTGACTATAAAAGCTCTCTTGTGATACCAGAGCTTAACCCGTGCATACAGCCAAATCCACATACCGTACTGTCACCACATTAACCCCTTCAGTACCCCTGACTTCCTGTCCATCCTATTCTCGTAAGCGTTAGACAATATTTTCAGCTTGGGAAGGATCTGTGGTAGCTAAAGGGATGAATTATTGAGATAGTTTGTGGCTTTTCAATTGTTTGAGGTCCTTCCTAAGCTTAATAAAGTCATCCAATAGTTGCCAGAATTTAATGAAAAGGACGTCACCAGCACTGAAACGGGTAAGGGAGGATGAGTGTATTTATTTACTTATCAATTTATTTGTGTATTATATTTTTTAGTTTTCTACCTAGACCTCCATCAAGCTTAAGAACACATCCTTAAGATCTCCTTCTAGATAAATTTGTACATTATTCGGTAGCAAAATGTCCCTGCTAAATTACAGGCTCGCAATCGCTCGCCAGGAAAAAAAATCGACACCTAAATGGCACGTAAGGTCTTAATATTGATAGATAAATGGGGCTCGTGTGACACCGGCTTTTGAGTATACCCCTTGTTGGCGTGAGGTTGGTAATGTTGTGGTTTAACCCTTTCACGCATTTACGACGCAGAGGTTGCCAGATTAGCAATAAGAAATAGAGTTCTCTCACTTATAATTACCTCTCCAAAATTAGTTTTCTGCTCACAGCTAACTCAAAGACAACTGCAGAGGTTGAAGTAATAAACCAAAGGTTTCTAAATACCCCTGATGGTAACAAAGGCTTTAAGGTATCCCCAATAGGCTCAAAATCGCGCATATGTCTGAAAGGGTTAAACTGGTCCCCCCCCCCCCCTCCCCCCCACACACACACACACACACTCTCTCTCTCTCTCTCTCCCTTCTCTTCACTTATATAATCTGGGCTTGTCTGCCTTTTACTGTTGGCTCTCCTCGCAATTTTCTCATCAATATTTATCTTCTTCTTTATTCTTCTTCCTTTTCTTCTTAAAAATTATCTCGAAGGAGGGTCTTGGGGGCATTTTTTAAGCTTCATGGAGGTCTAGGGATCAAACTAAACACATATATATAATATAGAAATACAAACAAATTATAAATTATCCCCCCCCCCATCCCCTTTAACACCTCCCTATCCTTCTCCTATCTTTACTTAACACCTCTCTATCTTTACTTAACACCTCTCTATCCTTCTCCTATCTTTATTTAACACCTCTCTATGTTTACTTAACACTTCTATAACCTTCTCCTATCTTTACTTAACACCTCTCTATCCTTCTCCTATCTTTACTTAACACCTCTCTATCCTTCTCCTATATTTACTTATCACCTCTCTATCCTTCTCCTATCTTTATTTAACACCTCTCTGTTTACTTAACACCTCTCTATCCTTCTCCTATCTTTACTTAACACCTCTCTATCCTTCCCTATCTTTACTTAACCTCTTTATCCTTACCTATCTTTAATTAACACCTCTATTTTACTTAACGCCTCTATTTTTACTTATCACCTCTCTATCTTTACTTAACACCTCTCTATCCTTCTCCTATCTTGACTTAACACCTCTCTAACCTTCTATCTTTGCCTAAGGGGAGGTTTTGGTCTTTCTGAACCCCCTTCTCCTTATGTTCAACCCCATTAGTTTCGAGATTATAAAACGTTCGCCCCATTTGTTTAGCGATTTGTAAGACCTTTCGCTTTTTTATTTTATCAATATTAAGACGTTTTGTGCCATTTAAGTGTCGATTTATTTCCTGACGAGCGTTAATCTTGATAGAGGTCTAGGGAGCAAACTAACCCTTGAACACCTCTCTCTCTCTCTCTCTTACGTCTAGTTCACCCCCCCCCCACAGCCCCTCCCCCTACGTCCTCTTCTTACCCCTCCACACCCCCACGTTTACTCATTCTACCCCCACTTCATCTCCCTCCCCTCCCCCAACCCCCTTCTCCCCCGCCCTCCCTTCCCCATCTCCCCCTCCCGTCCCCGTTCCCTGATTGGCCCAGCGTCTATCCCACCAGTCGCCGACCATATAAATACTCTTGGCAACTTGCAGATCGTCAGTAGGCAACCACACCCCCAGCTGCGAGGATCACACCGAGAGAGAGAAACAACCCAGGGAGCTGCTGCGACAGAAACCCCGAATATGTAGAGACACAACCCGATAATTAAGTCTCCCACGCTCAAGAAGCATCTGAGGAAAACACACATATTCTGAAATATATAAACACACCCAATCAATACAACACTACAGATCTGCGAGATCAACCGAGATTCACCACATCGAGGTACCTCTGAAAGATCCTGCAGAGGGGGCTTTCACTTCCAGATACCCCTACTGTCCCACAAGGAGCTCTAGGAAGGAAAGGGGGTTCTTTGCCAGATAACCACTACTAAATCCCACAAGGAGCGCTAGGAAGGACTTGGGGTATCGTTGTTGTTCTATCGAGAGGTGACAAGTGAAGAGTAGATAATAAGAAAGTCTATAAAGTGAGGATAACCGTACAAGATGAAGGTTCAGTCCACGTCGCCCATGGTGGTGGTGGCCAACAGGCTGCCCTTCATGCTAGGGACGGACGACGCTACCGGCAAGCTCATCAGGAAACAATGGTCAGTGCATTTATACCTTTTTATATCTATAGGCTTTATATACATATATATATATACAGTATATATATATATATATATATATATATATATATATATATATATATATATATATATATATATATATATATATATATATATAATCCAGGTCATTAAAGATTGATCCCAATTGTACAGACAATTTCACACATGAGCTTTTATTCCTACAACTATTTTTGACAACACTGATCTGTCAACTTTTGAAAAAAAAAAAAAAAAAATCTATAAAATGTGTTCCTTTACTATAATCCACCATCAGTCTAGAACCTCTTGGTGCTGATAACAGAGCTAAAGATCCCACAAATTTGGTTAAAATATCTTGGGCATTGAAAATTCACCATAAAAACTTTTGTGTGATACTCTATTGACCTGTGAATTATACAAAGTGATGTTTATATGTATGTGTTTAGTATCAGTGATCTCTCCAAATGAACACACTAGCCTATAGGATAATATAACATATTCCTTTCTAAATATGAGTAACGTGCCTCTTTATGTGATCTTTGACTAGGCCTATGAGACGTCTTTTTTAAGCTCAACAAAGTAATCTAGTGTTAGTCAGACTAGAAGGCAAGAGACTCGGTATTACTGAAAGGGTTAATCACGGGCCTAAGTTAAAGGACAATGAACTGAGGGGGTACGAGATAAGGCAAGGTTACTAGAGGTTGAACGAATAAGTCTAGGGAAATACTCGCCGTGTTTGAGTAAAGTCTACGGAAAATACTCCCCGTGTTTGAATAGGCGTTCTCCGATAAAGAAGCCAGGTTATGATGAAGGTCAAGGGCAAGTGTCGAAAGGGTTGCACAGGTGATTACTTATCTGTTTATTTATTTATTTACTTATTTATTTATTTACTTATTTATTTATTTACTTATTTTTATATTATTATTATTATTCATCTAATCTAACATGCAATATAATCTTATAGTTGATTTTCATGAAACAATGCGAACAAATAACTAGTTTGGCGATAATAAGACGGTTCACCCCATTTGGGTACCGAATTTGTTCTGGGCGAACAAAAGGCCGATACATCATTTTGATATTGCTTAGTCTCGATTAGTGGACAATGTTGATAGCTTCATTATTTAGTCGGAAATGTTAAAATATTAATAATATATAGTCTGGTTTAGAGGATAAAGTTTATTTATATTTACTAAGATAACTGGCCAATCTCCCTCACCCCCAAGCAAATCTAGATATTTTAGTTTGTCTTGAACTTCAATTAGGAGACAAAGTTGATAATAATGTGCTTAGCTATTCCAACTTATCTCAACTAATTATCATTTAATCTTTATTATATTTGTGTACAGTTGACAATTTGTTATACTAGCTTACGTAATATATAATTATATATATATATATATATATATATATATATACTGTATATGTACCGGTATATATATATATATATATATATATATACCGGGGTATATATATATATATATATATATTGTACGTAAGCTAGTATAGCTAGTATAACAAAATGTACACTGTAAAACATTATCATAAAGATTAAATGATAATTAGTATATATATACAGTACATATATATATATATATATATATATATATATATATATATATACACATACGTACAAACACACACACACACCTGGTCTGGCAAAACCTTTATGACGTCATCAATGGATGCGAAATTATGCGATCTGTATATTATCCCTAGTTGAACAAAACTGTGCAAAGTGAAATATAATCTCTTCAAGCTATATCATAAAACCAACTTGACAATTATCCATCGGAGATAAATAGAGCCATTAATTATTGTTGGCATACGATAAATACTATATGAATCAAGGCTTATGACGCAACTATTTAAGGGAGCCCACCTCGCTTTGTTTTCTCTTTCTCTACCCCCATCCAGGTGTCAATATCTTCCTGGCGAGCGGTAGCGACCCAGCATATATACAGTATATTTTTGTTTTGACAGCAAGCTAAATTTGTAAATTTTTCGATAGAAAAATGTCTCCAGCGAAGCCAGATTTCTCCATGCAATGCTGGCTCGCTATCGCTCGCCAGGAAGAAATCGACACCTGGATGGGAATAAACGTCTTAAAACAGTTGGCTGAATGGGGCCGAATGGATACAAGCCAGGGAATGAGATAAAAGGAGAGACAGATAAAAAAAAGCCGGCTACCCCCCTTAACTCTAACCTTGGAGTTTATATAAGTGAATACACCAATAAATAAGACTTACTTACTTGTTACTTGGTGTGGAGTTTATATAAGTGAATACACCAATAAATAAGACTTACTTACTTGTTACTTGGTGTGGAGTTTATATAAGTGAATACACCAATAAATAAGACTTACTTACTTGTTACTTGGTGTGGAGTTTCTCAGCCGCGCTCCGTCACTAGATGTGACGCTCGTCGCAGCTGCCCTTTAAACCATCTAGCACTTATAGTCTTGTCTCACAGTGCCATCTTCTAAGTCATAACACTCCCTGAACAAATGTGTTTTAAGTGACTTTTTAAAGGCCTTTATGTTCGCACACCTTTTCACATTAACTGGTAGATTATTATAAAGTCTCGGTGCACTCTTTTCGAAGGCCCTAAATCCAAATTCATGATTGCACCGTGGCTCATTCAATTGATGCAGCACGTTGCCATGTCTCAGCATCATATCAGTGCCAACATTGAAGTCTTCCAATAAGTCTTGCACATATTCCGGCTTTCCAAAGTTCAAAGCTTGATACACTATAACACACAGTTTGAATATGATCCTCGCTTTCACCGGCAGCCAATGCAGGTCAATTAATGCCGGCGTTATACTCGCACGGAATGGTAAACTCTTTATTAATCTTGCTGCTCTATTCATTATAAGTTGTAGTTTTCGTAGCAAGTAATTTGGTAGTCGATAATATAGAGAATTACAATAGTCTAATTTACTAATTACATGATTGTGGATCAACATTTTGGTTGTATTAATATCCAGATATTTTCTCACAAAAGCAATATTCCTCAGATGATAGGCAACCCTTACCTGGTCGCCGACTTACCAATAGCACTGGTCAGGAGCTATTAACCCCCTCAGGATAATGATGCGTTTTACATATTTATTTTGGCTATCATTAGACAATGTTATGCAGCTTACAAAGTATCTGTGAGGATTAAATGGGTGAAGGTTATCTCAATTAACCCTCGGACTTCCATATACCTTTACTAATCATATACCTTTACTAATCTACAAAGGAGTACAAATGAAATCAAGCAACAACAGGTCTAGTGACCCCTCTAGGCTGCTTGTCCTCCAAAACACTGAGGATCAAGTGTCCAAACAGTGGTTTAGAGTGGGTAAGGGAAAATTGGAAAGGGAACTACTGCCCTGGAACTAATATCCGTGGCAGGATTAGGAAGTTAGTAGGGAACAGATGAGTTAGTAACATAACACAGGTATAAGTGATCTTTTGTATATCTGGGAAAAAGAGAATAACGTCTTAGTAATATATACAGTATATACGCAATAATCCTTGATGAATCTGAGGGGGGAATAAAATAAAGTTATTCATTTACAAATGCAGTCAGTCGCGGGTTTGATGCAAGATATTTGTCTAGGCGAAGTTTAAAAGAATCAACGGTGCTGCAGTCTATAACGTCTCGGGGAAGCCCATTCCACAAGTTGACAACTCGATTGAAGAAGACATTCTTAAATTCGTGTGAGTTAAAAGATTTACTAATAATTTTGCAACCGTTTCCCCGCGTGTAATTAGATTGGTCGATAGTGAAATACTTACTACAGTTCATATTGTCGATGCCTTTGATGATTTTGAACACTTGGGATTAAGTCGCTTCTTAATCTGCACTGGGTTAAAGGAAACAGATTCAATTCTCTAAGACGCTTCTCGTATGGTTTGTTCTTTAGGCTTAGTATCATTTTGGTAACTCTACGTTGAACTCGTTCTAGCTTGTCTAAGCTTTTTGGTAATAAGGGCACCAGGATTGAACGCAGTATTCCAGAAGAGGGCGGACTAAGGAATTGTAAAGAGTTAGGATAACTTCTTTGGATTTATGCTCAAATGACCTGCCTATAAAGACAATTATTTTATTTGCCTTCTTAACGACTTCTGAACATTGTTGACTCGGTTTTAGGTTACTCGATATTGTTACTCCCAGATCGGGTTCTTTGTCTACAGTCTTAAGCTGAGTGCCATTCATCGAATAGTTTGCTTTCTCATTTCGGTATCTGAATAAAATCGTCTGATAATAGACAGAAAACAGACAAGAAGCGCACCATCAATCCTGAGAGGGTTAACGTGAGTCCGGGACGGCAAGAAGTTATAGTTACTAGAATTTACAGAATTAATAAACTTTGGGAGAATATTTGATTTTGACTGTACTTGTGTATCACATTAGTACTATACTCTGTTTTATTCCAGCTGATGGTAAATTGCTATCTGTCCATTCTGATTACTCGGCTATTACCATGATTTTGTAGTGAAATATATTGCTAATTATGGAAACTTGGCAATAATATGACGCACAGACATAGCAGTATCATATTTTTTGAAGTAAGAATCGATAAATCAGATGTTAAGGGATTCAAATTACCATCAGCTGGACAACAATAGACTATTGTCTCAGAGATAAAGTGAGAGGAGAAATCTGTTGCCAGTGAGTTTGAATAGGATGTTTTAACTCATTCAGTTATGGTGACGTCCTTTTCATCCTATTCTGCCAACTATTATAAGGTTTTATTCAGCATAGGAATGATCTGTGATAGCTTAAAAGATTAATTGAGTCTTTAGCCTTTTAATGTTCAGAGGTCCTTCCTAAACTTAATTAATGTATTTGTATTAATTTCACCACACCACCAAACACCTCCGATGAAATTAATGAAAGCATAATTATATGTGATCAACCGGGATTCGAACCTGGGTTATCACACACAGATTTTTAGACACCTTAACCATTACACCACCATTAAACCACATAAGAATTGCCAGAATACAACGAAAAGGACGTCACAGGTACTAAAAGGGTTAACACGATGTACAACTACTGACAAACGTTCGTGAGCTCCCGCTATTTTCTTTATGCAAATATAGCCATTAACATCAATGTTCAGATCTAATCAGGTATTTATTAATAAATACATAATAAATAAATGCATATTATGTATTTATAATTTATATACGGTAGCTGATTTGAGCTGAACATCAATCTAAATGGATCTACTTGCATTAAGAAAATCGCAGGAACTCATGCACATCTGTCAGTAGTTGTACATTTGTGGACACTAATAACTACTCCCCCATCTGAAGCAGTATACCGTAGCCAATACAAAGCTTTATTATAGCCCAAATACTTGGCAACTTAGCTTTAAGGGGGAAGGGTGTATTTTTGTGGCCATTTATTCATTTATATATTTATTTTCTAGTGTCCTCGCTAGACCTCCATCAAGCTTATGAAAACTCTCCCTAGAACCCCCTTCGAGATGAATTTGTCATTTTTTCGGGAGAAAAATGTCACGGTTGAAGGCCAGTTCCTCCTAAAATTATAGTCTTCCTATCGCTGGCTAGGACAAAATTAACACCTAAATAGCACGGAAGGTCCTAATATTGACAAAGAAATAGGGTGAAACGTCTTAAAATTGCCAAACTAATGGAACGAACGTCTAAAAAAAATAATAATAATGTGGCTAAACATGAGGGAGAAGGGAGTCCAGAAAAGCCAACAGCATCCCCCGCTAAAGGTTATTTAAAGTTTCCAATAGGTGCGTATCGGTATGTGTAGGCACGACTGTACATTGTCTAACTGTATGCATACATTTGGTCTAGGTCTGAAGGGATTAGTAAGGGGGTTGTTGGTTGTCGCTTTTTATGGACCCCCTTCTCCCTCATGTTTAGCATAATAGTTTTGAGATTTTTTTAAGACGTTCGTTCCATTAGTTTGACGATTTTGATGCTTTTCGATCCATTTATTTGCCAATACACACACCTTTGGTGCTATTTAGGTGTAGATTTGTCCTGGCAAGCTATAGCGAGTCTGTAATTTTAGGAGAAATCGGCCTTTGGCCGGAAAAATATTTTACCAAAAAATGGACAAATTTATCTTGAAAGGGGGTCTAGGGGGTGTTGTTTTGAGCTTGATAGAGGTCTAGCGAGGAAACTAAAAAATAAGTTAATAATTTAATACATACTGTAGACCAAAAATCAAGCACTACCCCCTTAAGGTGATCATGCCCTAGGGTTGAATGATTAGCCTTTTTGTTATTGATTTATAGACAGGTAGGATCGATCATTCGTATTAAGGGGAGATATACTGTAGTCTCTCTCCTGTTTAGCCCCATTAGTTTTGACATTTTAAGACGTTCGACTCATTAGTTTGTCGATTTTAAGGTCTTTCTCCCCATTTATTTGTCAATATTAAGAGCTTTCGTGTCATTTAGATGTCGATTTTCACCTGGCGAGCCTGTAATTTAGGAGGAAGCGGCCATCGGCCAGAACATTTTTCTACCGAAGAATGTAGACATTTATTTAGAAGGGGGAGGGGGGGGGGGGTCTTTGGATTTTGTTTTTATTAAGCTTGATTGAAGTCTAGGGAACAAACTAAAACCAGTATAATGTTATATACCGGTAATAATAACAAACCAGTATAATGTTATATACCGGTAATAATAACAAACCAGTATAGTTCCGGTAATAATAACAAACCAGTATAATGTTATACCGGTAATAATAACAAACCAGTATGATTATATACCGGTATAATAACAAACCAGTATAATGTTATATACCAGTAATAATAACAAACCAGTATAATGTTATATACCGGTAATAATAACAAACCAGTATAATGTTATATACCAGTAATAATAACAAACCAGTATAATGTTATATACCGGTAATAATAACAAACCAGTATAATGTTATATACCGGTAATAATAACAAACCAGTATAATGTTATATACCAGTAACAATAACAAACCAGTATAATGTTATATACCGGTAATAATAACAAACCAGTATAATGTTATATACCGGTAATAATAAACCAGTATAATGTTATATACCAGTAATAATAACAAACCAGTATAATGTTATATACCAGTAATAATAACAAGCGAACACAATGATATATACCGGTAATAATAATAAACGAACACAATGATATATACCGGTAATAATAACAAACCAGTATAATGTTATATACCAGTAACAATAACAAACCAGTATAATGTTATATACCGGTAATAATAACAAACCAGTATAATGTTATATACCAGTAATAATAACAAACCAGTATAATGTTATATACCGGTAATAATAACAAACCAGTATAATGTTATATACCGGTAATAATAACAAACCAGTATAATGTTATATACCAGTAACAATAACAAACCAGTATAATGTTATATACCGGTAATAATAACAAACCAGTATAATGTTATACCGGTAATAATAATAACCAGTATAATGTTATACCGGTAATAATAACAAACCAGTATAATGTTATATACCGGTAATAATAATAACCAGTATAATGTTATATACCGGTAATAATAACAAACGAACACAATGATATATACCGGTAATAATAATAAAACCAGTATAATGTTATATACCGGTAACAATAACAAAACAGTATAATGTTATATACCGGTAATAATAACAAACCAGTATAATGTTATACCAGTAACAATAACAAAACACTATGATATATACCGGTAATAATAATAAACCAATTTATGTATATACCGGTAATAATAACAAACCAGTATAATGTTATATACCGGTAATAATAACAAACCAGTATAATGTTATATACCGGTAATAATATTAAACCAGTATAATGTTATATACCGGTAATAATAACAAACCAGTATAATGTTATATACCGGTAATAATAAACCAGTATAATGATATATACCGGTAACAATAACAAACGAACACAATGATATATACCGGTAATAATAACAAACCAGTATAATGTTATATACCAGTAACAATAACAAAACAGTATAATGTTATATACCGGTAATAATAATACCAGTATAATGATATATACCGGTAATAATAACAAACGAACACAATGATATATACCGGTAATAATAACAAACCAGTATAATGTTATATACCGGTAATAATAATAAACCAGTATAATGTTATATACCGGTAATAATAACAAACCAGTATAATGTTATATACCGGTAATAACAAACCAGTATAATGTTATATACCAGTAACAATAACAAAACAGTATAATGTTATATACCGGTAATAATAATAAACCAGTATAATGTTATATACCGGTAATAATAACAAACGAACACAATGATATATACCGGTAATAATAACAAACGAACACAATGATATATACCGGTAATAATAATAAACCAGTATAATGATATATACCGGTAATAATAACAAATGAACACAATGATATATACCGGTAATAATAACAAACCAGTATAATGTTATATACCAGTAACAATAACAAACCAGTATAATGATATATACCGGTAATAATAACAAACGAACACAATGATATATACCGGTAATAATAACAAACGAACACAATGATATATACCGGTAATAATAACAAACGAACACAATGATATATACCGGTAATAATAATAAACCAGTATAATGATATATACCGGTAATAATAACAAACGAACACAATGATATATACCGGTAATAATAACAAACGAACACAATGATATATACCGGTAACAATAACAAACGAGTATAATGATATATACCGGTAATAATAACAAACCAGTATAATGTTATATACCAGTAACAATAACAAAACAGTATAATGATATATACCGGTAATAATAACAAACGAACACAATGATATATACCGGTAATAATAACAAACGAACACAATGATATATACCGGTAATAATAACAAACCAGTATAATGTTATATACCAGTAACAATAACAAAACAGTATAATGTTATATACCGGTAATAATAACAAACCAGTATAATGATATATACCGGTAATAATAACAAACGAACACAATGATATATACCGGTAATAATAACAAACGAACACAATGATATATACCGGTAATAATAATAAACCAGTATAATGTTATATACCGGTAATAATAACAAACCAGTATAATGTTATATACCGGTAATAATAACAAACCAGTATAATGTTATATACCAGTAACAATAACAAACCAGTATAATGTTATATACCGGTAATAATAACAAACCAGTATAATGTTATATACCGGTAATAATAATAAACCAGTATAATGTTATATACCGGTAATAATAACAAACCAGTATAATGTTATATACCGGTAATAATAATAAACCAGTATAATGTTATATACCGGTAATAATAACAAACCAGTATAATGTTATATACCGGTAATAATAATAAACCAGTATAATGTTATATACCGGTAACAATAACAAAACAGTATAATGTTATATACCGGTAATAATAACAAACCAGTATAATGTTATATACCAGTAACAATAACAAAACAGTATAATGTTATATACCGGTAATAATAATAAACCAGTATAATGTTATATACCGGTAATAATAACAAACCAGTATAATGTTATATACCGGTAATAATAACAAACCAGTATAATGTTATATACCGGTAATAATAATAAACCAGTATAATGTTATATACCGGTAATAATAACAAACCAGTATAATGTTATACCGGTAATAATAACAAACCAGTATAATGTTATATACCGGTAACAATAACAAAACAGTATAATGTTATATACCGGTAATAATAACAAACCAGTATAATGTTATATACCAGTAACAATAACAAAACAGTATAATGTTATATACCGGTAATAATAAAACCAGTATAATGTATATACCGGTAATAATAACAAACGAACACAATGATATATACCGGTAATAATAACAAACGAACACAATGATATATACCGGTAATAATAACAAACGAACACAATGATATATACCGGTAATAATAACAAACGAACACAATGTATATACCGGTAATAATAACAAACCAGTATAATGTTATATACCAGTAACAATAACAAAACAGTATAATGTTATATACCGGTAATAATAACAAACCAGTATAATGTTATATACCAGTAACAATAACAAAACAGTATAATGTTATATACCGGTAATAATAATAAACCAGTATAATGTTATATACCGGTAATAATAACAAACCAGTATAATGTTATATACCGGTAATAATAACAAATAAATGCATAAATATAAAAACGTTCCCTTAAAGACAAAGCGGATCGATCATTCGTATTTAATTATATAGAATATACCAAAGTAATATTTGTCTTAGTCTGGATGAGGGGGCAATGTGAATTATGTGTATATCAGTAGGACATGTATAATATTATTCTATATTCAGGAACAAATCTAGTAATTTCATTATTTTCAAGGGTTGATTATCATTATATTTCATAGTACGGATTAGGACACATAATGACTGTTTTTCACTGTAGTTGGATGTGTCAAACTTGTAACCTTCTATAGTCCGTTCATTCTAGGTTGGGCATACATCCTAACCTCTAACCTCTGTATAACTAAAAAAGTAAAAGAGCAAATGAGCTGTCAATTTCCACACCTATTCCCTAGCCAAGTCTCCCTATTTGGTAGAACAATTAGCTCGATTACTCTAGTCCTTTTTGAGTTACAGAGGTCAGAGTTTACGATTTCTGCCCACCCTAGAATGAACAGACTATAGTTTAGATTAACCCTTCCAGTTCCGGTTACGTCGTTTTCATTATATTCTGGCAAATATTAGACGATTTTTTTAAGCTTATGGAAGACGTCTACCCATTAAAAGGCTACAAACTATCTCAATTAATCCTTTTACCTACCACATATCCTTCCTAAACTTCATAAAATATTCAACATGTAACTGAAGTCAAATACAAAAGACGTCGCCGGTACAGAAGAGGTTAAGGTATGAAGTTAGTAGTTGGAATTTTAAGATATACCTTTTTTTTTTTTTTTTTTTTTTTAAAGGGGACCACGTCGATAGTAATAATGCTTGAGTTGAGTCGCTTTTTCTGGACCTCCCTCATGTTTAGCATATTAGTTTTGACATTTTAAGACATTCGACCCATTAGTTTGGCGATTTGAATACTTTTCGCCCCATTTCGTTGTCAATTTTAAGACCTTTCGTGCCATTTAGGTGTCGAGCGATAGCGAGCCTGTAATTTTAAGAGAAAACGGCCTTCGGTTGGGAAAAAATTCTACCGAAAAATGTACAAATTTATCTTGAAAGGGGTGTTTTTCTAAGTTTGATGGACGTCTAGCGAGCAAATTAAAAAATATATGAATACACAAGTTAATGGGCCAAAAAACCTGCCACTAGCCCCTTATAAGTAATATTAAAACCTGCCACTAGCCTCTTATAAGTAATATTAAAACCTGCCACTAGCCCCTTATAAGTAATCTTAAAACCTGCCACTAGCCTCTTATAAGTAATATTAAAACCTGCCACTAGCCCCTTATAAGTAATATTAAAACCTGCCACTAGCCTCTTATAAGTAATATTAAAACCTGCCACTAGCCCCTTATAAGTAATATTAAAACCTGCCACTAGCCCCTTATAAGTAATATTAAAACCTGCCACTAGCCCCTTATAAGTAATATTAAAACCTGCCACTAGCCCCTTATAAGTAATATTAAAACCTGCCACTAGCCCCTTATAAGTAATATTAAAACCTGCCACTAGCCCCTTATAAGTAATATTAAAACCTGCCACTAGCCCCTTATAAGTAATATTAAAACCTGCCACTAGCCCCTTATAAGTAATATTAAAACCTGCCACTAGCCCCTTATAAGTAATATTAAAACCTGCCACTAGCCTCTTATAAGTAATATTAAAACCTGCCACTAGCCCCTTATAAGTAATATTAAAACCTGCCACTAGCCCCTTATAAGTAATATTAAAACCTGCCACTAGCCTCTTATAAGTAATATTAAAACCTGCCACTAGCCCCTTATAAGTAATATTAAAACCTGCCACTAGCCCCTTATAAGTAATATT
The DNA here is from genome assembly GCA_032716605.1 of Paralithodes platypus. Lineage (NCBI taxonomy): Eukaryota > Metazoa > Arthropoda > Malacostraca > Decapoda > Lithodidae > Paralithodes > Paralithodes platypus. The sequence goes on from CM064486.1 coordinate 21,977,347, forward strand.
AAAACCTGCCACTAGCCCCTTATAAGTAATATTAAAACCTGCCACTAGCCTCTTATAAGTAATATTAAAACCTGCCACTAGCCCCTTATAAGTAATATTAAAACCTGCCACTAGCCCCTTATAAGTAATATTAAAACCTGCCACTAGCCCCTTATAAGTAATATTTCCCCGCAACCAATTCTGTAATTTATGATGTTCTTAGTCTGGATTAGGAGACACAGTTGCCAATGTTGTGCTTTAGTCAATCAGGGAACAAGGCTGTAAATATTCTGTTTAATGGTTAATGCGCTGAATTTCGGTGTGAGTATCCTAGGTTCGAATCCTTGGAGTACCACGTGCATTCATTAATTTAATGGATTTCATTGATCAGATTTATTTGTAAGTTAATTGGTGGGTTGGTGATAATATGAATAGTTAATTGTAATGGCCAAACTCCAATTAATAGTTGTATAATTACATTGTTTGGCGGATTAGGTTGCATAGACGATTACATTGTGCCAAATGTATCCGTTTTATTTGTCTTACGGGAGCCCACCTCGCTTTTTTTCTCTTTCTCTCCCTCTCTCTTTGGCTTGTATCCATTCGGCCCCATTCAGCCTACTGTTTTAAGACGTTTACCCCCATCCAGGTGTCAATATTTTCCTGGTGAACGGTAGCGAGCCAGCATATATATATTTTTGTTTTGACAGCAAGCTAAATTTGTACATTTTTCGTTAGAAAATATCTACGGCTAAGCCGGATTTCTCCATACAATGCTGGCTCGCTATCGCTCGCCAGCAAGATATCGACACCTGGATGGGGATAGACGTCTTAAAACAGTTGGCTGAATGGGGTTGAATGGATACAAGCCAGGTAAAAAGAGAAAATGAGAGAAAGATAAAACAAAGCCGGTGACCCCCCTTAATTATGAAACAGAGCGAATAATCTCATAATGATAGTGGATTAGGAAACAAAGTTGAATATATCGACGTAGTGTCAGAGTTAGCATATATTACTGGTCTGGATTACGAAGCATAGAGGATGATTTGGTGCTATATTGAACTAGGGTACACTCGGATGCCATAGTATCTAGCCCACTCATAAATATTCCTGGACTTCACCAATTTCTAACTATGGAAGTATATCTCTGGAAACCATCTTATCAATATAATTTTCTATAAATCAACTACAGAACTATATATACTATTTATTGAAAAGAAAGTTCTATCCAAAAATTAATCCAGATAGTTATAATTGCATCAAGAAAAACATAGGGGGTCCCCAATTGTTATGAGTGGTATCCGAGTGTACAAAACTTATTATATTGGATATAATTTTAACCTTTTATTTGTCTAAATTACGAACCAAAATGTATAATCCTGTACATTAGTGGATAGTATCGTGCTAGAGCTACCATGTTATATAAACCTGTACATTAGTGGATGGTATCGTGCTTGAGCTACCATGTTATATAAACCTGTACATTAGTGGATGGTATCGTGCTTGAGCTACCATGTTATATAAACCTGTACATTAGTGGATAGTATCGTGCTTGAGCTACCATGTTATATAAACCTGTACATTAGTGGATGGTATCGTGCTTGAGCTACCATGTTATATAATCCTGTACATTAGTGGATGGTATCGTGCTTGAGCTACCATGTTATATAAACCTGTACATTAGTGGATTGTATCGTACTTGAGCTACCATGTTATATAAACCTGTACATTAGTGGATAGTATCGTGCTTGAGCTACCATGTTATATAAACCTGTACATTAGTGGATGGTATCGTGCTTGAGCTACCATGTTATATAAACCTGTACATTAGTGGATAGTATCGTGCTTGAGCTACCATGTTATATAAACCTGTACATTAGTGGATGGTATCGTGCTTGAGCTACCATGTTATATAATCCTGTACATTAGTGGATGGTATCGTGCTTGAGCTACCATGTTATATAAACCTGTACATTAGTGGATAGTATCGTGCTTGAGCTACCATGTTATATAAACCTGTACATTAGTGGATGGTATCGTGCTTGAGCTACCATGTTATATAAACCTGTACATTAGTGGATAGTATCGTGCTTGAGCTACCATGTTATATAAACCTGTACATTAGTGGATGGTATCGTGCTTGAGCTACCATGTTATATAAACCTGTACATTAGTGGATGGTATCGTGCTTGAGCTACCATGTTATATAAACCTGTACATTAGTGGATAGTATCGTGCTTGAGCTACCATGTTATATAAACCTGTACATTAGTGGATAGTATCGTGCTTGAGCTACCATGTTATATAAACCTGTACATTAGTGGATAGTATCGTGCTTGAGCTACCATGTTATATAAACCTGTACATTAGTGGATGGTATCGTGCTTGAGCTACCATGTTATATAATCCTGTACATTAGTGGATGGTATCGTGCTTGAGCTACCATGTTATATAAACCTGTACATTAGTGGATTGTATCGTACTTGAGCTACCATGTTATATAAACCTGTACATTAGTGGATGGTATCGTGCTTGAGCTACCATGTTATATAATCCTGTACATTAGTGGATGGTATCGTGCTTGAGCTACCATGTTATATAAACCTGTACATTAGTGGATAGTATCTGCTTGAGCTACCATATTATATAAACCTGTACATTAGTGGATAGTATCGTGCTTGAGCTACCATGTTATATAAACCTGTACATTAGTGGATAGTATCGTACTTGAGCTACCATGTTATATAAACCTGTACATTAGTGGATAGTATCGTGCTTGAGCTACCATGTTATATAATCCTGTACATTAGTGGATAGTATCGTGCTTGAGCTACCATGTTATATAAACCTGTACATTAGTGGATAGTATCGTGCTTGAGCTACCATGTTATATAAACCTGTACATTAGTGGGTAGTATCGTACTTGAGCTACCATGTTATATAAACCTGTACATTAGTGGATAGTATCGTGCTTGAGCTACCATGTTATATAAACCTGTACATTAGTGGATAGTATCGTACTTGAGCTACCATGTTATATAAACCTGTACATTAGTGGATAGTATCGTGCTTGAGCTACCATGTTATATAAACCTGTACATTAGTGGATAGTATCGTGCTTGAGCTACCATGTTATATAAACCTGTTCATTAGTGGATAGTATCGTACTTGAGCTACCATGTTATATAAACCTGTACATTAGTGGATAGTATCGTGCTTGAGCTACCATGTTATATAATCCTGTACATTAGTGGATAGTATCGTGCTTGAGCTACCATGTTATATAAACCTGTACATTAGTGGATAGTATCGTACTTGAGCTACCATGTTATATAAACCTGTACATTAGTGGATAGTATCGTACTTGAGCTACCATGTTATATAATCCTGTACATTAGTGGATAGTATCGTACTTGAGCTACCATGTTATATAAACCTGTACATTAGTGGATAGTATCGTGCTTGAGCTACCATGTTATATAATCCTGTACATTAGTGGATAGTATCGTGCTTGAGCTACCATGTTATATAAACCTGTACATTAGTGGATAGTATCGTACTTGAGCTACCATGTTATATAAACCTGTACATTAGTGGATAGTATCGTACTTTAGCTACCATGTTATATAATCCTGTACATTAGTGGATAGTATCGTACTTGAGCTACCATGTTATATAAACCTGTACATTAGTGGATAGTATCGTGCTTGAGCTACCATGTTATATAAACCTGTACATTAGTGGATAGTATCGTGCTTGAGCTACCATGTTATATAATCCTGTACATTAGTGGATAGTATCGTGCTTGAGCTACCATGTTATATAAACCTGTACATTAGTGGATAGTATCGTGCTTGAGCTACCATGTTATATAATCCTGTACATTAGTGGATAGTATCGTGCTTGAGCTACCATGTTATATAAACCTGTACATTAGTGGATAGTATCGTGCTTGAGCTACCATGTTATATAATCCTGTACATTAGTGGATAGTATCGTGCTTGAGCTACCATGTTATATAAACCTGTACATTAGTGGATAGTATCGTGCTTGAGCTACCATGTTATATAATCCTGTACATTAGTGGATAGTATCGTGCTTGAGCTACCATGTTATATAAACCTGTACATTAGTGGATAGTATCGTGCTTGAGCTACCATGTTATATAATCCTGTACATTAGTGGATAGTATCGTGCTTGAGCTACCATGTTATATAAACCTGTACATTAGTGGATAGTATCGTGCTTGAGCTACCATGTTATATAATCCTGTACATTAGTGGATAGTATCGTGCTTGAGCTACCATGTTATATAAACCTGTACATTAGTGGATAGTATCGTGCTTGAGCTACCATGTTATATAATCCTGTACATTAGTGGATAGTATCGTGCTTGAGCTACCATGTTATATAAACCTGTACATTAGTGGATAGTATCGTGCTTGAGCTACCATGTTATATAATCCTGTACATTAGTGGATAGTATCGTGCTTGAGCTACCATGTTATATAAACCTGTACATTAGTGGATAGTATCGTGCTTGAGCTACCATGTTATATAATCCTGTACATTAGTGGATAGTATCGTGCTTGAGCTACCATGTTATATAAACCTGTACATTAGTGGATAGTATCGTGCTTGAGCTACCATGTTATATAATCCTGTACATTAGTGGATGGTATCGTGCTTGAGCTACCATGTTATATAAACCTGTACATTAGTGGATAGTATCGTGCTTGAGCTACCATGTTATATAAACCTGTACATTAGTGGATAGTATCGTGCTTGAGCTACCATGTTATATAAACCTGTACATTAGTGGATAGTATCGTGCTTGAGCTACCATGTTATATAATCCTGTACATTAGTGGATAGTATCGTACTTGAGCTACCATGTTATATAAACCTGTACATTAGTGGATAGTATCGTGCTTGAGCTACCATGTTATATAAACCTGTACATTAGTGGATAGTATCGTGCTTGAGCTACCATGTTATATAAACCTGTACATTAGTGGATAGTATCGTGCTTGAGCTACCATGTTATATAATCCTGTACATTAGTGGATGGTATCGTGCTTGAGCTACCATGTTATATAAACCTGTACATTAGTGGATAGTATCGTACTTGAGCTACCATGTTATATAAACCTGTACATTAATGAATGGTATCGTGCTTGAGCTACCATGTTATATAATCCTGTACATTAGTGGATGGTATCGTGCTTGAGCTACCATGTTATATAAACCTGTACATTAGTGGATGGTATCGTGCTTGAGCTACCATGTTATATATACCTGTACATTAGTGGATAGTATCGTACTTGAGCTACCATGTTATATAAACCTGTACATTAGTGGATAGTATCGTGCTTGAGCTACCATGTTATATAATCCTGTACATTAGTGGATAGTATCGTGCTTGAGCTACCATGTTATATAAACCTGTACATTAGTGGATGGTATCGTGCTTGAGCTACCATGTTAAATAAACCTGTACATTAGTGGATAGTATCGTGCTTGAGCTACCATGTTATATAATCCTGTACATTAGTGGATAGTATCGTGCTTGAGCTACAATCTTATATAATCCTGTACATTAGTGGATAGTATCGTGCTTGAGCTACCATGTTATATAAACCTGTACATTAGTGGATAGTATCGTGCTTGAGCTACCATATGTTATATTGTCCTTGTTCTTTCTGGATTAACCCTTTCAGTACCGGTGCTGTCTTTTTAACTTTATTCTGGCTACTATCAAGCTATTTTATTTAGTTTCAAAGGGCCTGTAGCATTTAACAGGCTGCGGACTAGGCTATCTCACTTAACCCCTTTTATTATGACAGATCCTTCTTAAACTGCACAAAATCCTCTAAATATAGCAAGCATAACATTAAAAAGACGTCGATGGTACAGAGGGGGTTACAGGAAAAGGTAACACTACCGACCTTGAGTTAACCAATATTATCCTCTTTAAGTCAAGCCAATATCATTATTGTCACACTCTCAACCTAAATTATGAAACAATTTGGACGATTTTGTGCATTTATGGATTATGAAACAAAGTTAATTATAATGTCAGAATTAAAAATTAAGCTTGGGCGAGATTAACCCCTTCTGAACCAGTGACGCCTTTTTAATTTAATTTTAGCTATATTTAGACGATTTTGTGTAGCGTAGTGAAGGATTTGTAGTAGCTAGAAGGATTAAATGAGATAGCCTGTAGCCTTTTAATGGGTAGACGTACTTCCTAAGCTCATTGAAATCATCTAATCGCTCTTTTATCGCTACTCCAATAATCAGTGTTCCTCAGAGCTCTCCCAGTGTATACGTAGGGTACGTAGTACCCGTCTTGTAACACAATCCCACCCCTACTCTGTGCAACTCCTAAGAGTGAAACGTTATTCTCAGCATTTCTTCTATTTAACAGCTGAACTCTGGAACTCTCTCCCAGAATCAGTCTTTCCCTCTTCCTATGACTTAAATCACTTCAAACTCCGTGTGTCCAGGCATTTTGGCTCGAACGTCCCTTGATTTTGGCCCTGTCACTCTTTCAACTCTGCTTTTTGTCTTCCTCACTCGCATACCAAAGCAAACATATATATAATGCTAAAGATGTCACAGCCGGTACAGAAGGGGTTAAGGGACAGAGTAGACAATAGGGTACTGTAGTGGACACATTTAATCGATATTCTCCCTTTCTTTATTTAGTAGATTAGGGTACAAAGCTAATGTCGTTAATGGACTAGACTACAAAGTTATCTGATATTTATGTGTGTTGGTGATGTAATGGATTAAATGCATATGTTCTGGGTGTGGTGTCCCGAGTTCGAATCCCAGGAGGACCAGATATTTTCATTAGTTTATTCAAGTACATTGGGGTTTGTAATGGATGTTTAATTTTAAGAACGGGGTGTAACATATTTGTCACGGCATATTTGTTTCTTGTTCTAAACTATTAAACACAGTTGGTAATATGGGGGGATGGGGGTTTTTTTCTGGGCCCCCTTCTTCCTCATGTTTAGCCCCATTAGTTTTTAGATTTTAAGACGTTCAGCCCATTAGTTTGGCGATTTTAAGACCTTTCACCTCATTTTTGTTTCAATGTTAAGACCTTTCGTACAATTTAGATGTCGATGTTTTTTCCTGGCGAGTAATAGCAAGCCTGTAGGCTAATGTAGTGGTAACCGGCCTTCGGTCGGGACATTTGTCTATAACAAAAATGTACACAATTATCTTTGATTTTTTTTTTTTTTTTTTTATCTTGATGGAGGTATAGGGAGGAAAATAGAACAAATAAAGATAAATAAAGATAAATAAAGATAAATAAAGATAAATAAAGATAACAATAATCAAATACATACGCCCATCCCCCTTAGTATATTAAGGGAAGTTTTTAGTTTGGTCCCTAGCTATCCATCAAGCTTAAGATTACACCCCCTTGAGCCCCTTTCAAGATAAATTTGTACATTTTTCGGTAGAAAAATGTTCCGGCTGAAAGCCGGTTCCTCTTAAACTACAGGCTCGCTATCGCTCGCCAGGATAAAATCGACACCTAAATGGCATGACAGGTTTTAAAATTGACAGAAATGGGTCGAAAGTTCTTAAAATCGTCAAAATAATGGGGCAAACGTCTTAAAATTAGAAAACCAATGGGGCTAAACATTTGGGAGAAAGGAGTCAAGAAAAAAAATCCCTCAAGTGGAAATCTCCCCTTAAAGGACAAATTAAGCTAATCTACATCAATATATTCCTTCCCTTGTACAGTGCGGGCGGGTTGGTGACAGCGGTGGCGCCCGTGGTGGTGGAGACGGGCGGGCTGTGGGTGGGCTGGGCCGGGCTGCACCTGGAAGACAAGGCCGTGGAGATACCCGAGTCAGACCCCAACGATAAGTGCCCCACCGCCGGACTTAAGAGTAGTCAGGTCAGTGCTACTAATATTCTGGTTGCAGTTTTTTGGTTTTGGTTTTGTTAACTGTGTTGGTGGTGTAATGGTTTAGATGCTTATGTTCTGAGTGTGGTATCCCGAGTTGGAATCCCGGGAGGACCATATGCTTTCATTAGTTTATTAGTTTATGTGTTTACAGTGCTAAAATAGCACAAACAATACTATACCCTGTTTCAAATAAGCATTAAGGGCAGGCATTTAGTTTGTTCCCTACGTTTTCATCAAGCTTAAAATTACACCCCCTAGACCCCCTTTCAAGATAAATTTGTACATTTTTTCGGTAGAAAAATGTCCAGGCCGGAGGCCGGTTGCTCTTAAATTACAGGCTCGCTATCGCTCGCCAGGAAAAAATCGACACATTAATGGCACGAAAGGTATTAAAATTGACAGAAATGGGGCAAAGTGTCTTAAAATGTCCAAACTACTAGGGCGAACTTCTTAAAATCTCAAAAGCAATGGGGCTAAACATGAGGGAGAAAGGGGTCCAGAAAAAAATCCCTCAAGTGGAAATCTCCCCTTAAGTAGGCCAAAACGCTTGAACATTAACCTTTATAACTCACACACGACCGACCGACCGGAGTAATTGAACTAATATTTCTTCCAGTTGGAAAGAGTCAGCCAGGGAATTGGTGTGGAAATGTACAGCCCATTTGCTCTAGCCCGTTTTGAGCTGCAGAGGTTTGGGTTCACGATTTCTGGCCTACTGGTATACCTACTTGAAACAGGGTAGAGGTTCTGTTATTTGTGTGTTTCTTCTCATGTTCATTCCAGTCATATTATCCTGGTTCGACACCCTCCCTCACCCTTGGTACGGCAAAAAAGTAAGTTCCATTTGAGGGGGTAGTACTCGCTTTTTCTGGACCCCCTTCTACCTCATGTTTAGCATATTAGTTTTGAAGTTTTAAGACGTTTGTTACATTAGTTTGGCGATTTTGAGACCTTTCGCCTCATTTTTTGTCAATATTAAGACCTTTCGTGCCCTTTAGGTGTCGATATTTTCCTGGCGAGCGACTGCGAGCCTCTAATTTTAGGAGGAACTGGCCTTCGGCCGGGACATTTTTCTACCAAAAAATTTACAAATGTATCTTGAAAGGGGGTCTAGTGGGTGTTTTTCTAAGCTTGATGGAGGTCTAGCGAGGAAACTAAAAGATAAATAAAATATATAAATATATAGACCAAAAGCCAAGCACTACCCTCTTAAAGAGAATACGTAATTAAGTTACATTTTTGTTTGCTGCTTATGAGTGTTGGAGTTAAATCAGTGTCACACAATCACCTTTTCCCTCAACTTTTATCAGCAACTCTGGTCTGGCAGCTTAGCATGTCATCCAAGTTCATCTATCTTCAGCCTAAGGGCCAATACCCAATTCAGAAATATGTTGTCGGAAAAATCAAGACCGTCGAAAAGTGCCATAAAAGCTCCCAAGTGATACCCTCTATATATTTATTTTCTCTCCCACCCATATCATTATTTTGCTAATGTTCTTGTGACGGGCACAGGTGATCCCGGTGACGGTACCAAGGAAGCAGTTCGATGACTACTACAACGGCTGTTGCAACGCCACCTTCTGGCCGCTCTTCCACTCCATGCCAGACCGAGCAATCTTTGAGGCCGACAAATGGGAGGTGAGTTATGCAAGGCACTTGGGCCATTTAGTAGTTATATATAATAGTTTGGCTGTTTATCATTGCTGTCACAAAATTAAAATGTTAGCATTCTTTGCACTGTTTGTTAGATATATTTGATAATGTATGAACTTTTTGTATACTACATTTGTCAAAGTGCAAACACTGATTATTTTTTATCCTACCCACAGTATATTTGTGTTGCCATAAAATATAGATGAATATTCAACTAATTAGGTTTGTTTATTGACAGGCATACCGTCAAGTGAATGCTGAATTTGCCCGCCTGACTGTAAACGCCGTGAAAAGACTTCTTGAGGAAAATCCCGGATCCACCCCTCTGGTGTGGCTCCATGACTACCACATGATGCTGGCAGCCAACACCATCAGAGAGAGATGCGATGAACTCAACCTGCCAATCAAGATGGCCTTCTTCCTTCATATTCCCTTCCCTTCATGGGATATTGTGCGACTCTTTCCCTGGGATGATGAGTTGCTTCAGGGCATCCTGGGCTGTGATTCAATTGGCTTCCACGTGGAGGACTATTGTCTGAACTTCATTGATTGCTGCCAGCGGCGTTTGGGATGCCGCGTTGATCGGCAACAGATGTTGGTGGAGCACAACAGTCGTACTGTCTCCATCAACCCCCTGCCCATCAGCATCCCCTACGAGCGTTTTGTCCAGCTTGCAGAAAAGGCCCCGCAGGTGGTGAAGAACAACCCAGAGGAACAAATTCTTCTTGGTGTTGATCGCCTGGACTACACCAAGGGTCTTGTTCACCGCATCAAGGCCTTCGAGACGCTACTGATCAAGCATCCGGAACTGAAAGAACATGTTAGCTTCCTTCAGGTGGCTGTTCCTTCACGTACTGATGTCAAAGTTTATCAGGAGCTAAAGGAAGAATTGGATCAGCTAATTGGTCGTATCAATGGCCAATTCTCAACCCCAAACTGGTCTCCAATCCGTTACATATTTGGTTGTGTGTCACAGGATCAGCTGGCTGCTTTCTACCGAGATTCATCAGTTTGCATTGTGACACCTCTCAGGGATGGTATGAACCTGGTGGCCAAGGAGTTTGTTGCCTGTCAGACTGGTGAGCCCGGTGTTCTTCTCCTTTCTCCTTTCGCTGGTGCTGGTAACTCCATGCACGAGGCACTTCACTGCAACCCATATGAGACCAATGATTTTGCCGACACAATCTATCGGGCACTGACCATGCCTAAGGACGAACGTGAAATGAGGATGAAACAGCTCAGAAAACGAGAGAGGGAGCAGGATGTAAACTTCTGGTTGAGGAACTTCCTGAATTCAGTGGACTGTTTGAGTGATGACGAAAAGTCCCGACCACCAGGCAGACTGTTGCCCTTGAGAGAAGAAGCTTTTAACCAGTTCCTAGGTTCATATGTGACGGAATCAACGCGCTTGGCCCTCCTGCTTGACTATGATGGTACCCTGGCTCCTATTGCCCCTCACCCCGACCTGGCCCAGATGCCCCCAGAGACTCGTCGTGTGCTGGAGCGTTTGGCACATATGCCTGACATTAACATTGCAATCATCTCAGGACGCTCTCTGGAGAATGTGAGGACCATGGTGGGTATCGAGGGTATCACATATGCTGGCAATCATGGCTTTGAAATAATTCACCCTGATGGGACCATGTTCATGCATCCTGTTCCGCATGAGTATGAAGTTCAGCTCGAAACATTGAAGCAGAAGTTAGAGGAAGTATGTGTGGATGGTGCCTGGGTGGAAAACAAAGGCAGTTGCATCACGTTCCACTACCGTGAGGTTCCTGCTGATAAAGTGGATGCCATTATGGCCAGGGCTCAGGAACTGTGGAAAGAAACCAACATTGCAATCAATTACTCACACAAAGCATATGAGGCCCGACCACCCGTCACCTGGAACAAGGGTCGTGCTGCCTTATACATCCTGCGCACGCTGTTCGGCCTTGACTGGTGCGAGCGAGTGTCCACAATCTTCGCTGGTGATGACAAGACAGATGAGGATGCCATGAAGGCACTGGAAGGTATGGCCATCACCTTCAGGATAACCAAGTCACACAACCTGAGGACAGCCGCCACTCACCGTCTGCCCTCCACCGATGCTGTTCTCTCTATGCTGAAGTGGATTGAGAGAAGAATGAGCTCAAGAGTGCCCCAGTGTACTAACGGCATCCGGTCCAGAACAGCGAGTATGTCCAGCACCGGCAACAGATCTCCGACACACACCCCAGTCCCTTCCTCGCCCAAGAATATGTCCCGCACCAACTCACTAAACCTTGAGCCTAGCAAGCAGGTGATGATGATGAATGAGTCGGTATACCATCAATACCTCGCCAGCCGACATTCACCAACCAGGACACAGAGCACTTCCCCACCCCATTCCCCACCCCTGTCACCCACCCGATCTACGTAAACTGTTTCCCTAACCTACTCCCCATCCCATTTCCCCACCGATCTACATAAAATCTTTCCCCGGCCTTCTCTTTAGTCAATAATACTTAATTCAACACTGCATTAAAGTCACCAATTGTTCTAAAAAAATAAATAATAATAATTCACTAAGAATCATCTTGACCAACAATATGCCTTTTCCTTGTTACTAAAGTTACATACCTAATGGAAATCATGAGATCAACATTACTTATGGATATATACTAGTGATTTATAGGTTAGATGAAGGTTTTAATGAAGTGATGGCTTAATTTTTGTTGAAATAAATAAACCATTTAACCAACCTGCTTCACCCATTCTACCAATAATGTTAAGAAGAATACATTTGGTTTGTACCGTACTTAAAACAGATACTGCCAAGGCTAACTTTCCTGAAGAGGGTATGCTGAACTATTTATTATACTGCATGACGTTCAATAGAATTCACTTGATGAAGATTATCTATATTAGGAACCTGGTATATACTGTATGCAACCATTTCCTGCCATTAATTATTTGCTTATTAATACCATCGAAGTAACACCTGTCTTTGGCATTAGTGTTTTAAGTTACAGTCCACAATACTAAATAATGCCCACCCAGAAACCCCTTCAAGCTAAATGTTTACATTTTTCAATAGAAAAATTTCCGATTTCTTCTAAGTAATAGGCTCACTATCGCTCGCCCAGAAAAAGTTGACGCCTGAATAAACGTCTTATTATCACCAAAAGAAGGGTGGTCGACTCCTCCCTTCGTTACCTCCTGAGCTTTGTCCCGGCTCGATGCTAGGGCAGTCCGATGGAATTCAGGGTATAAGAAAGTTCAATCAGAAAATATCAAAATAATGCAAACAAAAAAAGTAAATAAATATATAAATATATAGCCTATATCTGTTAAAGCATATATACACTGTTATAAATTTTTAATACACACAGGAATACATTCATTAAAAAACAATATAGTTACTTTACATTCATCATAAACACATACATATTTGTATATCTGTTTAAGGGAGCCCACCTCGCTTTTTTGTTTATCTTTCTCTCCCCCTATCTTTGGCTTGCATCCATTCGGCCCCATTCAGCCTACTGTTTTAAGATGCTTACCCCCATCCAGGTGTCAATATTTTCCTAGCGAGCGGTAACGAGCCAGCATATATATACTTTTGTTTTGACAGCAAGCTAAATTTGTACATTTTCTGATAGAAAAATTTCTCCGGCGAAGCCGGATTTCTCCATACAATGCTGGCTCGCTATCGCTCGCCAGGAAGAAATTGACACCTGGATGGGGATAAACATCTTAAAACAGTTGGCTGAATGGGGCCAAATGGATACAAGCCAGAGAAAGAGAGAAAAGGAGAAACAGATACCAAATAAAAAACAGGTGACCCCCCTTAATATTATATTGAACTTCCTTATAGCAGAACTGGATAATGATCAATTGCCTTGCATCATAGGGACAATGTACAAATGTTATCCTCTGTGGGGATCACTTTTTATATATACAGTATATATATATATATATATATATATATATATATATATATATATATGTATATGTATATATATATATATATATATATATATGTATTTATCACTTAAGTTTTATGTACCCTGTACAGAGTATGTTTTCAAGATGCGCATGGCGCTTCAGGTTTTTATATAACTTAAACTATTGCAGTATAAAGTTATAGTCCTTTTAATGCTGTATTGTCTTCCTAAGAGAGCTGTGTTCTTGCAGAGCTGTGTTCTTGTAGAGCTGTTGAGTTTGTAAGGCTGTCGATTATATACAAAGTAGTACATTTATACATAGATTGTGAATTTGTGGAGCTTCCTTCTCAATAAATCTGTTATACGTTTGTGAAGCTATTTTGTGTACCACAATGACCACTGGCCAAACTTCTTTGAGCAGGAGAGATGCTCTCAGTCTTGGTGTTGACTGGTTAGTTTAGTATTTTCTAAGCACAGACGATAACCTTTATTTCTCAATACTTTTAGAAGTACTGGGAAATATTGAAAACCGTACAATAGAAGTTAATAGCAAAACCAATCAGGAGCCATTTTTCTCCGCATGAAGAGAAATTTGACTGATATGTTTGACGAAGTTTGGTCAGCGTGACATAAACTTAAACTCTAAGGCTACATTATAGACTCGGCCAGTGAACACATCTCTACCAACTCAACCAACTAGACACCCTCAACATTTTAAGGCAACTAACATGAACAATTTAAGAGAGAGAGAGAGAGAGAAAAAAAAAAAAAAAAAAAAACATATGTGCTACTCCAGAGTAGTTCCAAGTCCTTCCATACTGCAAGCGAATATGGTATGTACAGTCACGCTAATAAGTGATGTCTCGGCACCAAGTATGTTTTGATCAATAATTGGTATCAGCAATATCTAAGCTTCATTTCTTCATATCGAGTGAAATATGCAAACATGTTCCTACACTCACCCACCCTATTCAACATCTGACAGACATTAGTACAGCACAGAGAAAGCCAAACATAATGACAGCTGGGATATGACTTATTAGCACGACCGTACTATATTATTGTTTCCCAGTGTTTGGGTACTGGGTAATGATGTGATTGCATTGTGAGAGGTATTGACATACTTTGATACATTTAAAATGTTGGTAGCATTGATCAATTCGGTCGATTAGATTTCTTTTTCTAAAGGGTATTGCTCAAGTAAGATATCTTGAAAACAATAACTAAATCATTGATCAAGTCAGTAGTATAGATGAAAATAACTAGAATGTTGTTCGAGTCATTAATCACGAAAAAAATACTCAAAAGTATTGAAGGAATCGTTGAACGTATTACTTGCCGGTGTAGGTAGAGTTGGTAGAGGTGATATAAACTTTAGGTATGCATTAGGCTGTAATAACCCACACTATAACCCCGGTGACCAGGATGCTCCGCGGCGCCTCGCTGTGACCCGCTTGCTGTGATACTATATACCCCTTAAATACCAACCATCTTTCCTAGCGCAGCAAAATCCTCCAGAGGTAGCCAGGATAACGTACATATAACCGTCAATACACTAAATTAGAACTAGATATAATGGTGTACAGACCATTCTTAAAACTTTCTCAATTGCTAACCAGAATATCTATTAGTAAAGGCTCTCATAGCACATTAAGATGTCCTGCTGTAATAAAACTTATGTATATATATTTACTACAAAAACTTTGTATGTACTACTGTGCACATCCAAATTTATTGTTAAGTCTCAGTACTATTGTATATCTATTTATTGTTAAATCTCAGTACTATTGTATATCTATTTATTGTTAAATCTCAGTACTATTGTATATCTATTTTCTTGCAATCGTACACTTAATATAGACAGTGTGTGAAGAGGCTGTTCCCAAATATCAGTAAATTTAATTGTCCAAAGTTAACTAATAAAATAGGAAGACGTGGCTGGTAGTGTAAGGGTTAATAGGCCATACTCTTAAATACCATGAAGGGGCCTACTCTCCCCTTCGCGTGTGTAACCCCTTCAACCAGACCAACTATTACGTTCCGTATTCATCCTACAGCCAGAGGATTATACTCGACTAAGGAAAATATACCTCTAGGAACAAAAGGGTTAAACAATATAAACAAAATTAACCCTCTAGCTCTAACAGGTCCTTCCTAAGTTCAATAAAATCGTCTGTGGGTAGCCAGAATGAAGCCTAATGTGTTGTTCTGATTGCAAGGGTTTACAAGCTTGCCCTGTAAACATTGCGCGCGTGCATATAGGAACACCCTGACTGGAACAAAATGGGTTAAACGGATTAGGAGTGTAATCTTTGATTGGCGTATACATTTAATTAAGAAAGCGTCACTAACTTGGAAATCATAAAGGGGGATGGTTGTTTTTTTGGTCTATATATTTATTTATGTATGTATTTATTATTTTTTTAGTTTCCTCGTTAGATTTCCACCAAACATTAAAAAACAACCCCTTAGACCCCCCTTTGCGATAAATTTGTAAATTTTTCGGTAGAAATTTTTTCCGCTCCTACATTTACAAGCTCGCTATCGCTTGCCAGGAACAAAATCGACAGCTAAATAGTACGAAAGGTCCTAATATCGACAAAAATGGGGTGCAAGTTCTTAAAATCGACAAATTAATGGGATGAACGTCTTAAAATGTCAAAACTAATGAGGTTAAAGATGAGGGAGAAGGGAGTCCAGAAAAAGCAACCATCCCCCCTTAAGGAACACCCAATATATATCATAAATATATTCCAAATGCCTGAAAAAAGTGTTGGAACTGTTACGCCCAAACGACTATTATCAACTTATTATAATGATGTGCAGTTGCCCAAATAAGTCATGTTCCTCGTCGTGATCGTATAGTATGAATTAATTGCGAGTATGGTTTCTTTTAAGTACCTGTCGACTAATCAGAGGAGTTAACCACTGCATAAGAAACTACACTCGTAATTCAATCCATAAGAAACTACACTCGTAATTCAATCCATAAGAAACTACACTCGTAATTCAATCCATAAGAAACTACACTCGTAATTCAATCCATAAGAAACTACACTCGTAATTCAATCCATAAGAAACTACACTCGTAATTCAATCCATAAGAAACTACACTCGTAATTCAATCCATAAGAAACTACACTCGTAATTCAATCCATAAGAAACTACACTCGTAATTCAATCCATAAGAAACTACACTCGTAATTCAATCCATAAGAAACTACACTCGTAATTCAATCCATAAGAAACTACACTCGTAATTCAATCCATAAGAAACTACACTCGTAATTCAATCCATAAGAAACTACACTCGTAATTCAATCCATAAGAAACTACACTCGTAATTCAATCCATAAGAAACTACACTCGTAATTCAATCCATAAGAAACTACACTCGTAATTCAATCCATAAGAAACTACACTCGTAATTCAATCCATAAGAAACTACACTCGTAATTCAATCCATAAGAAACTACACTCGTAATTCAATCCATAAGAAACTACACTCGTAATTCAATCCATAAGAAACTACACTCGTAATTCAATCCATAAGAAACTACACTCGTAATTCAATCCATAAGAAACTACACTCGTAATTCAATCCATAAGAAACTACACTCGTAATTCAATCCATAAGAAACTACACTCGTAATTCAATCATCCGCATTATATATTTCCATGTATAAGACCACGGAGAGGAACAGAACTTATGTGGGCAACTGTACCTCTCTTGTCGCAGTCTAGGTGTTCTTTTTTTACCCACATGAATATTTGCAGTGCCATGTCTGTCTGTGTGTCTGTATATCTGTCTGAAGAATGACTCGACGTTCATGTATAATAAACTAAGGAATATTTCAAATGGCTTGTTTTACTCTTATACCCAACACTAGATGGCAAGTACAAAGGAAAGCGAGTATCAACCCTGAACCCAATCTCTCATTAACTCATAAAGGACTAGAGTAATAGAGATAATATTTCTGCCATTTGAACTAAGTAATATTTAAGTGGCTCTTTTTCTCCTATACCCAACACTAGATAACAAATACAAAGGAAAGCGAGTAACAACCAGACCCCAATCCCTCATAACTCAAAAAGGACGAGTGATCCAGCTGATATTTCTACCACTAAAACTAAGGAATATTTTAGGTGGGTTTTTTATTCTCTCTTATACCCAACACTAGATGACAAATACAAAGGAAAGCGAGTAACAACCCTGACCCCAATATCTCATAACTCAAAAAGGACTAGAGTAATCGAGTTAATATTTCTAGCATTTGGGATTTGTTAGCCAGGAAATAGGTGTGGAAGTTTACTGGACATTTGTTTTAGCCCCTTTTGTGTGACAGATCGAGGTTAGTGATCACGATTTCTGGCCTACTTATAATAAATTGATACTAGGTATATTGACAATGATTTGATGATTTGATACATCTTTCTATTCTTATATTAGGTGGACATATTACTACCAATATCCAAATTATTATGGACGCTTTAATCCTACACTAACAAAAACGATTTCCCAGACTTTCTTCAAACGAAAACAAATGCCTACCAAGACCCCTTCAAGCTAAATTTTTATATTTTTCATTGGAAAAATGTACTGGCCGAAAGCCAATTTGATAAGTTACAGGCTCGCAGTCTTTCGCCCAGAAATTAATTGATATCTGAATGCGGTGAAGTCTTATTATCGGCAGACTAATGGGTTGAAAAGTCTTGAATTCTCCAAACTAATGGAGAAAAACAGGGGAGATCCATGAAGCCCCCCCCATTGGACCATATAGAGTTAAGTGGGTGTATGTCCTTCCTTTGGCCAACCCCTCACTGGCATCTGGTGGTTGAAGTCTGTGGTCACCAGCTGGCCTGATGCTGGGAAGGAGATCTAGGATAAACCTTAAAACACTCTTTTTCAAGAAAGGTGCATTCTGTAATCAATTACGGTTGACTACAGTGTGTTGATGTTGAGCGATCCCAACGACCCCACATCTGTTTACAATCCAAAACAATCCATACTAAATTATATAAGGATTAAATACATTCATGTTTGACAGACCTGCATGTATGTGTAAAGGCCCATCCACACTGGGCGCAACAGCTTCCGCCTCTCACGTCTGATACTCTAATCTGACCGTTTCTGTGGTCAAAGCTCTCCGCATTTGCCGGACGCAGACTGAGCGCAGCTGGATGGAATTTCTGAGGGACGCGGATACAAGGTGAGGGAGACGTCAAGGCATGCTCAGGCCCGGGCTTTCATAGAGGATGGATGTCTATCGACGCTCCAGGAATCTTTGCCCTTGAATGGAATAAAGCAGACACCAGACATTTTATAGAAGCTTATGTGAGCGAAGATGTTTATGGGCTGTTAAAAGTACAGATACAAGGATAGAAACTTGATGGTTGCATTTAATGAAATACTGAACAATTTGAGACAGGATACCAACCTTATGCATACTCTGTTTAGTTCAATAGTAAATATACAGTGTATATCATGATCTACGGTATATGTAGCAAATATATAAATAATAGGACATTCATTAGGTTGAGGATGAGCGTATCGGCATTAAAAATAGTGCAAACACTCGCTATTTTGCACTTCTAGTTTGAATATTGTGTATTATTTGTTTACAGTTAATCAACATAGAATATATACATATAAAATTGAATATAGGCATGCCTTATTTCACAACAATGTAGAGTATCTGGCTGTAGATATATAAATCAAGAGATGGTATGGTGGAAGAGGGAGTATAAACCCTCTTCCACCACCTCCTACTATGTCATCACATCATTAACTGCTACTTGGTATGAAGGTGTTGACGTTCTGCCCTGCACTGTGCCCACACACAAATGAATGTGCCCTGTACCACAGAATGCTATTACGCTTAGTGTGGATGGGGCTTAAGTCTTGGTCACCAGAAGGTGGAAGTCTTGGTGGCAGCATAAGAGACAGACATTCCCAACTGTAATACCTCAACTATATGAGGGCCCCAGGCTCCAGCACCACATTGTCAACTCTAGATAATGTGATGGCAGTGTAGTTAACAGTGGCCTCTCTGCGGAACCACTGTTAGGTAAGATGTCTTTACTTATACCTACCTATAATAGGGTTACTGCTCAGCATTGTCGAACAGTTACTAGGGTAAATTTTGTGCTGCCATAGGGCAGTTATAGGGAAAATATGTGTACTTTATTCATGATGATTAATCTATAGAAATTCCGACATCCAACTTCTCATCTCTCAAAAATGACTTGAACAATGGAGCTGATATTTCTACCATTCAGGAAGAGTCAAGCAGTAAATAGGTGTGGACATTGACAGCCTCATTGCTTGAGCCAACCCTGAGTTACAAGAGGTTAGGGATAACAATATCTACACTCATCATAATCAGTAGACTATAGAAGTAAATGGATGATGGGCATCACATATTTATCAGTTTAATGATAACTAGAATTAAACATTATGGGATCTAGGAACGTATTCCTACAGAAGCCCCATCATTCTCAGTGGCAATTACAGTAATTTTGAGGTATTCCTAGCCAACATAATGTTTGTGAAATCTGTTGTGAACATTAGGAAAAAATAAAAATAAATATATATATAGCTGGCCAGGCTCTTCTTCATGACCACCATGAGCATATAATTGTGCGTGTCCACATTTTGAGAAACAAAAATCCCAACATTATTTTAGTTACCTTCGCATACACTAAGAGAAAACTTACACGTACGTTTTCTTTTATATAAAATGTATTGCTAACTAACATATTTGTATTGAAATTATATTAGCTTGGGGTAGCCACCAAGATGTTCAAGCTGACCATTCAACTGGTTTGGGTCTGGGGTCCAAACACTAAGGTTAACTCTTGTAGTATTCGATAACGATTATTCCACTTCATTCTGGCTATCATTAGAGGATTTAATTAATTTATGGTAAACCATGTTGGAATTAAAGTTAGTTTGTATGAATTATTTGCGAGTGTGGCTTATCATAATAATACGTTGACTAATCAGATGAGTTAAGGGGAGTACCGGCTTGTTTTTATCTATTTCTCCTTTTCTCTCTTTCCCTGGCTTGTATCAATTCGGCCCCATTCAGCCAACTGTTTTAAGACGTTTATCCCCATCCAGGTTTCGATATTTTTCTGGCGAGCGATAGCGAGCCAGCATTGTATGGAGAAATCCGGCTTCGCCGGAGACATTTTTCTATCGAAAAATGTAGAAATTTAACTTGCTGTCAAAACAAAAATATATATATGCTGGCTCGCTACCGCTCACTAGGAAAATATTGACACCTGGATGGGGTTAAACGTCTTAAAACAGTAGACTGCATGGGGCCGAATGAATACAAGCCAAAGAGAGAGGGAGAGAAAGAGAATAAAAAAAGCGAGGTGGGATCCCTTAACCACTGCATAAGAAGCTACACACGTAAGTCAATCATGGGCATTATACTTCATGGAGAGGAACAGAACGTATGTGTGCGACTGTACCTGATATTTCTATTTCGGAGGTCTCTTTAAATTTTTCGAGGCTACAAAATGTCACAGAATTAATGACCGCGGCTGTACACTCTACTACATAAATCGTTGTCTTAAATTTTCGAAGCTGTCCCGAAGTGAATCGAATCTTCTCATGAATTACTTACCGAATATTGACATTTCGAAGGTTAATATTGCTGTTCGGGGGTTCATATCGGGCCAGGATTGATTTTGATCATATTTTGGTTACCATTAGACAATTTTCTTTATCTCTACGACTCAAGTGGGTAAATACGATCTCAAAAAACCCTCTTAATAACATAGACCCTTCTTAAACTGCATAAAATCGTCTAATATTAGACACAGTCAAAGGTAAAAAAGGTGTCATGGTTCTGAAGGTTTTGAGTTTACAAAGCTATCGCGAACCTAATCAAATCGTCTCGTTAATTCTTGACCATAGTTCTGTACTGTGTATGAATTCCGTGGGTTCATTAAGGGGGGTCACCGTTTTTGTTTTATCTTTCTCTCCTTTTCTCTCTTTCCCTGGCTTGTATCCATTCGGCCCCATTCAGCCAACTCTTTTAAGACACTTATCCCGCTCCAGGTGTCGATATCTTCCTGGCGAGCGATAGCGAGCCAGCATTGTATGGAGAAGTCAGGCTTCGCCGGAGACATTTTTCTATCGAAAAATGTACACATTTAGCTTGCTGTCAAAACAAACATTTATATATGCTGGCTCGCTACCGCTCGCCAGGAAAATATTGAAACCTGGATGGGGGTAAACGTCTTAAAACAGTAGGCTGAATGGGGCTGAATGAATACAAGTCAAAGAGAGAGGGAGAGAAAGAGAAAAAAGCGAGGTGGGCTCCCTTATAGTAGTTGGAATATTCAGAAAAGGCCAAGGTTTATGTCCTAGAGTGTTCAGTTGTGAGTAACAATAAGATTACACACACATATGAATCTGTACACCTTTAACATCTTCACCACCATTACGTATTATTCATCATATTATGGTTACCATTAGACGATTTTCTTCATTTTATAATCTACATCTACGACTCAAATGGGTAAATACGATAACAATAAACCCTCTCAACCCTTTCACGCACATATGACGCAGAGGTTGCCAGATTAGCAATAAGAAATATAGTTCTCTCACTCTTATAATTACCTCTCCAAAATTAGTTTTCTGCCCACAGCTAACTCAAAGACAACTGCAGCGGTTGAAGTAACTAAACTAAAGGTTTCTAAATACCTCTGATGGTAACAAAGGCTTTAAAGTATCCCTAATAGGCTCAAAATTGCGTCATATGTCGGAGAGGGAACATAGGTCCTTCTTAAGCTGCGTAAAATCATCTAATTTTAGCCAGAATCAAAGCTACAAAGACGCCATGGAGCTGAAGGGATTGAAGCCCAGTTCTGAAGCATTTGGGGTATCATCAAGCATAATTTTATCTCGTTTGTGTTCGATACTGATTCAAATGGGTGTAACTTACTGGTGCTCAAGACTGTAGAAAATTATATTAGGTGACAACATTATCATCAAAGTGTAATGGTTTAGAACTTTAGATGCTTATGTTCTGGGTGTGGTGTCCCGAGTTCGAATCCCGGGAGGACCATATGCTTTCATTAGTTTATTCAAGTGAATTTGGGTTTGTAATTGATGATTAATGTTAAGAACGGGGTGTTACTTAAGTAAATTTCAGAATCTGACCGCTCATAGTTGCAGAAATAAAAAGTTTACGAAAAAAAAAGCCCCCCCCCCCCTTTAATGTTCAACTATCTCTTACTGTTTACTGAATCTTCGGCTCGTCATTTCGAAGCAGACTGAATCCCTCCCCCAACCAGTCTGGATGTGAACAGTGTACGAGGTGGCTGCGTTCATCCTTCCCTCTTCTTGTGTTGGTGAATATAAAGGTATTCATTATTATTATTATTTATATTATTAGTTTTTAGTAAACTACGGTATTTTTTCACTATTATATAACCCATTCAATATGATGATATTTGTTTTGTTTATGGCTTTGAGATGAAATGTACGATGAGACTATTGGATGTATAATGACTAAGATAATTTAGGGTCAATATTTACGAGTCACACCACAGCTGGAATCTCATTTCTAATGGTAGTTTTGGGTTCCTATCATTCTATGTTTCATTACTATATACTTTTTATCCACCGGAAAATATTATTTTTTCTTGTTTTTTTATTTTTAGCCTAGGCCTATTTTTATTTGTTTTATTTTTGTTTAGCATTAACCTAACCTAAAAACCTAACCTAACCTAACCTAACCTAAATGTATTTGGGGGGTATTTGGGGGCTATTAGGTTAGGTTAGGTTTTTTGGTTAGGTTAATGCTAGGCTAAAAAAAAAAAAAAAAAGCCAAGAAAAAAAAATATTTTCCGGTGGATAAAAAGTATATAGCAATGAAGCATAGAATGATAGGAACCCAAAACTACCGTTAAAAATGAGATCCCAGCTGTGGTGTGACTCGTAAATATTGACCTAATTTAGTGTTGTCTGTTTTAAGGAGAGATTTTTTTTTTTTTTTTTTTTGGTCGATCTTTTCATGTATGTATTATTATATTAGTTTCCTCCCAAGACCTCCATCAAACTTAAAATAACAACCACAGGATACCCTTTCAAGATATAGGCCTATTTGTAAATTTTTCGGTAGAAATATGGGAAAAATGTTATTTTAATACCACGAATTTTCAGTGTTTTTTATAAACAAAATTGTTCATTTGCATCAATATATAGTGTTTGTAATTAATTAGAAATCTCGGGAAAACCTATTTTCCCCATAAGGCCTATCGATCGATGTTGTTCCCCGATAGTGATTTGAAAAGACATTAGCCTAACCTAACAACCTTACCTAACCTAACCTAGTATTATGGGTGGGGGCTGCCGCCCCCACACCCCCGCTGGTTGAGTACTAATCCCTTAGTAAATAAAAAAAAACAAAAATTGACTGTCGATTATACGAAGGTGAAAGAAAAGTCGATGAAGTCTACGGTGTTTACTCTGCAATGTTCAGCTTTGATTGTACATTGATAACGGGAAAGTACCGTATTGACAACCTTGTTACGAAAATTAAATTTTAGTGGCATACTTTTATATTAGGTTTTTCCGAGGGTTTAACACATTTTCATAAGATCTTTAGAGCTGTCGATAACTGGAAGTACCGTATTGACAACCTTGTTACGAAAAATAAATGTTAGTACCATACTTTTTTATTAGGTTTTGCCGAGGGTTAAAACAAATTTTCTTATGATCTTTAGAGCATATAGATTCAATATTTATCTTCAAATATATCAATAAAATTCGTGGTATTAAAATAACATTGAACCGAAATATGTCCCGGCCGAAGGTCGGTTGCTCCTAAATTACAGGCTTGCTATCGGTCGCCAGGAAAAAAATCGACACCTATATGTCAAGAAAAGTCTAAAAATTGACACAGAAAAGGGGTGAAAAGTCTTAAAATCGCTAAACTAATGTGCCATACATCTTAACCCCTCTTTAGCGGGGCCCGCCTTAAGTCGGTCTAGAGAACCAAGGACTATGTGGCGGGGCCAGACTTAAGTCTGTGTGCAATTTTTGAGCAATAATGGCTCTGAGAGAGAGACGAGCGATGGGAGGAGCGTAGGTCAGCTCATAACCACGCGGCACGGGTCCCGCGCGACTACTGACGTCTACTCCACGCACACCCACACTCACTGCCTCGCTACACAGGGAATTATGTAAGGAAATTACCGTATTTTAGGGATTTTGCACTCGTCTTGCACGATCGTTGCAGGAGAACCCGTGGTCGTAGAAGGATGGTTCTGGTGTCATTGGAAAGCTCAATTATCGCCCTTTCAGGATACATAATTGTATTACGCTCTGGCTCTTGTTTATTCATGAAAAAGAGCACGGAAACAAGGTCGTTTAGGGTAAAACCACCCACTTGCCAGGTAGTAGAAGTTACCGACCTAGCTGCTCCGTGAGTGTTAAAATCTGAAAATAAATGAGGCTGAACATGAGGGGGAAGGGGGACCAGAAAAACGGCACATCTCCCCATAAATGCTATCTCTGTATTTTGCTATTGTTCACTGATCCCTTTTTTCTCCCACTTAGGACCTTCTGGATATTGGTTTTGTGATCTGCGGATGGCTGCTCGCGGGAAGGATACGATGAGGGGGCCGTGCAGGGGAATGAAAAGGTTAGTGGGTGGGAATGAGGACAGTTAGTTATTGGAGAAAGGAATATATTGTTTGTTGATCCAGAGAGAGGTGTGTTTGTGTGTGTGGAGGGGTGTGAGGGGTGGGCAATTTGAGTTTTGGGAGACATTTACAGTAAGCAACGGGTGATGTTGGATGGAAATGAATGTCAAAATTGAATGAATCGCACCATAAACATGGTATGGTATTACTTAATTGAACTGCCGCGCCGAGTCTCTGCTAGGCTACGGTAGTGAGTGGGCGTCCGCATGAGTCGTCTGCCGCTTCGGTGGTTCGGCGGCCTCTCCCCCCGGCTTCATCTCCTTGCACCATTCTACACTGCTCTGCCTTCATCATCTTTTGATCATCTGCCTCTTCCGACTTCACTCTGCGCTTCATTGCAACCTCGCTGTTTGGTGGTGGCCATCGCTCCCTGGACCTGTGACGTGTGGCATTGCACGATTGAGGGACGCTGCAACCGCGTGGTTGGTTCTGGGTTCGGGGTTCCCGTGTGAGGCCCCCCTCTGTCGGTGCCATTGGATTCGAGGTCCCGTGTGAGGGCCCCCTCCGACGGTGCTGGGACCGCCTTCAGTTTCTGGGGTTGATGTTGGCCACTCCGTCCTCGATTCTTCGCATCTCCACGTGTCTGCCGGGTGTCATCGTTCATCAGTCATCACTTCTTCATCCCTTCAGTTTTCGTGTCCTGGGAGTTTTGTTGCCCTTCTGCAGCCCCTCCTGGGCCCCTGCTGTTTGAGCCTCCTTACAGGGAGGCCGCTGTGGACCCGTCTTCCCCGTGACCACTTCCACCTCGGCAGGGCGATATTAGCAGAATTGCTTTACTGCCCTTCAACGTTAAAAAGGAAGAACTGCCGCGCCGACATTATACCGACGATTTTGGCGTACTAGTCTAGGACTGTTGGTGCCGATTTATCATCTCCATATTTTCGCCGTGAACGCAATTTCCGGTACTCCTACCCGTGAAATACAATGTACATCCTTGGCACTAGTCCATTACTTACCAATATGTGCATAATACTTTGTGTTAGAGGCGCCTGTAAGAGTAAAGTCTGAAAAATTCCCCACTTCATGTGGTCGTCTCTCAGGTTGGTAATATTTTACGGTGTGACAGCCGCGAGACCCATCGATTTTTGTGAGGCCTACGGAATTGTCATATCAGTTCAGTTCAGTTGTATGGCGGAAGTATAGCCTTCAAAACGGCACTTCCTGATGTATTTTTGTTTCTTGCGGTCTGGGTCTTTTCTATTTGTATTATTGCAAAATTTGTAGATAGTAACTTTATTTTCTTCTATGGCCTCGTTGTTGAACAGCAGGTTGCCAATGATGATGTCTTCTTTCTCCTGGTAGTGCTGCTGCAGTGCTGGATTTTTTCTTCTCACCTCGCTGTATGATGGGCAGTGTAACACAAAGTGCTTCAGGTCTTCATAATCTTGTCCACACATAACGCATTCAGTCGTCTCATTGTTAAATCGCTTTCTGTCGCCCAGATTCATATTGTTACTTCTGTACTTAAACAGTATCACTGATGCCTCTCTATTGTCATACACACTCTCTTGGCTTCCCATCTCGATAAATGTTTACCTATGGTCCCGTTAAAATATCCTCAAGTAACCTATTAAAAACTGTTCAGGGGACTGGTTAGAACTTGTAGGATGTTTAATTGAATGTCGGAAATCCGTATTTATTGAGAAATTACAGTCTTAAAATGCGCTATGGGTCACCCAGGGTCCCTGCCCTCTCTTTCCCAGGTTATGTTATATTATATTATATTATATTATATTATATTATATTATATTAGGGTTAGGTTAGGTTAGGTTAGGTTAATCTAATATAATATTTGTACATTTTGGGCAGTGGGCGGGGCCGCGCGTATGTGGCGACGTACAGACCCTCCCGTAAAACATGGCGCATTTTAAGACTTTTATTTCTCAGTAAATACTGATTTCCGACATTCAATTAAACATCCTACAAGTTCTAACCAGTCCCATGAACAGTTTTTAATAGGTTACTTGAGGATATTTTAACGGGACCATAGGTAAATTTTTACCATTTATCCTTTTATCCATCTATTCTTCTGTTTTTGTTCCTTCATCACTTCTACTATTTTTCCAAGCAGTTGACTCCCTTTCTCTCTCAATGTATATTGTAAGTATTATAGTTGTCCTTCCATTGTTCTAGCTTTCATACTTGATATGCCTACTTTTCTCATAGCTGCCAGTTGCGCGTATCTTGGTGCCCCCAGTATCTGTCTACTTAGACTATTTTCTATTCTTTGTAGCCGCTCTATTTAATTTTTAGTAAAATCTATAACATTTGCTCCATATAATATTGCAGGGAGGGCTACACTCTTCCAGTATGTTTTGCCTGTCAACAACCTGGCACAACTCCTTGCAATGTGGTGATGGGCTGGTCTATCAGAGTGAGAACTGAGCGATCTCTGCCATACCCATAGCTTACTCTGACTGTTCCTTTTACTTATATATTTTCTAGATCTCAAGTGACGGCGTCTCTTGTGTGGATTGACCTCCTAATCTACCAAGATTGGAAGCCAAAGCGTCACATCTTTCCTTTGCCCTTCAACTTTCTCTTCATAATTGCTGAGGGGCACAGGGCCCTGGGTGGGGCTTTGGTTTCCCGGGCGTTTCCGCGCCCTCCTCAGCTCCCCGCCATGGAGTGGCTTCGGTCACTCAGGCTTTATTGTGGTCGGCAGGGAGGGTTCTGTGGGGGCGCTCGGTTATGGCCTTGGCCTTGCTCGGGGCCTTGGGGCTGTTCGGCCAGGCAGCTTGGGGAAAAACAACAACAACAACAACTCCTTGCAATTATTGAGTATGTCATATTTGCCATCTTTATTGCTTTTTCTATCATAACTCTTTTTGAGCCTTAAAACAATTTCTATCGCCATTGATCGTAATTCCTAAATACTTAATTTTATTACTAACTTTTATTCCAGCAATTTCCTGTTTTTTTCTTCCTTCATATCACATATCACATAATACATTGGTATATATATCTGTACTGTCGGAAATGTATTATAAGGGAGTTTTTGGCAAGAATGTAGTTACTGGGTGTACCGCCCGCCTTGTTTACACTACACGGACGCTCGCGATCACGTTCCTGTCTATTTTGTCTGCCGTGGGATACAATTATAGGTTGCCCCCCCCTCTACTAATTATGTATCCCTAGGCAAATGGTTATTGCCAAATAGAGTTTATTTTTCCCTTTTTATCCTCTTTAACCCTCCATTTTCCCTGATCTTCATAGCCCTCCCCACTAGGGGGTGGGGGGAGCGCCTTCGTTTAGCCTATAGATTGTTGAATAATGGGTAAATACTCATTTCCTGCAATCCTTGCTGTAAAACAAAACGGTGTATCAAAAAATAAATGAAAACAAAAATATAGAAGTAAATGCTACAACTCTTGGCTATCACACAGTAAAAATGTCCCCTCAGGTTTGTTGACTACCTGGCCGGTCCTGGCGGTCTGTTCATAACAACTCGCACGCAGGATTATCATATCTCAATCTTGGTAATGACCCCTACTGGCAACATAGATGATGATTACAATAAGTCTTGGGGGGATGAGGACCCCTTAACCCACCGTGTATCCATCCGGATCCCTAATTACACCCCCTTGAAACATACGAAAACGCAAAACCCGAGTCAAATGTTGCCTCGATTTTGTGCGATTTGCTTACTGTTGGGTAAATCAATGTTCCTACGTTATGTTTGGGTAGTTTTAGGTACATCTAGTGGTCCGCCTGCAGTCGTGTGTTTACGCTGAGGAACGGGTGGCTGTAGAAAAATGGTGCTAAAAAAAAAACTTAAAAGACCTCGGAGTCAGACATAAATTGAGTGGTCAATCCTGTAAAGTCCTTCAGTAACCTGGCATGGGTTGTCCCTCTTACAGGGGATAGGTCTGCTTGGGAGCATTTTGTGCATGGCCACCCCCATTAAGGGGAGTAAGGCGTCCGGAGGTACAAAACGTGGCTCGAGTTTCTGTATTTATGTAATATTAAGGGTGTGGACAATGTTATTTTACCCATATTCACTTGTTGAACGTCTTAAGCCCTCAATTTCCCTAAGCTTCAAAGCCCTCCCCACTTGTGTGTTTTTTCAATATTCTCGGGGTAATGGGTCCATGTGTTACTGATTTATAGGTTTTTACCATAATATTCTTCTAGAAAATATACAGAAACACAATTTTTATAGGTAAAATTTAAAATAAAAAAATAAAAATGGCTAAAGTAATCTAGATTTTTACCTAAAAAACAAAATATCTCCTTACAATTTTCTTTAACGTCGGCGTAAATTATAATTATGGCAAAATAAATGCTGATTTCAATGTCATTGGGGCCTGAGGGGGGGGGGGGGAAGCCACGATTCTACCCATTCTGTATCCCATGGCAATATATAGGCTAGTATATATTTTTTTCTCTGAAAAAACTTACATCAGAGTGTTCTAAGATCGTTGGATAAAAGGGAAAACATAACTGGGAGAATGCGACGCTTCTTCCGGTAGATAGCCCATAATATAACCCCTCAGAAAACGCCCCAGAGCCTGTGAAATGGAAGCCATATATATATGATTAGGTGGTATGCTTCCCCTCCACCACCTCCTGCCTTCCCCAACATATGTCCCCCCTTCCCTCTCCTCCACTTCCCTCCCTACTCATTAATTGGTAAAGTTCCCTCCCTCACTCCCTATAAATTCTGCCTTCCCCCGGCTTCCCTCGTCCCTCTTACATGAGTGGTAGAGAGCTGAGAGCTCGGTCTGCCTCAGGCAAGCAACGAAGACATACCTTTGTCGCGCTCCCTCGTACGCTTCCAGGCTCACCTCCCGTAACAATAATTCAATTGTTCACTGTTTTTCCTCTTTAAACCTATTTTCTGGTTCTTCAACGTTCACATGTTCATTATACAAGTAAAATATGTGCATATGGAGCAGTAATACTGCTTCATATGGTAAATATAACGAATCTTATCTGAATTAACATTTAAAGACGTACCGGCGGCACTTTAAAAAAACATAGAATTAGCACTTCCCTGATTAAAACCGCTAGTATATTGATGAAAACTACCCAAAACCGAAGCAAAAAAAAGAAAAAAAATTGAGGTCGTCTCGTTAATATTTTCCATTCATTGCTGTACACATCATTACTGCCACAAATTATATTGTTTTGCATTAGACTTTAAGAGGTTAAATAAGGGTGGGAACAAGAAAATCAGCCATATTTAATCAGTGGCCACTTCTCTAATGCATC
The DNA here is from genome assembly GCA_032716605.1 of Paralithodes platypus. Lineage (NCBI taxonomy): Eukaryota > Metazoa > Arthropoda > Malacostraca > Decapoda > Lithodidae > Paralithodes > Paralithodes platypus. The sequence continues at coordinate 22,007,773 of CM064486.1, forward strand.
TTTAGTATTATGTCATCCTCTATATCAATGGTAAGACCAGCGAGGTTAGCTTAGGCTGTTAGGTTAGATTAATGAAATAATATGGTTTACGTGAGGCTTATCTTAACGTTTTTGATAATGGGTAAAAATGGACTTGTGGTTGAAATCGTTACTCAAATAACACTAAAAAAACGTGAAATCTACAATTTTTAAGTTGCGATGAAGATAAGGTTTCCAATCACGAGTATACATATTTGAAGTATGGTGAAGATAAGGTTTTTAATGAGAAGAATTTTTCTGGCAAGCAGATCTTCTGACCCAGTCATCGTGTTTATAAAGATTCTCTCTCTTCAGTCTTCTACTGTATAGTTCTCACTCCTCAGCTTGTTCTTCCTCTGTCCAATTACTCTTCTTTCCTACTTTACTCCAGCCATCTGGTCTGGTCTCTCTCTCTCTCTCTCTCTCTCTTTCTCTTTAAGACTCTCTCTCTCTTTGAAGTTAAATTCATAATCATCAGATGATAGCAAATTTGTGGAGATTTTTTTTTTTTTTTTTTTTTACTTAATAAGCTATTGATGAAATGGTACCGGCTATTTTTCTAAAATTACCTAAATTTATATCGTCATAGGATGGGATAAATTGATATATATGTGATAATCCAAAACTATAATAGCTATAGTATCATAATCTATAAATGGTGAATGAATCTGCTACATCCTGGTTTAGACAATCTCGTGGTGCAAGAGCCATCACAGTCGGTAGCGGAAATCCGGCAGGTTAACTTTGTTAATTTTGGCTCTGCGAACAACTTTGGTCTTTGTGTTCAATGTTGTGGATTCAGATGCTTAGGAGTAGTGCGTCGAAGGTTCTGGAGACAACAAATATAGTAATAAATTATGGGATGTGATAAAACTAACACGCTTGGAAATTATAAGCCTATCTGTTGGTCCGGTTCGGGGAGATTTCCACTTGAGGGATTTTTTTCTGGACCCCTTTCTCCCTTATCTTCAGCCCCATTGCTTCTGATATTTTAAGACGTTCGACCCATTAGTTTGGTGATTTTAAGGAATTTCGCCCTATTTCTTCCAATATAAAAACCTTTGGTGCCGCAAATTTAGGTGTCATTTTGTCCCTTGCCGAGCGATAGCGAGCCTGTAATTTAAGGGGAACCGGCCTTCGGCCAGGAAATTTTTCTACCGAAAAATGTACAAATTTATCTTGAAAAGGGGTCTAGGGGGTGTGACTTTAAGGTTGATGGAGGTCTAGGAGACACACTAAAAAAAACTCCTAAATATGTACCTAGAAACCCTCAGATCAACAGCTGTGGAAGAAGCATACTGTATTTAGACTGTGATTCCATATCTAGATTATTGCATGGATTACTGTGGTGTGTGGAATGTTACGACTGAGGTTTAAATATATCAGGGCTCTTATTCATTGGACTAGTAATGGCATAAATGCTACAACGGAAAGCGCTAGATCCAACCTCTGATGTATATTCCCAGTGAACAAAGAACACAAATACTCTCCAGAGTTCTATATGCAATAATAGGTTATCAAACTCTCAATAAATGTGCGTCTACTCTAGGCTTAATGTTATGTGAAAACAGCCTATTACTACCTATAACCGAAGATGCTTGGTTATGGTATGCAAAGTAAGGTGGTAAGGGAAGTTACAGCTTACGTTACTTTAATCAATAAATGTCAGGCACTCCTGCATGAAAGAAAGTGCACTAAAGTCCTTCAACACCAACAAGGAATCTTCTTTAAATGTTAGATGCTATCAAGATGCTCGTATCGGAAATGGAACCCAAAAAGGCAGGCAGCGGAACAATGTTCGTGCAGGCTACGCACACAAAAAGGCAGGATATATATTGCAGTCGGAGCCAAGAATATCCTAAACGCTACAACAATAATAATCGCCACGACAATGCAGTATTCCTATCAACAAAAAGAGCCTAAGTCGTTTGTGTCTCAATACATCAAACTAGGCTGCGAAATGCTTGTGTAATCAGAAACGGGCATGCATAAAAAGAGTAATTGGTTTAATATACTTAATGTCTACTGTGACTGATAAAGTCTAGCTAGAGTCAATGATACGAGATACTGGTGCGCATGGCATGCCGCATAGCCTAGTGCAAATCTCAATTCTGTGCGTCAAGTATTACGTTAAAGTGAAGGGTAGCTCTCTTGAGAAACCTTAATACCGAAGTATTAAGCGTTCTCCTGGCGTACCTCAAAGACAAACAACCTAGCCTAGAACAGTGCAGAATGGTATAGGCAAAACGCCCTCATTCGTGCATGCTCTATTCTCAATGGCACACAGACTAGAATTTACCCAATCAACTCCAGTTCTCAGGTATGTCGTGCAGCTTTTAACTAAAGCCAGCACCCATCGGAAACAATACCTTATAGTATCAGACTCCTAGTCTAGCATTATCTAATCCAGCAGAACACTAATAATTACAGGAAGCAGTACTGAACAATATGAATGCCAACCAATGCTTCGTGATCAACTTATCTTAACAACTAACATACATGGGTTATATAAGACCTTGACGCACAATACAACTGGCCAGCATGAAGCTGATTATGCAGAGTTAACCAGAGGGGATATAATATTAATAAAAGGTGGTGAAAGATATGGAAAATGAGAGAGATAGGCAGAGGAAAAGGTTCTCAGGTGCAGAGAGGGGGAGACAGATATCAAAGGGATAAGAGGGATGCGTTCTAGAAACCAGATCTGAGGGAGAGCGTGGCAAGAGAGCTGTATATATACTAGCACTAGCTCGCACCGCGTAAGCAAAGCGGTAACAAGTCCTCCAGCCAATACCAAAGAAGCCAGCCAAACATGACGTCACCAAGCATGGTAAAAAACTCCTCCAACCAATCTCCAAGAGGCCAGCCAGCCGTGACGTCATCGAGCATGGCAAAAAACACTGCGCGCCTCCTCTTACTCTGTTCTACTCTCTCTCTCAAATCCTATCATTACTACTTAATGATAAAACATATACTCTGCAATTAAATATATAAAGCCTTGACATGGGCGAAAACAAAGAGCCTTTCTGGACTGCCCATGACACGAGCTTTCATATGAAATAAAGCACACAATAATACATCAACTGTAGCCACATCCACTGCCCTGGCGATCCTAGCGAGTCACTGTAGGACAAGCCATGCGGTTCTAACGGAGTGGTTAACGTCACAGGAATGTGTGTGTGTGTGTGTTTATTATGTGTGTGTGTAATATTAATGTAATGTGTGTGTGTATGGATGTAATACGTGTATGTGTGTTATGTGGGTTTAATGTGTGTTTGTGTGGATGTAATACGTAGCCTATATGTGTGTGTATGTATTACGTACATGTGTGTAATGTGTGTGTGTGTGTGTGTGTATGTAATATGTATATGTGTGTAATGTGACTGTAATGTGTGTGTGTGTGTATGTAATACGTATGTGTGTGTAATGTGAGTGTAATGAGTGTGTATGTGTGTGTGTATGTAATACGTATATGTGTGTGTGTGTGTGTGTATGTAATACGTATGTGTGTAATGTGTGTGTGTGTGTGTGTGTGTATGTAATACGTATGTGTGTGTAATGTGAGTGTAATGAGTGTGTATGTGTGTGTGTGTGTGTGTGTGTATGTAATACGTATATGTGTGTGTGTGTATGTAATACGTATGTGTGTAATGTGTGTGTGTGTGTGTGTGTATGTAATACGTATGTGTGTGTAATGTGAGTGTAATGAGTGTGTATGTGTGTGTGTGTATGTAATACGTATATGTGTGTGTGTATGTAATACGTATGTGTGTAATGTGTGTGTGTGTATGTGTGTGTAATGTGAGTGTAATGAGTGTGTATGTGTGTGTGTATGTAATACGTATGTGTGTGTATGTGTGTGTATGTAATACGTATGTGTGTAATGTGTGTGTGTGTGTGTATGTAATACGTATGTGTGTGTAATATGAGTGTAATGAGTGTGTATGTGTGTGTGTGTATGTAATACGTGTATGGGTGTAATGTGTGTGTATGTGTGTGTGTGTGTGTGTATGTAATACGTATATGTGTGTAATGTGGGTGTAATGTGTGTGTATGGATGTAATACGTACCAGTATATGTATGTGTGTGTATGGATGTAATACGTACCGGTATATGTATGTGTGTGTATGGATGTAATACGTACCAGTATATGTATGTGTGTGTATGGATGTAATACGTACCGGTATATGTATGTGTGTAATGTGTATGTGTGTGTTTGGATGTAATACATTATGTGTGTAATGTGGGTGTAATGTGTGTGTATGGATGTAATACGTACCAGTATATGTATGTGTGTGTATGGATGTAATACGTACCGGTATATGTATGTGTGTAATGTGTATGTGTGTGTTTGGATGTAATACATTATGTGTGTAATGTGGGTGTAATGTGTGTATGGATGTAATATGTACCAGTATATGTATGTGTGTGTATGGATGTAATACGTACCGGTATATGTATGTGTGTGTATGGATGTAATACGTACCAGTATATGTATGTGTGTGTATGGATGTAATACGTACCGGTATATGTATGTGTGTGTATGGATGTAATACGTACCAGTATATGTATGTGTGTGTATGGATGTAATACGTACCGGTATATGTATGTGTGTAATGTGTATGTGTGTGTTTGGATGTAATACATTATGTGTGTAATGTGGGTGTAATGTGTGTGTATGGATGTAATACGTACCAGTATATGTATGTGTGTGTATGGATGTAATACGTACCGGTATATGTATGTGTGTAATGTGTATGTGTGTGTTTGGATGTAATACATTATGTGTGTAATGTGGGTGTAATATGTGTGTATGGATGTAATATGTACCAGTATATGTATGTGTGTGTATGGATGTAATACGTACCGGTATATGTATGTGTGTGTATGGATGTAATACGTACCAGTATATGTATGTGTGTGTATGGATGTAATACGTACCGGTATATGTATGTGTGTGTATGGATGTAATACGTACCAGTATATGTATGTGTGTGTATGGATGTAATACGTACCGGTATATGTATGTGTGTAATGTGTATGTGTGTGTTTGGATGTAATACATTATGTGTGTAATGTGGGTGTAATGTGTGTGTATGGATGTAATACGTACCAGTATATGTATGTGTGTGTATGGATGTAATACGTACCGGTATATGTATGTGTGTGTATGGATGTAATACGTACCACACACTTACTAACTCTTGGTCATCCTCCTTTCGGGACTTCGGTGAGACTTTTTCTATTGCACTAGACATATCGAAAGCCTTCGATAGAGTCTGGCATAAATCTTTAATTTCTAAACTACCCTCCTTCGGTTTCTATCCCTCCATCTGTGCCTTTGTCTCTAATTTCCTTTCCGGCCGTTCCATAGCTGCGGTTGTGGACGGCCATTGTTCACTTCCTCACCCTATAAACTCCGGTGTTCCTCAGGGCTCTGTCCTATCTCCTATTCTCTTTCTAATTTTTATAAATGATCTCCTTAACTGTACCTTAATTCCCATCCATTCATACGCAGACGACTCAACCTTACACTACTCCATTAGTTTTTCAGAACGCCCCAGCCAGCAATCCCTCAACGACAAACGTAATGAAGCCATAGAACTCTTAAATTCTGATCTAAATACTATTTCCAATTGGGGCAGAGAAAACCTTGTTAACTTTAATGCTTCCAAAACCCAATTTCTCCATCTATCTACCCGTCAGGATCTCCCAGCGGACTATCCCTTATTCTTCAACAATACAAAAATCAACCCTTCATCTTCTCTCAATATTCTTGGTGTTTCTTTTTCTTCTGCTCTCATTTGGAAGGACCATATTACCAGTCTTGCTAAGGCAGCCTCCCAGAAGCTGGGTGTGCTCAACCGCCTTAGGGGGTTCTTTTCCCCTGCACAGCTTCTTGCTCTGTACAGGGGCATAGTGCGCCCTTGTATTGAGTATTGTTCACATGTGTGGGGAGGTTCCTCTCACACCGCTCTCCTAGACAAAGTTGAAAGGAAGGCCTTTCGTATCATTAACTCCCGTCCACTCACCAACTCTCTGCAATCTCTCTCTCTCCGCCGCAATGTTGCATCTCTCTCGCTATTCTATCGCTACTATAATAATCAGTGTTCCTCAGAGCTATCCCAGTGCATACCACCTCCTTTACGTAGGGCACGTGGTACCCGTCTTGCAACTCAATCCCACCCCTACTCTGTGCAACTCTCCAACCCAAGAGTGAAACGTTACTCTCAAACTTTCTTCTACTCAACATCTGAGCTCTGGAACTCTCTCCCAGAATCAGTCTTTCCCTCTTCCTATGACTTAAATTGCTTCAAACTCCGTGTGTCCAGGCATTTTGGCTCAAACGTCCCTTGATTTTGGCCCTGTCACTCTTTCAACTATGGGGGAGGCACTCGCTATAGGCAGTTATGCCTTTTGCCTCCCTCAATCACATAGAAAAAAAAAAAAAAAAAAAAAAGTATATGTATGTGTGTGTATGGATGTAATACGTACCGGTATATGTATGTGTGTAATGTGTATGTGTGTGTTTGGATGTAATACATTATGTGTGTAATGTGGGTGTAATGTGTGTGTATCAAGTGTCTTTCAAGGTGTCAAGTCAGGACTATTCGGTTTTGACACTGGAACGAATAGGCGAGGCAATACGAGAAAATGAACGTGGATTTGGATTGTATGGACCTGGTTTCCCTTTCAAAGAACTACAAAACACAACAGTAACCCTTTGAGGATTATTACGCAGTTTATCAGTTTATTTTGGCTTTCGTCAGATGATTTAATTCAGCTTAGGAAGGATGTATAGGACTCTGAGGCGTAATCGAGTTGGTATTGGCTCCTTAGAATATTTGACCTCCTTCCTAAACTGCAATAAATCGTCTAATCCTAGCCAAACAAAACTGCTAAAACACTTCATAATCCTCAAAGGGTTAAATGTACCTATTTGATAATGAGTATTACACACAAGGTAGGCCATAATAGGACTGGTTGTGAATGGGGTCTGGTTTGCCAGGCTGGGACCTTTAAACTCATATTCTGCCTTTTATATAATTTGTTTGTGTCCACGAAGGTCTTGTATGGAAAGTGGTGCCCCATCCTAGAACTGTGTATGGACGGTCAAGGTCAGAGAGTGTGAGAGAGAAAGAGCGTATGTATGTGTCTGTGTGTGTGTGCGTGTGCGTGTGCGTATGTGTGTGTGTGTGTGTGTGTGTGTGTGTGTGTGTGTGTGTGTGTGTGTGCATAGCATGAAGAACAACAACAACAATAACAGCAACAACAAGCTGCAACATCCTTGAACTGTGTACTGAAGGTGAAGGTCAGAGAGAGAGAGAGAGAAAGAGTGTGTGTGTGTGCGTGTGTGTGTTTGTATCTGCGTTAATGTGTATGCGTGTGTTTGTATATGCGTGTATGTGTGTGCATAGCAAGAAGAAGAAAGAGTAGCGGCAACCCCCACTGTGTACCGAATGTGAAGGTCGGTGTGGTGGCAGCAGTTAACCCTTTGACGCTTATGACGCATTTTGGGAGTTTATTCTGGCCATCATTAGACGATTTTTTGTAGCTTAAGAAGGATCTGTGGGAACTATAAGAACAAAGCCTATCTAAAAAAAATAACCGTTTGACTTCCATATACGATTTCTAATCTGACTAAAATTGTCTAAAATTGGCCAGAAAAGAGATGCGTAACCGGTTCTTCAAAGGGTTAACTCATTTACTTTAGTGTGGTGTATCTGTACTTACTCTAGTTGTACTTACTCTAGATGTATTGCGGGAGTGAGCATGCTCGTTATTTCCCGCCTCCTATATGTGTAGGTGTTATATGTATCGTTGGAATGGCTGTGGATGTGTGTGTAGTCTGTATTTTTAGCCAATTGGCGACATCGGAAACGAAGGCTAAGGGTGGATCTGTATGGTACCATTCTCACTATAGACGGTACCGTCTCGCCCGAAGGCTTAGGTAGCCATCAGCTTAGGTGAACCATATGATACCCATCTCGCCTTGTACCATTTTTGCCAACCCCAGATGGGACGTCACAACGTCGTCCACTTATTCCAGGTACCTATTTACAGCTAGGTGAACTGAGGCTAACACATGAAAGGAGACAAGCCCAATTTGTCTCCGCCCGGCCGGGTGGATTGAACCCCCGACCCCTCGTGTGTGAGATGAGAGCTCTACCTACTAGGCTACGGGCTGTGTGCATGTGTGTGTGTGTGTGTGTGTATTTATATCTATGTATGTGAGTCAGTGTTTACATAAAATGAGCTGCCACGTCCCTGTGTGTGTGTGTGTGTGGGGGGGGGGAGGTGTATATATAGATATACCGGTATATATATATATATATATATATATATTATGTTTGTGTGTATGATTGTGTGACTGTGAGTAATATGTGTGTGCGCGTGTGTGTGTGTGTGTGTGTAGAAAGAGGTGCCACATCCTTGAACTATATAACTAAGGTGAAGGACAGTGTGTCGGCAGAGGCTTAGATAATACGTCTTCTAGCTTGTGTGTGTAATATATGTGTATGTGTGTGTGTTAGTAGTTATAGCAACCCTGAGTTATTACCATCCCCCCCCCCCCCACACTCCCACACCCCGTCTCTCTCTCTCTCTCTCTCACACACACACACACACACACACAGCTATTACCAGAGATACTGTATAAATGGCAACAGAGTGCAGCCATCAAAGCTTCTATCCTGCACTAAAAGCTCCAATCTTTAGCCCTTATATATAAAGTCAGGACTCTTTCTCTCTCCAACCTTATACCGGTATATATATATATATATATATATATATATATATATATATATATATATACCTGTATATATATATATATATATACAGTATTATAGGTTTGACTCCTGTAAGGAGATAAGGAAAACCTAATATTTAGTAGTGGCCCCGTAATCATTGACGAAGATGCCTATTACATAAGGCATCCTCTTCAAACACTAATCCGCCGTAGTTTGAATCTACCGCGCAGAGCATTTAAAATCTGAGAAGCCTTCATCATGAGCGCACGCGACCTCACTCATGGCTTCAGTCATTATGAATTGGGTTCTCACTACGAAAAAACTTTGTAAAAAATAAAAACAAAAAGAAAATAAGAATAACTTATCCAATAAGCTTTCCATCATATCGTGGATGTACTTGTGTGGATCTTTGACCAGACGCTGATTCAGGCGTCATTCTTCCTTCACTGACATATCAAGTAAACCAAAATCCTTAATACATCAACGAATGGGAAGGGGATGGTCGGGAGGGCCCCAGTCGTCAATTATTACGGGGCCACTACTAAATATTAGGTTTTCCTTATCTCCTTACAGGAGTCAAACCTATAATTTATTAGTGGCCCCTCCATCATTGACGAACATGCCTGATTTCTAAGACTGGAGGGGGACATTCGTAATCATATCATAACTCTAGAAAAGCAGATAATCAAACAACCACATAGTATTCTTACTTTTGATTTTTTTTTTTTTAACCATGGCGCAGCCCATATATATATACAAAAGGGGTTCAAGCAGGTGCGTGCTTCAAAGAAGCCTGCTTGACAAAAAAAGGGTAACTCTGGAGATTTCTGTGAACAGATCTGCAGTTACAAAAGCACCCCACTCAACGAGTGGTGACAAAAATAACAAGTTATAAGTTTACATGTGCACATAATAAACCCCATAATATTCGTGGAAATATTTTGCAAAAGATCTCCACTGTTTAACCCTTAAAAAGCGGCTCACCACTTAAGTCGAGTTAAATAAAGCTGGACTATGTGGCGGCGCTCGACATAGGTCGAGTGGCAATTTCAGCACGTAATGTGGCTGAGAGAGAGAGACAAGTGGTGGCAGGAGACTAGCGAGCGTATGACTGCTCCAGACCACCGCGGCGAACCTACTGACACAAATCTCAGCTCCCTCCTCCCTCTCTCACTCGCTACATACTCAATTATGTACCGAAAGTACCGAATTACCTGCTTTTTGCACTCGCGTTGCACGGTTATTGCAAGAAAACTATCCATCATACAAGGATCGTTATGGTGTCATTCGAAAGCTCTGTTTATGCCCTTTCAGGGATAGATACTTGTTTTACGTTCTGGGTCTTATTTAGGCATGAAAATGATCACGTAAACAGCCCTATTTTGGCTAAAAACACCCCGCTGGACGGTACACATAAATAAACCGCATAGGCCGCTCGTAAGGTGTTAATACTAAATTGCTTTCACAGCTAAAACTACTATAACAACCCTGTTGTTTGTACTAACATTGTACTAGCACAATTTCTCGCCCTGAATAGAACGGAGAAATTTTCATATCACATTATCCATAATTTGTATCACAGCTCTTACATTCCGGTGGGATCTAGGGTGTCCTATGTTACACTGACTGCACCCCCCCCCCCCCCTTTTCCTTGAAAGTAAACAAAAGTGACTGAAGGGCCACCTAGACCCTCTGCCTTAAAGCTATACATGCTAAGGAAGGTTTGTCTAGAGCAACTGACAAGTATCTAGTCAAAAACGTATGATTAGACGCCCACAACTGTGTGGACGAAATATCGTCTACTGAAAAGTTCTTCAGGAAACGTAAAGAGGCTGCCCATTTGCGTAAATCGTGGGCCCTACCCACAACGCCGGGATTACTCTCTTTAATGACTTCGACCAGAAGAGAAGCTAATCTCCGTTTCAGTAAGCGTTTACCCGTACTCGCTACCCACAAAGCACCTTGGGGGTTTAGAGGAGCTACTCTCAAATATTTGGTTAGAGCTTGCACTTGACATAGATTATGGTGCACCTTTCCCCTCTTTAACGCTGGCACAGTGAACTCAGAAAACACGTGTGCACTGTGCTCATTCTTGGCTACAAATCCCGGGGAAGGTGCAATGTGAATACATTCATTAAGTCTACCAAACCTAAGGCAATTAGGTGTGTTGCTCATCGCCGCCAGCTCAGACACTCTGTTCCCGGTGGCCAAAGCCAAAAGGAATACAGCCTTTTTTAAGAGTAATGCAAAATCTGCAGTATTTTGGTACAGACGAGAGTGAAGTAAAGACAATGCCTTGTCCAGAGACCAAGTAGGCATGAGCTGACGGGGAAGTGGGCGGAGTTTAAAACATGCTCTCATAAAACCTGTTTCCTCCGCTACCGGTATGGAGAGACCTGTAAGGTCGAAAAAGGGCACTCTAATCGCAGTTAAGTGATTTTTTAACGTTACCACAGATAAACGTTTCTGCTCAAACAGATAATTCAAATAATTAAAAACTAATGCCACTGAGGGCACAGTCTGTTCTGTTCTAATGATCCAAGAAGTAAAGGCTTGCCAATGTGATTGATACTGTCGTTTCGTAGACTGAGTATATTGATTGATTAATTTATTGGTCACATCTCTACCATATGGTGCTAGCCACTTGGCCTCTTGAATGTCCATAATGCAAAAGTCAGCGAGGTCGCTAGGTTGCCAATCGTGTCTAAGTGGAAATACTCGACCGGGAGCGACACCGGGTGCGAGCACCACGTCTTCAATTGCTGGTACCATAACTGCGCCGGCCACAGAGGCGCGATTAGCGAGACTAAGCCTCGATAATCTCGTAGTTTGTTCACTACGTGGCACATTAGTGACGCGTCTGGCGGCGGAAACAGATAGATGGAGCTCCATCTGTTCCAGTCTGTCACTAGGGCGTCTGGCCCCCCTGCCGGCGTTTTCGTCCGGCGGGTGAGGTATAGAGGGAGTTTGTGAGTCTCCTCGGACGCAAACAGATCCACTTGTGGATGGTAGAGCTCTGCAATCATTAGGTTGAAAATGGGTTGCTTGAGCTCCCATTCTACTGTCGTGCTCTGTCTCCGGGACAGAGCGTCTGCCCAGACGTTTGCTACGCCTGGGAGATAAGATGCCTGAAGATAAATGTCTAGCTTGTTGGCTAGAGTAAAAATCTCTTCCGACACGTTTAGCAACTTCCGTGATCTCGTTGACCCCTGTTTCTGAATACAGTGAACTGCATTCAGATTGTCCATTCTGAAGGCCACCGACTTGCCCCGTAAAGTAGAGCCGTGAGCCTGAAGGAAATACAAGGGGACTAGTAATTCTTTGACATTGATGTGGGAGATTTCTAAGTGGGACCAAAGCCCCTGACCCTGGTGCCCCTGGTTTGACTGAAATCCCCAACCTATTGTGCCTGACGCATCCGTGTCTACCCATACCGTTGGCGGAGGAGAGGTCCATGACATTACTGAGTGCAACATTTCCCTCTTCGCCCAGACCGCTAGTAAGGTGTGGATTAATTTTGGGATGTGCCATAATTTTCCCGCCGGTAAGAGTGGGAAATATTTGTTGCCCTCCAATATTAAACGTTTTACTTTCAACCGGCCCAACATTACAGTTAGTTGAATCCAGTTGAGAGAGCCGACCAGAGACTCCCAGATCCTCCGTGTCGTAGTCAGACTGTGAAGAAACATGAACAGTTTCCTGCGAAACCTGTTTCGATTGTCCACACTCTGACTCAGAGTGAGAGTAGCTGTGTCCCAAACCAGCCCTATCCACTGAACTACTCGTGAGGGAACAAGGTTTGACTTTACCAGATTTACCTTGAACCCTAGAGTTTTGACATGATTTAAAATTATGTTGACATGTTTGATGCATAATTACTCTGTCTCTGCCACCACCAGCCAGTCGTCTAGGTACCACAAAACTCTGATTCCTTGCTTTAACAACGGCATCAGGGCTTGCCGGACTAATTTCGTGAATAATCGAGGTGCCAGGTTCAAACCGAAGGGCATCCTCTGAAAAACAAAATTTTGATGCCCGATCCGTAAGGCCAGAAACCTTTGAAATCTTTTGTTTACCGATACGTGCCAATAAGCGTCTGTCAGGTCTAGGGAACACATCCAACCTCCCGGCGGAAGTGTTAGCCTGATTTGGTGTACTGTTAACATTCGGAAAGACTCGTTGTGAATGTGAAGGTTCAGATAAGACAGGTCTACGACCGGTCTCATCTGAACACTGTCCCATTTGGGAACCAAAAATAGCTTGGACGTGAACACTGGGTAATTTGGGGGGACCGGGATGATGACATTCTTGGCAATCATCTCCTGGACCAGTGACTCCACCTCTAAAGAAACTAGATTCGCCGTTGTCGGCTGACGTAAGCGAGGTCGCCGAAGCCACCGCCAAGTGATGCCTTTGCGTGCCACCATCCGTGCCCAAGTGTTTAACGGCCATGCTTGGTGACACGTTCGGAACGACCCAGTTAGCAGACAAGGGTTCGCCGGCTGTACTACCCTCAGATCCGCCGGCCTTAAGACTGGCACCGGGAGTGAGAGAGACTTTAGTTTTTTGATGGTGGTGGAGTTGGTGGTGGTGGACGTTTCGTCGGCTGGCCGGCGTTGGCAGCAGACTGGCCCTGTCCCGGCTTATTATAGCCGCATCCTCTCTGACCTGAAAACCTACCCTGTCTATGCCTGTACTGACCTCGAGGGGAGGAGGACTTAGGTGGAAGAAAGGGCTTAGATCCCCCCGGCTGAGCTTTAGCGACTGGCCTGGGTTTGGGGAAGTTAAAGGCAGGTTTCTTAGAAGGGGTGGGACTGTGTTTAAAGGCCTGAGCCATATTAAAAACCGTTCGCCACACTTCAGGGGACATTAAAGAGGGAGTGAGCACTGGTGACATGACCACCTGATTCGCAATGCGATCAGGCAGTTTTCGGACTAAGGACATTCTGAGATCTTGTCTCGCTCGCACCGCCTCAAGCAAGGCGGTGCGTATGTCACCCAATGATTGGATTGACGACTGAAAAAGCAGTCGACGGGACAATTCAACCGATCGTCTGGCATCTGCATCTGCGATTGCCTGAGTGGACCGGAGCAATGACTTTGCTACCTGTTGTGACACTATGTATTGAGAGAACAGGCGAAAAGCTTTCCCCCGTAGCCTAAATTCTCGGTCTAGGTGAGTTGGGGTAGGGGTAGTGAAAGGGTCTTTTAGTTCACAAAGATTAATTTTAGGGGCAGCTAAGAAAGCAAACAAAGCTGAAGGGACTCCGCCGGCAGAACACACTGGCATGGAGAACCAAGAATGAGTATCTTGAGGGATCTGGTGGGAAGTTTTGGAAGTAAATGTGGTCGCAAAGTTTTGAGCCTCTGTCTCCCATTCCACCCAAGGTCCTCGACCCAACTGCCCCACCTTCAAGACTGGATTAGCTGCTGCATCTGTGACGGTTTGCAAATCGAGTTCTGGAGTGAGAGCTGACAGCGTCTTAATGTCATTAAACCCATCATGCTTAGACCAGTCTGAAAACAATCTTGAAGCTGAGGCAGAGGGTAAAGCAGGCTTAGCAGTATAAACAAAATAGTCCTGGTGATAATAACTAGGTATAGCCTTGATATTGACATCTAGTACCTTCCCCAAAGTATCCAAGGCCCTTAATTTCTTAGATGTATTGCCCTGGATGACCCACTCACGCAGCACTGGGAGTTCCCCTGACAAGGTAGGCTGGGCGAGCTCTGGTTTAGTAGGGGTCAAAAGGACCCATGACTCGTCTGGTCCGTAAAGCAAGGGCATAGCTACCTTTCTGAGAGGCGCTCTGTCTAAAGGGGGCGGATTGACATCCGTTATAACCCTTACATTCGAAGTGGTCAATGCCGCCGTAGCAGGCCTAGTAACCACCGATGGTGACATAGAGGGAGGGTGAGGGATCTGAGTCAAGCAATAGAAGTCATTAGAGGCCGTACCGTAGAGCTTGTCGTGGGAGCTCCCAAGTCCACTGTGGGAGTTTCCTGCTGTTGGCCAAAAAATTTAGATAAAGCATTAACTAGTAGCCCATCGATTTCCTGTGCAGTGACAAATTGATTTGATGATGTACTCACTGGTGAATCATTAAGATCTTGTGCGGCGTCTAAGCCTGAACCTGACTCTTGCCCTTCCATATCCGATATAATTGAAACCTCGTCTTTATCATCCTGTTCCTCCTGAGAAGATCCCGCCGAAGCTGGGGTACCATCTCGTTGCCAAGATAAGTCAGGAATAGAGGATGGGATCGCCGCGTCCCGGTGGACGTCAGCCACTGTGTGAATAGTTTGAGCCGGAAGTGGGTGGTCAGGCCCCGGGCGAGAATATCGCCAAACACCTAGGCCGTGGCCTACACTCCCTTGGGAGTCCGAAACACTCTCAACCACTGAGCTCCCCGAACTCTCCAAATCCAGGGTTAAAATGTTAATGGGTAACTCATCTTTAGGTACAGGCACTACACTGGACCCTTGAGACCGAACACAAACTCTGTCTGGGGTAGAGGTATGACGAGAAGTACTAGAAACTGGCGAATGTCGGGAGGCCTTTCTATCATGGGAATCCGTTTTTGAAGATTTATGGCTGCAGTGTGACCGTGAACTACTCTTCGATTTGGAGGATTTATCGCCGTGACCACTGGTGGAACATTCCGATGGTGAAGAGGCAAGACTGGGTGGCTGGTGTCTGAGAGGTGACCTAGACCGAGATCTCGCCCGAGACGAGGAGGCTGCCGCCGGGGGTGTAGGCTCACGTCGACGTTTCGAAGTAGCAGGGGCAGGAGATGACACAGAACCCTGTCCAGTCTCCGCCGGCTTACGACTAGTTACTCGAGAAGAACGTTTAGGGGGAGGGTGCTCAAGAAGAAGCCTATCCCAAAGAGGGACGTTGTCACATTGAAGTGACTTATGAGCTACAACCGTAGTATAAGCTGTCATTTGTTGCCTAACTTCTCGTAAGGCGACCGCTGCGGTCTTATCATTATCTTGGAGGACTTTGACACTTAGTTGGGAGCAAAAGGAACAGTTGCGCATCACCCACAGACCCCTTGAACGGTCTAGACATTTAACACACTTGATACAAAGAGTGTGCGCAAAAAGAGGGATACCGGTACAGGTTGGAGTAATGCATAAAGCAAAAACTGGGGCAAAGGTAGCCATGACAGAGACTGGTGGGAAAACTACTGCAGGTTCTGTATTGGTCCGCCGGAGCCCAGCCCTGGAAAAAAAGAAAATTTCCAGGAATTAATGCTCATAAGGTTAACCCAACATGTTCGCACACAAGTGTTAATAACATAACCCGCCGGATAACGAGACGTAATGTCACAATGATCACAGCTCGTTACGCGGCGGGGTTCTAAAAAGATTTCGAATATCTAGACATGTCTTAAGAAAGTTAAGAATACCCTCTGACAGAATATAAAAGACCAGTATGGCGTTTATAAACAGTCTTTCTGGTGGTGACTGTTTCAAGATTCAATTTTGGAAAACAACCCCCCACAAAGACGCCGGCCCCTGAATTACCTAGCAGATTAACACAGGGCAGGCTAATACGAGATCTGACTTCTCACGAATTGTCACATAGATCGCCGTATGTCGAAGGCGGCGATACCTAAACGTATCCCTCAATTAATTGGTTAACTAACTTGAATTGTAAATTCCGTATTTCCTCCTTCCAGGAGCACCCGCCGGGTGTGAAAAACTTATGAAAAAAGATGTTAACCCTAATTGAGCCTTCGATCGCCGTATGTGTGAGGGCGGCGACACATATAGTATCACTAAGATGGACCGGTTAACTAAACTGAATTACCAATTCGTTCATCCCACCCTACCAAGGTGCACCCGCCGGGTGAGATCTGATGTATTAAACGTTAACCCCATAAGTTCCTATCCCCACTTCTTTGTAAAAGATCGCCGGGGAGGAAAGCCCACAACAACAGCTAGAGTTTTTCCATTGGTTTGAAAACCGGGTAGAAAAACTTCATAATATATGTCTGCATGAACAATGTTAGATGGGTACAGCCAATCCGCCGGGAATCATAGGGAGCCTGAAACAGGCACCACCACAGAGACGCAGTCCTGGGGAGCCACAGACACCTACTCGCTGGGGACACAAGCCTGTCTTTGAAACCACGCGTGGCCAAACACGGCTCTCGGCCGGGGTTTTCATGGTGTAACCGAGAAAAACCTGCCGGAAAGTAACCCAACCTGTTCAGAAACCATCTGAACGCACATAGGACCCAAGAGATAGCCAAAGCACAACTAACCTAGGGTCCACAAATATAATCCGTGGAATTAGCCAATACACAACTAATCCAGGAAACATACATAGTCCGTGGAATTAGCCAATACACAACTAAACCAGGATACACATGACACAGTAGGACATAATTATTTATAAAATAAATCAATAACACTTGTACATGTGGCAAAGCTACGAGCGGCTGGCTAGGCCTAGGCAGACGGCACAACAAATTTTGAAATATAAACAAAAGCACTGGAAATATCACAACAGGAACCACCGCCAACACACCACTGTGTGGTGTGATGTGGCGGCGTCTACGCCGTGGGGCCACCTCCCGAGGCTGCCAACCGCGGATGGCTGCCGACCCTCCACAGCCGAAGACAAAATCAACGACCAGTGGAGGAAAACCGGATGCCGGCCGCGGGGAGCAGTTTCGGGAGCCAAACCGTCACAACCATCCCCTGCCCCCTCCCTGGGGGCACGGGTCCTTGGAGCGGCTTCGGTCGCGCCGGGAATTTCCACACCTCTCACACCACACACACACATCACACAGTTTTTCCTACACCGAGAAATGACTCTCCGGCTGTCATTTCTCGAAGACTTCTTCTAGCCGGAGACATTGAGAGCAACCCCGGACCCACGTTCACATACATATGTCCAACTTGCTCAAAACCCATCACTTCGAGTCGCCATACTAAGGGTTCAGTTCTCTGCAATTCATGCGGGAACTGGACCCACTTCACCTGCACAACACTTGCCTCCAAGAAACACTACACAAACACCTGGACCTGTTCCTCATGCCCCTCCCTCTCCCAGTCAAATCCCTCACCTAAAACCCGTCCACCTCTCCTCCCCAACCCACCTAACCTTCCCATACCATCCACTCCCCCCCCCTAAAACCCGTCCACCTCTCCTCCCTAACCCTCATAACCTTCCCATACCATCCACATCCTCAACTCAACACACCACACCCCATCCTAATCCATTCCAACCCCCATCTCCTGCTCCCCAATCCCCACCCCCACCTCACCCATCCAACCCCCAACCCCCAGCCCCTCCCTCACCCCCACCCCCACCCCATCCTCGTGCAGCAGCACCCAACATACATCGTGCACATAACATTAACATTCTTCAACTGAACATAGATGGCATCAACACAAAGAAACACGAACTCTCACACTTCATCAAACAACACAACATACACATTGCCATCTTACAAGAAACAAAACTCCGCACAACACAAAAAACACCCACATTTCATAATTTCACCACCATCAGACAAGACCGGGCTGTCGGCGGGGGCGGTGGACTCATCACCCTGGTACACAAAGAAATATCATACATAGTAACCAGTGTACAAACCAAATCACTCCTCCCCCCAAATGATAACACAACAGAAATACAGTCAATTAAAATACGCACTGGCAACAACTCCAACATAACCATCATAAACACATACATCCCTCCCCAAACATCCCCTACAGTACCAAATGAATACAGACCACACTTACAACACATCACAAACACCCCACACACCCCACACATCATCCTGGGTGGTGACTTCAACGCCAAGACGTCGGCCTGGTTTGTCGACAACCCCGACACAGACAGAGGGCTGGTACTACAAAACCAAACCGATAACCTCATCATCCTTAACGACATCCATCAACATACCCATATTCCTCACCAAGCCCTCTATAACCCATCATCTCCAGACATCACCTTTTGCTCCCCAGAACTCGCCCCCACAACATCCTGGAGGGTGGTCAGAACCTTAGGCTCTGACCACCTCCCGATCATTATCACCACCAAAACCAGACTCACCCCAGCTAGCCACAAACACACATACACCAATTATAAAAGAGCTAACTGGGAAGCATTCACAAATGAGACAGAACAACACTTCACAACTCTAAACAGTACACCCATCACTAACATCAACAATGCTGTACACATACTCAATAAAACTATCCAAAACGCTGACAAGAAAACATTCCAAGAGGTAACAGAAAAAGACACAACCCCAACTTCACACCAGAAATTCAAAACCTCATCAGACAACGCGACATACTGAAACACTCCCCAGCACCCCACACACAAGACATCACACAACAAATTCAAGCACTCAACACCCAAACTAACAACAAAATACAAGAACAACAAAAACTAAATTGGAATAACTTCCTACAAACACTTGATCACAAAACAAACCCCAAAAAACTATACAAAACACTAAACAGCATCACACTTTCCAACAGCAACACAACACAATCACATGCTGCAATCACAACAACAGACTCTACTCCTTCATGTAAACAACAAGCAAACACTCTCATCAATCACTTTTCACATGTCAGCCACCTAAACCTCACAAAGACGACCGACGTGTCATCCGACGTAAGAGACAATTCCCCACAGACCCTGACTATACACCCTTCACCAATCACCAGACAAAGCATATCATCAACAATCTCAAGCACTCACCCGCCTGTGGCCTAGACAACATAAGCAACATACACCTCAGACACCTGGGACCACAAGGCATACAAGCACTCACTAACATATCAAACTACAGCTATTCACACAACACAATACCAGACATTTGGAAGCATGGTATCATCATCACATTCCCCAAACCCAACAAAGACCCCACGCTACCCTCCTCGCACCGCCCAATCACACTCCTAGAGTCAGCGAACCCGGTCGGAAGATTTGCTTTTAAAGTACCAGCAGCTGATCAAGTCGTTTAAGGAGAAGTCATCAAGGATCATCGTCTCAGGAATCGTCCCCCGGCTCGGTGTAGAGAGCCGATTTTACAACATAGCCACCAGCACAAATCGTTGTCTAGCAAACCTCTGCAGGAAGGAGAACGTGGGATTCGTCGACACCTGGGACAATTTCTACTACGATGACTATTTGTTTTCGGATGATGGAGTTCATCTGAACCAGGTGGGAGCAGCGCGTTTTGGGCGTCTTCTCAACGATGCGGTGAAGGATTTTCGGAGAAGAAATCGACTCGGCACAGGACAACCAGGAAGGAGGACCGAAGACAGCGAGGACGGCAATCTACAAAGGAATTAAATACTAATCCGTCAAGAACCGCGAATTTGGATAAAGCTCCACCAACACGACCCAAATTCAAAACCGTCAGGGATAACGACCGAGGACCGAGGACAGCCATGAATGTAAATGTAGATCCGACCAGAACCAACAAATTCGATGAAAGAACGATTTGCGAGTTCTAAAACCGCAACTTTAAAGGTTTTCTATGCAAACGCTCGTAGCATACGCAATAAATTTTCAGATTTAGAGGAACTAGTGTTTACAGAAAATTATGATGTGATTGGCATAACAGAATCTTGGCTCAATACACAAGATAGAGACTTTTTAGCAGAGTATTCACTTCCCGGTTATGTAATGTTTGAGAACAGCCGAATAAATAAAAATGGAGGTGGCGTTTTATTTTATATCAAAGAAAGTCTTAACCCGACCCTCGTGTCAAAACCTCAAATTGTGAATGTCGACACATCTTTTGTGCTAATAAAGAATAATAAAGGTACAAAAATAATACTTGCGTTAATATACAGACCTCCAGCTCAATCAGTGCAAACTGACCGAGAAATTTACGAACAAATTGCAGATGTAAGTAACTCACAAGATACCGTAATTTTTGGCGACTTTAATTTACCTGTGACCAAGTGGGGCGATACTCTTACTTCACACTCCGGACATGACTTGTATACGAACTTGCAAGAGAGTTCGCTTTATCAATTTGTTCGAATGCCGACCCGTGGTAATAACGTTCTTGACATTGTACTTGCAACAAAAGAAGAATTGATAGAGAATTTGAATGTTGGTGATGAATTCAGTAACAGCGACCATCGTACGATAACTTTCACTTTAAAGTTTACTAGTAACGAACCAAATAGTAGCATCGAAAAAGTCCCTAATTTCAAGAAAGCAAACTTCCATAAACTTAGAGCTATGTTTAAAGAAACTGACTGGAGCTTTTTAATTAACAATAACGACATAAATATATCTTGGAAGTTATTCGAAACCACTTACCTAAAAGCAGTGCAAGACTGCATACCATCGAAAATACGGCGTCCAGGCCATAATAATAAGCCCAAATGGTGGAATAAAGATATTTCAAACTGCCTGCTTGCTAAAAAATTTGCTAATGATAGATTAAAATCCTCACAAAATGACGAAGAACGGTGAAATTTGTAGAGCTACGACGCAAAGCCAAAAAGTTAATTAAGCAAAGTAAAAAGACCTTAGAGTTACATATTGCGAATCAAAGTAAAACAAACCCGAAAGAATTCTATAGTTATATCAGAAAGAAAAAAGTAGTTACTTCAACTGTTGGACCGTTAGTCGATGAAAAAGGAGAATACACCAAAGACGAAGTACAAATGAGTAATGCCCTCAATACCTTCTTTGCATCAGTTTTTACAACAGAAGACCTCAGTGATATCCCTACACCATCGCCGATTCAGATTGATAATTCAGATGTTCTAAGCAATATCACCGTTACAGAGAGAGAAGTATTGAATTGTTTAGATAAACTCAAGGTAAATAAAATGCCAGGACCTGATACAATCTCGCCTAGAGTTCTAAAGGAAGCTAAGAATGAGCTCTCCAAACCACTGACATTACTATTCAATAAATCCTTGCAGTCTGGAACTATGCCTGATCAGTGGAAGCTAGCCAACGTAACACCGATATTCAAAAAAGGCAGCAAATCCCTACCCAGTAACTATCGTCCAATTAGCTTAACCTCAGTTGTATGTAAAATGCTAGAAACGGTCATACGAGACAGACTCGTAAATCACTTAGAGGAAAATAACATACTTAAAGATACTCAACACGGCTTTCGTAAAAACGTTCCTGTTTAACAAACCTCTTAGACTTCTTCCACGATATCCTCAACCTCTACGATGAGAGTAAAGCTGTAGATATTATATACCTTGATTTTCAAAAGGCCTTTGACAAAGTTCCCCACAAACGTTTACTGCTAAAACTAAAAGCGCATGGAATACAAGACGGTGTGTTGAAATGGATAGAAAATTGGCTCAGCAACAGAAAGCAAAGGGTAGTCATAAACGGTAAGGCATCTAAATGGACCAATGTAAGTAGCGGGGTACCCCAGGGATCGGTACTAGGACCAATTCTCTTTCTAATTTACATCAACGACATAGATGAGGGTCTCACCTGCACAATCTCAAAATTTGCTGACGATACAAAAATTGCAAATAGCGTACTCTCAAAAGAACAAGTTGACGATATGCAACACAATCTAGATAAATTGTCATGTTGGGCCCAAATTTGGCAAATGAGTTTCAATGCGGATAAATGTAAAGTACTACATGTCGGATACCTAAATGAGAAAGCAAACTATTCGATGAATGGCACTCAGCTTAAGAATGTAAACAGAGAAACTGATCTGGGAGTAACAATATCGAGTAACCTAAAACCGAGTCAACAATGTTCAGAAGTTGTTAAGAAGGCAAACAAAATAATTGGCTTTATAGGCAGGTCATTTGAGCATAAATCCAAAGAAGTTATCCTAACCCTTTACAATTCCTTAGTCCGCCCTCTTCTGGAATACTGCGTTCAATCCTGGTGCCCTTATTACCAAAAAGATATAAACAAGCTAGAACGAGTTCAACGTAGAGTTACCAAAATGATACCTAGCCTAAAGAACAAACCATACGAAGAGCGTCTTAGAGAATTAAATCTATTTCCTTTAACCCAGCGCAGATTAAGAGGCGACTTAATTCAAGTGTTCAAAATCATCAAAGGCATCGACAATATGAACTGTAGTAAGTACTTCACTATCGACCAATCTAATTACACGCGGGGAAACGGTTGCAAAATTATTGGTAAATCTTTTAACTCGCACGAATCTAAGAATTTCTTCTTCAATCGAGTTGTCAACTTGTGGAATGGGCTTCCCAGAGACGTTATAGACTGCAGCACCGTTGATTCATTTAAATTCCGCCTAGACAAATATCTCGCATCAAACCCGCGACTGACTGCGTTTGTAAATTAATAACTTTATCCTCCCCTCAGTTACTAACCCATATGTCCCCTACTAACTTCCTAGTCCTGCCACGTTAGTGGCAGGGCAGTAGTTCCCTTTCCAATGTTCCCTTACCCACTCTAAACCACTGTTTGGACACTTGATCCTCAGTGTTTTGGAGGACAAGCAACCTAGAAGGGTCACTAGATCTGTTGTTGCTTGATTTCCTTTGTACTCCTTTGTACTCCTTTGTACTCCTTTGCTCCCCCTCCAAAGTCATGGAACGCCTAGTATTACAACTAATTACACCTGACCTACCCCTAGCTCCAACACAACATGGCTTTAGGCCACTGCACTCCACAAACACTCTTCTCACAGACCTTACACAAAGAGCTTTCGACGGCATCAATTCAGCTAGACCACCACACAGATCACTATTAGCCACACTCGACATTAGTAAAGCCTTCGATGCCATCCCCCGCCACAACCTAACAAACAAAATCTACAACACAAACATGCACAACAACACAAAACGGTGGCTGGCCAACTTCCTAGCAGGCAGATGTGCACACGTATCTTTTGCCGGTCAGTCATCTAAAATCAGAAACTTTCCAAACGGAGTCCCACAAGGATCCGTCCTATCGCCCGCACTCTTCAATCTGTACATGCACGATATAACTACACCCAATACGCCCCAAATAAACTTAGCCTCCAATGCAGATGACATAACACTCACATGCACACACCATGACCCAAAAAGAGCAACAGATCTCCTTCAACCCTATCTCAACACACTACATGGCTGGTGCACTACAAACAGACTTAATCTAGCCCCAGCCAAATCCACCGCAACCCTGCTCACAAGTTGGACAGGAGAACACGAATACATCCCTCAACTCACCATAAACAACACACCCTAACACATACACACACCCAAAATCCTAGGAGTAACATATGATACTCATATGACATTCAAACAGCACACCACAAACATTAAAAAGAACCTGACACCCAGACTTAACGCCCTTAGGTCACTTGCTCACACAAAATTTGGACACAACAAAGAAACTACCACCACAGTATATAAACAATACATAAGATCAGTGATGGAATACGCAAGCCCAGCCTGGGCTTCTAACCTAGCTGAAACACATCATAAGACCTTACAGACTATTCAAAACAAAGCCCTGAAGATCATTACAGGCTGCACAGCTACTGCACCCACAGATCACCTACATCAAGAAACCAAAATCCTCAAAGTCAAAGACCATCTGGACATGAGAGGCACTCAATTCCTGGCAGCAGCCTCCACGAACCAAGACCACCCACTAAACTACATGGCAACACACCCACAGACACCAAGAAATATCAAAACAACACCCAGCACACGGTATCACACACAATTATTGTCCTCTCTCCCTCCCTGCCCACCCCGAACCAACTTCCAGAAGCACATCCATACTCATATCTCTCACCGATCCATCCACTCACTCACAGACAACACGCAGCTGCATGCACGACCTCCCGAAATCCATCCTTCCGAATCCTCCCTTCCGAATCCTCCCTTCCTCGCGAGGACAGAGTCCACCTGGCCAGGCTGAGATGCGGACACCATCCAGCTCTCCTGAGCTATCAGAAGAGACTGGATGACTCCGTTGTCGACACCTGCCCGGGATGTAACACAGCACCCCATACCATTAAACACATCATAGAAGACTGCATTTCACACAACCACTTATGCCAACAACACAATCTACACTCAATGAGAGCTCTGTGGGAAAGCCCGATCGTGGATATGGCCTTTCTCAGGGACTCGGGGCTGTTCGGCCAGGCAGCTTAGGGAACAACAACAACAACAACAACACACCACTGTAGCAAATACTTCCGACAAAGGGAAGACTGACTCGGGACCCAGAAAAAACTTCACTAAGTGAAGAAAAATACGCTGGGAACGTCAGCAAAGCAACGCTACCTCATCAGAAAGATAAAAGGCATCAAAAATAACGCGTAATGAAAGCCGCCTGCATCACAAGCTAACTCAACTGTGAAAAAGTTCACATGTCCACAACAGGACCACGAGGGTACATCCGAAATAGATGCCCCAAACACACGACCCAAAATACACTGCACTGCGGGCAACCAGCCCAGGACACTCCTGCTACACATATCCTAACCTTACTCGATACATCCCGGAGTAAACAAATGAGAAAAAACTCACTAGGGACGCAGCAAATGCGGAACCAGCGGAGCGTGGGGAGACACGTCCGGGCAGGCTGAGCGCAGAGCAGAGAAGGAAGAATGACGCCTGAATCAGCGTCTGGTCAAAGATCCACACAAGTACATCCACAATATGATGGAAAGCTTATTGGATTAGTTATTCTTATTTTCCTTTTGTTTTTATTTTTTACGAAGTTTTTTCGTAGTGAGAACCCAATTCATAATGACTGAAGCCATGAGTGAGGTCGCGTGTGCTCATGATGAAGGCTCCTCAGATTTTAAATGCTCTGCGCGGTAGATTCAAACTACGGCGGATTAGTGTTTGAAGAGGATGCCTTATGTAATAGGCATGTTCGTCAATGATGGAGGGGCCACTAATAAATATATATATATATCGACAGACTGCAGCCATTAAACCTCCTATCCTGTAAAAAATAAAAACACATATAAACAATATATAAATAATAAGAAATCTCCAGCCTTTACACACACACATACACACACACACACACTGACGAAGCTATTATCAGAGGTATATACTGTATAGCGCGAGACTCCAACCATTAAGCCTTCCATCCTGCACTAAAAGCACCAATCGGTAGCCTTTCCAAACAAATCCAGGATGATCCTTACATATATGTATATATGATTTAATTTACAGCAACTTTGAAAGGATCTCTAGATATCAAAGCATAAACTGTGTGTAAAAAAACAAGTTCACTCTCATAATTATGCCCTTCTTAAGCTTAAATCAAATTGTCTAGTGGTAGCCAGAATAATACGAGGGAATGCGTCAGGGTACACCAGAGAAAGATAAAACAAAACTGAAAAAAAGAGGGAAGTGGAAGAAATTAATAACAGGAAAATCGGATAAATAAAAACAAGAAAATAAGGACGAAGGAGAAACAAGGGGTTAATGGGGGAGGGGGGCGAGGGGTTGGGGGGGTTATTTCCGGCCACAGGATATCGAACCACGGCCCGCGTCAATCTTCCTCCAGGGGCTGACGGGCCAAAAAGTGATCTCTGCTATATTTTGGGAGATGGGTGCAGCGATGGATGGGAAAAGGGTCCGGCGTTACAGTAAAAAATAAAAATAAATACATAATAATACTAATAATACAAATAAAATAAACATATACCTGTATATACAATGATAATAATAATCATAATAATAATAATAATAATAAGGCGCCGAAGACGAAGAAGAAGAAGATGAAGATGACGATGAAAGAGAAATAAAGTTTCATAAATATAGCCTAGTTGCCAGAATGTGTTTTTTTTAATGTGTATGAAGGAGACAAAAGGCAAAACTGCCTGTAACAAGCGGTCCCCCCCCCCCCCCCAAGTTGAAAGACTGCAAGATATTCAGATTCAAGGTGTACGTTAAAACATTTAGGTGTATTGGAAAGAAGTGTGGTGTGCTTGTTAAATGTAGTGAAATGAATAGGAGGAGGAGGTGTTTGTGTGAGTTAGCTGGATTACTCTCTGTGTAGGTGAGGCACAAACAAAAACAGTGGGGGAAGCCAGATAAATGAAACAGGAGTTCCGGCAACTCCTCCTGGTGGTGTAAAGGTTAAGGTGGCAAGAATATGTGTGTGATAACCCGGGTTCGAATCCTGGCGGATCATATATACTTTAATTAATTTCATTGAGGGTGTTTGGTGTTGTGGTGAAATTAATAAAATATAGATTATGTGCCTATGTGGCCTCCCCTGAGTACTGCCCTGCTCGATTGGTGCCTACAAACTCCCAAATGTTAGTAATGCAAATTTGAGGATAAAAAAGCCGGTATCACATGAGAGCTTTTATAGTCAACATTCGACAAGCAACTTTTTTCTGGCAACATTGTTGGTATATTTTGCACTGGTATCGGAAACTAGAGTGATGATGGGCGAATTTAGGTGACCCAAATATTTTAAATGTTGACCTCATAAACTGCCAGACCAGTGTTGAGGATAAATGTTGAGGGAAAAAGTGCTCGTGTGATACCGGCTTAAGGGTTCTCGCGTGCTACCAACTTGACCGGTGTGGAGGTGAATTCAGGTGGTCGATAATGGGGTGGTGTTCGCGGGATTCACACCACAGAGGGCATGGGGCAAAAGGTACGAGTTTGAATAAGGGAGCCCACCCACAACCCTCTAGTAAAGGCTGCCAGCTCGGACCTTTAAACTGGTGTGACGTAGACACAAGAGGGTTCATCCGCTACCCTTCTGACCATCACCTACCCTTGACCCTTTACGCTTTAGGGCCTTTCCCTAAGACCTTTACGGCTTTACCGACCCATAGCTTCTAGACTGTGTGCCATCTACAGGAGAATATTGACAACCTGTTTACAGTAGGTTTTACTAGTTATTGTTTTCCAACCAGCGGGGGTGTGGGGGTGGCAGCCCCCACCCATACTACTAGGATAGGTTAGGTAAGGTTGTTAAGTTAGGCTAATGTCTTTTCAAAGTTGACTGTATATCGAAGAAGAAGACAAAAACTAGTGTGTGTGTGTGGGGGGGGGGGGGGGGGGGGGGGGGGGGGGGGGAGGGGGGAGGGAGAGGAATCCACGGCAAACTATTATTGTTATATATATAGCTTATTTTTGTAATTTTATTGTCTTTAACCCCACATTTTCCTTGATCTTCATAGCCCTCCCCACTAGTGGGGGCTGTGTTTTTAGAGAAGGGTAAATACTCATTTCTGCTCCAAATTTTTATAATACAACACTAGGTATCTGAAGGACAAAAACACACACAACCAAAACTACTTACTAAAGTCGCTGTTTGTGCTAGAAGTCAGGTTTACCCCAAAATCATATTTAATTTTTCCATTCAATTGTTCAAACTGGCCAAAATAATATTTTTTTCAAGAAGGATCATGAGGAAATAAATACTTTATTTCAATTTTATTAATCCATCCCTTGGTACAAGCCTCATCGCTTTTGGGAATATTGTTACGAAAAAGATGCGTGTTTGCGGTGACACAGAGCATGAACGATGGGTGTTAAAAAGTTTATATTAGTTAGCGATTAAAATTTAGTTTTCTTTTCTCACAAGACATAGTATTATAGAAAATTGTATTATAGCGTAAACAATTATATAAACTTCCAAACTCCGCAGATTTATTTATAATTTTTATAATATTTTTACATATATTACATACATGCTACATATCAAAATGAGTTAATTAATATTGTGTTTTATACCATACTAATTATGCAGCATATGTAACTTCTATGAAAGTTGGTTAATTATGACAAAATACAACTCTGTTTTGCATATTTTGTTTAGCCTATATTCATAGTTTCTCCAGCAGCGGTATAAACGACAGTTATATTTTGTTGTCCTTATCAG
The DNA here is from genome assembly GCA_032716605.1 of Paralithodes platypus. NCBI lineage: Eukaryota > Metazoa > Arthropoda > Malacostraca > Decapoda > Lithodidae > Paralithodes > Paralithodes platypus. The sequence continues at coordinate 22,036,375 of CM064486.1, forward strand.
AGTACGCACGGCCATATTATCAGTGAATTTAGTATATACAATCAAAGCTTAATTGTATTTGGCATACAGTGTAGACTTTACAGGTCTGTCGGCATTAATAGAAACATATTCACATTTGCGTGAATTAGATAGAGGTTTTCTTCTGTTTAGCTATAATGAATAACAACGAAAAAATTCACGTAGAGATTAGTGAACTGGTATTAGATTACAATTTGAAGGTAGTTGGTGATCTTCCATCCAGGGTCAAAATAAAGTTGAGTAAAATTGGCATGCAGAAGTTGCTTTGTCCGTGGCGCTCACACAAAACCATCGTCAAGTTGAACACCCCGAAAGAAGGTTGGACCGAACGTGAAGATGGTACACTTGGGTTTGTCCTAAATAAACCAGTGTATCTCGCCCTGACTCAAGAACAGGGAGTCCGGGGAATACAGATTAAGCTGAAAAGGGGAGGGACAACCTGCTGTAAACATAAAATTACGATAAAGGAAAATCATATGTGTATGCACGTGCAAGCCAAAATAGTCAGTGGGAGCCACTCCACGAACAATGAGCAAGATTGGCAAGTTACCTTAGCAGAGATATTAGGGAATTCCACAGGATCGCTAAAGAATGGGACGAATATCCAGAAGCTATCCATATCCCAAGACTATTTATGTAGAAACTAGTTTCAGTAATGCTCAAAAGTTAAATTTGCTCACTGATTTAGCAATAAACTTAATCAGATGTATAGCAAAACACGTACCTTTGGAAAAATGTAATGCCTATTTCGATGAATTCGGGAAAATATACGATACAGATTTATGCTTCGAGTGATTATTAAAACTTTATTCATGATTATTCATGATGATTTTTTATCATTTCTGACGGCTGGCCTCTGGTCTATGATGGCTGGCCTCTGGTCTATGATGGCTGGCCTCTGGTCTATGATGGCTGGCCTCTGGTCTATGATGGCTGGCTTCTGGTCTATGATGGCTGGCCTCTGGTCTATGATGGCTGGCTTCTGGTCTATGATGGCTGGCCTCTGGTCTATGATGGCTGGCCTCTGGTCCATGTTTAATACGATAACTTCAGTTACATTTCAGTCTGGTTAACCCTTTGAATACCATCGACATGTGTTATATTGTATTCTAGCTATATCTAGACGATATTAAGCAGCTTAGGAAGGATCTGTGGCAGTGAAAAAATTTGGTGGAGAGAGTTTGAAGCCATATTATGGCTAGAAGTCCTTCCTAAGCTGAGTAAAATTGGCTGATAGTTCTATCTATCTATATGCTCAGGCCCAATCCCCATTTTGGGGGTAGCCGACTCAAGACAGAGCAAGAACAGGGAAAACTAAAAAACAACACAAAACAACAAATAAACACATATAAAAAGCACAAACTCACACACATCCAGGTCACCCAGGAGAAGACCCAGAGACCAGGGTCACCAAGGTCGCTCCAGTACTCCCCCGGCCCCCGACCACCCGGAGAGGTTCCGATCTCGGCAGGCAGACATGCAGCGGAGCCAAAGCCACAAGCCCTCCCACCACACTTCCAGGCGCACCCTTCATATTAATCGTCTCCCCGGGCCAGGTGCTTGATGGACTATTATCTAGTCCAACTTTTGCCCGACCCCTTACTCCAAATGACCACGTGTTCACTCAACTATTCACAAGCATTCTCCATTCACTCCTGTCCACCACTACTTCCCCTGCCTGATCTATAGTCATTCCTCTATCATCCAAAGCCTTTCTTACACAGTCTCTCCATCTCAATGGGGGTCTTCCTGCCCTTCTATCTCCCCTTGTACCTGACTCACATATTCTCTTTGTAAGCCTTTCATCTCCCATTCGTTCAACATGACCATACCAGCTCAGCACCCTTCTGTCCACTCTGGCTAACAAATGTTCCTGCTGCCCCACTCTCCTACGTATCTCTTCATTCCTCAATCTGTCTTTACGAGTAACTCCACACATACTCCTCAAACAGCTCATCTCCATCACATCCATCCCTCTTTTCTCCTTCTTCTTCAGAGCCCATGTCTCAGCCCCGTACATCACTGTTGGCACAACAATTCCTTGATACAGTGCACTTTTTACTTGCACTCCGAGATTTCTCGTCTTCCACATACTTCCCATTGCTCCGAAAACCTTCCTTCCTTCACACACACTCTGTTTTACCTCCACTCCCTCTGTGGTGGAGGGGTGAGAAATTTCCACCACCGCTTTTCTCCGGCGAGACGTAGAAGTCGGCTAAAGGGGATCGGGGGTGGGGGGCCTGGTATCCTTCTCCCCTTAAATAAATCTACCAAAAAAACGAGGTAATAGTTGCCAGAATATTATTAAAGGAACATCCCTGGTACTGAATGGGTTAACATTGGAGGAGACTTCTCAGGTGTTTTATTTATGTATTTACTATGTTTCTATTATTTTTAGTTTTCTACCTAAACCTCCATCAAGATAAAAAAATTACCCCAAGACTTCCCTGACAACTGACAAAGAAATGGGGCGAAAGGTCTGAAAATTGCCAAACTAATGGGGCGAACTACATAATATATCAATATTAATGAGGAGGCTAAAGATGAGGGAGAAGGGGGTCCAGAGATAAAACCTTAATGAACCCTTTTCCTCCAGTAGGTCATTCCTAAGTTGAGTACAATGGTCTGAAGGTCACTGTTAACCCTCTCAGTTAATTATGACGTATTTTTACCTTATTCTGGCCAACTTTAGACGATATTATGCAGCTTAGGAAAGACGTTTAGCAGTATCTATAGTTTGTAGTCTACCTATGCGACTCAAATGGGTAAATACGATCTCAATAAACCCTCTTACTAACATAGGTCCTTCTTAAACTGCATAAAATCATCTAATTATAGCCAGAATCAAAGGTAAAAACACGTCATGGTGTTGAAGGGGTTAAAAGCATCTTACCTGAACTAATGAAATCCCTCAGCATTAGCCAGAATGCAGTGAACCCTTCAGTATCCCACGGTGCATCTATACATTATATTCTGGGGATTGTTAGACGATTATACTTAGCTTAAAAACTGGCTGTGGCATTCAAAGGATTATTTGAGATAGTTTCCACCCTCTTTGGTAAGCTGTATACAATAGTAACGCTGTAAAGAAACTAAATATATATAGAAAAAGGGTCGGAAAAATGTATGTAGTATCATTGGGTAGTTGATTTACCTTTCTGTCCTTGTTTATTATTTTTAAGAATTCATTTGAAATTTGTTTATAAACATGGGCCGTTAGACAACGTTCTTCCGACATTATGAAGACGTTCACCCCTTAATGGAGAGGTATTTGCATTTTCTAGATCTCCCTTCTCCCTCACGTTAAGCCCCATTAGTTTTGAGATCTTAAAAAGTTTGCCTCATTAGTTTAGCGATTTTAAGTTCTTGCGCTCCATTTCGTTGTAAAATTTAACCCGCAGAATGCCGGTATTTTATTGACCTTGTGTCACTCCCAGTGCAAGCCGATTTACCATTATTTTTTGTATTGGCTAAATCTATCATGTTCGATGAAAAAGGAAGGATAGTAGTAAAGATAGCACTTGCCTATCTATCCATTTCAGACCCCATGAGGCATCGTTTTTTGCAAATATCTTCTAAACAATGAGTTGGATCAATATGACAATTTGGCACAGCTTGTTCTACACCGTCCCCTAATTTATGGCACTACAGTGGATTGTCAAGTGTATTTCATTAATTAAGGAGTTTACTCTTGGTTTTCAAGGCAAAGCTGGCAAGAGCTGATTAAGCATTCGGACAGGTGGAGTTTCCCCCACTCCCGTCATCCCCTCCCTCCCTACTTGCTTACCTCCAACCCCATATCCCCGCCTTCCCCCTCGCACTCCCACCCTTCTTCTATCCTTTCTTCTCTCTCTCTCTCTCTCTCTCTCTCTCTCTCTCTCTCTCTCTCTCTCTCTCTCTCTCTCTCTCTCTTCCTCTCTCTCTCTCTCTCTTCCTCTCTCTCTCTCTCTCTCTCTCTCTCTCTCTCTCTCTCTCTCTCTCTCTCTCTCTCTCTCTCTCTCTCTCTCTCTCTCTCTCTCTCTCTCTCTCTCTCTTCCACTTTAGTTGTACAATCGGCCAAATAAGTGATGTCTCGCTTATTTAAAGTTTCTGACAAAGTTCCATTTAATATATTCTCCCCTTCTCCTTTCAGGCTAGCGAGCGGTATCGAGCTGATTTTTCGGTAGAAAACTGTCTACGGTGAAAACAAAACGCAGGCGCTTCCCCCACCTCCCCCACCCCCTAGTGGGGAGGGCTATGAAGATCAGGGAAAATGGAGGGTTAAAGAGGATAAAAAGGGAAAAATAAACTCTATTTGGCAATAACCATTTGCCGAGGGATACATAATTAGTAGGGGGGGGGGGGCACCCTATAATTGTATCCCACGGCAGACAAAATAGACAGGAACGTGATCGCGAGCGTCCGTGTAGTATAAACAAGGCGGGCGGTACACCCAGTAACTACATTCTTGCCAAAAACTCCCTTATAATACATTTCCGACAGTACAGACATATATACCAATGTATTATGTGATATGTGATATGAAGGAAAAAAAACAGGAAATTGCTGGAATAAAAGTTAGTAATAAAATTAAGTATTTAGGAATTACGATCAATGGCGATAGAAATTGTTTTAAGGCTCAAAAAGAGTTATGATAGAAAAAGCAATAAAGATGGCAAATATGACATACTCAATAATTGCAAGGAGTTGTGCCAGGTTGTTGACAGGCAAAACATACTGGAAGAGTGTAGCCCTCCCTGCAATATTATATGGAGCAAATGTTATAGATTTTACTAAAAATTAAATAGAGCGGCTACAAAGAATAGAAAATAGTCTAAGTAGACAGATACTGGGGGCACCAAGATACGCGCAACTGGCAGCTATGAGAGAAGTAGGCATATCAAGTATGAAAGCTAGAACAATGGAAGGACAACTAAAATACTTACAATATACATTGAGAGAGAAAGAGACTCAACTGCTTGGAAGAATAGTAGAAGTGATGAAGGAACAAAAACAGAAGAATAGATGGATAAAAGGATTAATGGTAAAAATTTACCTATGGTCCCGTTAAAATATCCTCAAGTAACCTATTAAAAACTGTTCACGGGACTGGTTCGAACTTGTAGGATGTTTAATTGAATGTCGGAAATCAGTATTTATTGAGAAATAAAAGTCTTAAAATGCGCCATGTTTTACGGGAGGGTCTGTACGTCGCCACATACGCGCGGCCCCGCCCACTGCCCAAAATGTACAAATATTATATTAGACTAACCTAACCTAACCTAACCTAACCTAACCTAACCTAACCCTAATATAATATAATATAACCTGGGAAAGAGAGGGCAGGGACCCTGGGTGACCCATAGCGCATTTTAAGACTAATTTCTCAATAAATACGGATTTCCGACATTCAATTAAACATCCTACAAGTTCTAACCAGTCCCCTGAACAGTTTTTAATAGGTTACTTGAGGATATTTTAACGGGACCATAGGTAAACATTTATCGAGATGGGAAGCCAAGAGAGTGTGTATGACAATAGAGAGGCATCAGTGATACTGTTTAAGTACAGAAGTAACAATATGAATCTGGGCGACAGAAAGCGATTTAACAATGAGACGACTGAATGCGTTATGTGTGGACAAGATTATGAAGACCTGAAGCACTTTGTGTTACACTGCCCATCATACAGCGAGGTGAGAAGAAAAAATCCAGCACTGCAGCAGCACTACCAGGAGAAAGAAGACATCATCATTGGCAACCTGCTGTTCAACAACGAGGCCATATAGTAGTCATTTTCAGAGCTTCCGTGACCGTGTTTAGGATACCAAAGTTTCTCAGTGAATTTAACAAGGGCAACTGATACTAAAAAAAATAAGCCCCCATACACCTCACCAAAATGACGGGAAAGTTGTTATTTTAGACGTTTTTCAAAATGGCCGCCGCCGTCATCTTAAATTTTTTATAAATTTCTATTTCTTGAAGTGAATGGCCAAAAATGACAATTTTGGTGTCTATTCCCACTAATTTTGGTGTCAGAAGATCAATGGCATGGCACAATTAAAAAATAATTAATAAATAATTACCAAATAATTAAGTAAATAAGAAAATAATTAAGAAAATCAATGGGATGGCATAATTAATGATTTAGAGTCTTATTAACCTCAACATCTAAGACAAATATGATGTTGTTAAATCCACTGAGAAACTTTGGTATCCTAAATTAATATAACATGAGACCTACTGCATCAAGATGCACTATCACTGCAGGACAAATATGATGCACAACTGTCAGAATCACTTCCGCTGTTATCATCGCTGCTCTCCATTTGTGGATGACTTGGAGTTTTTAGAAGATCCAGGAATGATGGAAGTGCAGGTTGGGTATAGCATACTGGGAGGCATAAGCCATTTACAAGGTGCCATCCATGGCCAATTGGTGATGGATGATTCTGAAGCTGGAAATTCTTCTGCAGATATGTGAGGTAATTGGTGCGCTCTAAGTGTGGTCGTAGACTGTCAGAATCAGGTACCAGTCTGATGATCTTCTTTTTCTTGAGTACTGACCACTTTGCTGCTCTCACCTCTGCTAGGGTCTTGTGTTTGGTGTCACAATAGATGTACCGGATAACAAATTTCTGTAAGTCATTGATGATTTCCTGTGTGACTGGGATGATTGTGCCACAACTTTTAAGGAGGTTGCGAGCTTCTGATGATTTTTCTACACGGTCAACATTAGTTTTCTTGCCTATTCCATAAAAGCCGGAGTTATGGTCGCATCCGGTAAGAACATAAAGTGGGATCAAAGACTCCGCCATTGCCTCACTACACAAACACCGAGCATTTATCAGCTGAGATTTGCGTTTCAAGCACAAGAGTCCTGATATTTGCCAAGCCACATAGGCTGCCTGAACGTAGTTATCAGTATCTTCAGTATCTATGACAACTGCTTCTGTATACCCTTCTGACCGCAGCTTACCATAAAGAGTGAACAGAGCTGTGTCTGCTTCTGCATGGGCGTATGTGAGATTCTGCAAAACTTCATCTGTGGTGAGATTCCTTGCTGGTTTGCCAACAACACAGTGTATGAGCTGAATAGTGGTTGTAGATGCCTTTCTTTTGAAAGCAGCCTTGATAAATGCTTGAAGGCGAACTTTATTCTCTGGCTTACCAATAAGAGCATGAAAGTCTCCATTAGAAGGAAATTTGTCCTCTGACTTCATAAACACATTGCAAATGGACTGATTTTTTTGACGGTGTTGTCGTTCACTATCTTTGATGGAGAAGTCTTGCTCGTACGAGTCATTAACCAAGATAACACATTCTGCATTCGAATGTCTATTCAGGAACTGTGTCCAGATGTTGTTCATCCGTTATCCTTGGTCTGATGGGTGGTTCACCACGCTTGACTGTTTTGTATGGTTCAATTCTTTGCATCTGGCTCCCAAGTTCTTTGAGGCTATCAGAGAGGTACGAAGGCAAGGTGCTATTTGCAACTGGTCTATCATCATCTAGGGTAGGTAGATTTAGCTTAGGTAGGTCTGGCTGAACAAACATGACATTTGTACGATGTGATTGGCCACTTCCAGTCAAAGTGTCACTTTTGAAGTCATCGTTGTCGACTATACATATTGCCGGTGTTCCTTCAGAAAGTTCAAAAGGACACTCAGTTGAATGCTTCAGGTCAGTAACTGCCCAGAAATCTCTAAGCAAAAGCACATCATTGTAACTGATTCCCAGGCCATCCTTATGTAATATGTCTACCATTTCTCTGCTCTTTGTCATACCATGTAGCAGTACACCGAGGTTTGTCTCAAATACAGTATGTCTTCCAGTGATGTAGCTGGTCAATATAGATGCAATTGATCTGACTTGGGGCTTGTCATCGACTTCAGACTTTGTGGGGTGCTTTAACCAAGTGATGAGCTTCAAGAGGAGATCATTCAGGTCTTCATATTCTTCTAGCTCATGTACGTATGGAGGCCAAGGAACAGTTTTTGTTTTGATGATCTGATCTCTGAGTCGCCCAGCTACATTCTTCACCAGCTGATCGTCACTTACACCTAGAGAGGATATTGCAGCCTCAAGATATGAACCTGCAGCTCTTGCATCATATACCAGTTCACTCACATTCTTCTGACCTCGTTCATGAAATGCTATGTCATCTCCAAATTCCTTAATCAGAATTTCCTTCATGAAACTGGACTTTGCTGTGGAATAGTAACCATAATTTGAAGTAATGCCTTTGTAATCCTTTACAAGATCTTGCAGTGTACAGATTTCATGATCTTCAAAGATAACTTGACGGACATGATGAAAGAAGATATTTTGGGCCTCTCGAAGATTAACATGTTGCAGATGCTCTGTTTTTTCATCAGGAAAAGACGCCTTCAGAGGGTTGCTTGACATATCCAGGGTACGAGGAAGCTCTCACCACCCTTAGCATACCTGCACTTTCAACCCACCACTACAACACACTCAAACAGTTTGCATCTAAGCTGCTTGTTCACCCACGACACAGAAACTTACTTCCACCAGACGCCCCTAGACCAACACGTGCAGCTCGTCATTTCAACACACTCCAACCAATAAGAGCAAGAACTGACAGATATAAAAATAGTCCTATCCCAACCATTGTTAATATTATTAATAATGTGTAATAACGGCCTGTCACACCATATAATTATACGCGCCCACCTTTAATAATATAATGCATAAGTGTGTGTGCGTGTGTGTATTAGAATATAATTATGTATGTATTTGCTTGAGTTTGTTTATGTATATGTGTATATATGTATATGTATCTATGTATGTGCAGTATATGTGTATGTATGTATGTGTGCGTATATGTGTATGTATGTATGCGTTATTTATGTATATATATGTGTCTATAGTGTATACTGTTTGTGGTTCGAGCCCGGCTGAGTGTATCAGGTAGGATAAGAGAAGAGCATATATGCATGTAATGTGCATATATTTATGTATATGTATGTCTGTGTGTATGTGCTGTCAATGGTTCGAGCCCGGTTGAGAATATAAGGTATATAATATATATATGTACTGTACGTGTATTTATATGGTCATATGCACATATGTATGTAAATATACGTACATATGAGCGAGAACATATTGCTCACTAGCGCAACTTCTGATTATAAATCTATGCATAAGCATTATCTATTATTAAGTGTTCGCGTATCTTCATCCATGTATTTCCACCCTTAACAATAGAACGCCCAGCTCTTCCATATTTCGCCTTCTGTCACACACACACACACACACACACACACACACACACACACACACACACCTACACTACCGAGGATTAACCTCCCATTGTAGTAGGCTGTACCTGACCATACGGACCATATACGGACTTGAATTGCTGCACCCTCTTTACCCTTCAACTCTTTACCATGACCATACCAAAACAGTTTCTATATGTGTGTATGTTTGTGTGCATACGTGAGCGTTTGTGTATATGGACATGTGCACACTTACTGCATGTTCTTATGTTCCTATATATGTATGTATATGTATGTGCGCACGTACGTATGTTCTGTATATGAGTAAGTAAATAAATGTGTATAATGTACTGGATATCACTTACTCTCATGGTTATTTTATGATAATTTGTATTCTGCACATGCATCATTATTGTATTTATTTATTTTGTTTGTAAACTGAGCTTACCATCCTCATATCTGTACATCTCATGTTCATCCACTAAATTGTAAAATGTGTATTTTCAGCTCATGAGGCTGCCATTCTTTAATAAACCGTTTATTATTATTATTATTATTATTATTATAATTGCGCCAACATTCACGATGATAACGAATTTCCAATCCAAACGCCGTTCGACTGTCTGGGATAGATGCAAGTAGGGTATTCAATCTTTCTCTTATAGGCTCATCTGACAGACAAACTGTATGCAACTTGAACCGGTTCCATGCGTCTACTGTTGACAGCAGCAAAGGTTTGGACTTGCCAGGATTACTGGTTTTTGTGGTCCTTTCATACACCACACACAGAGATTCTTATCATGAACCACTCCAGTACTAGAACGAAGCTTTTTAGGCACATTTCCTGGGAGTTGTTGACTTGAAGTTGATGCTTGAACTTCTTCCTGTTCAGATTTCCGTTTACGATTCTGTGCTTGCTGAATATAGCGATTACTACTGATCTGGGTGTAACATTTACTATGCATGTACAGGCCTTTAGGCCCCTTGTCCCACTCCACTGCTGCATAGGCATGCTGAAATTTATCAAGTTCCTTCCACCGAAAACACTTGCTCCTTAGATTCTCCCACTTTGTATCAGATGTCTTGTCCGTACTATCATCAGCTATACATGGATGTTGACATAATATGCATTTTAATCCAGGTCCTGGGTCACGCACATCACTAACTCCTCTACGTTCCATTCTTATGATTCTTCACGCCAAATTCGATGCAACAAACCTGAAAAAGAAGGAATTGATCAGTCAACATTCTTGGTTTACATTTTAAATAATATATTATATTATTTGAGTAAGTTTCAGAGGATCCGTGACCGTGTTTAGGATACCAAAGTTTCTCAGTGGATTTAACAACATCATATTTGTCTTAGATGTTGAGGTTAATGGGACTCTAAATCATGAATTATGCCATCCCATTGATTTTCTTAATTATTTTCTTATTTTCTTAATTATTTGGTAATTAGTTATTAATTATTTTTTAATTATGCCATCCCATTGGTTTTCTGACACCAAAATTAGTGGGAATAGACACCAAAATTGTCATTTTTGGCCATTCACTTCAAGAAATAGAACTTTATCCATTTTTTAAGATGACGGCGGTGGCCATTTTGAAAAACGTCTAAAATAACAACTTTCCCGTCATTTTGGTGAGGTGTATGGGGGCTTATTTTTTTTAGCATCAGTTGCCCTTGTTAAATTCACTGAGAAACTTTGGTATCCCAAACACGGTCACGGAAGCTCTGAAAATGACTCTACTAATAGAAGAAAATAAAGTTACTATCTACAAATTTTGCAATAATACAAATAGAAAAGACCCAACCGCAAGCAACAAAAATACATCAGGAAGTGCCGTTTTGAAGGCTATACTTCCGCCATACAACTGAACTGAACTGATATGACAATTCCGTAGGCCTCACAAAAATCGATGGGTCTCGCGGCTGTCACACTGTTATGCCCTGTTTTTCTACAGGATTAACTTGGGTAATGTGGGTTCTAACTGACTGGGTATATAAGGCTGCATGCACAATACAAGGTATGAGGAATAGAGAACACAAAATAAACACACGGTAACAAGACACACGATCACGTTTATTTAAGTAGGTTAATAGGGAGCATAGGAGAGTAGGAATACTCGTACAAGACAAATGATAGAAATGAACCGCTAGCATTAGTGGATCTGGATGGAGCCTAGTCTCCCACTTCCAACGTTCAGGTATACTCTTCTGAATCACTGGTTTGGTTCGCAAGTTTATATACTGGAAGACCTCAATGTTACTTATGGATTCAATTTCACTAATTAGATTTATTACTGGCAGGTCTGGTGCACAAGTAGTAGTTCACAGACTAGAATTAGACACACGTATGTTTTAGAGCACTGGAATTCTAGTAACCTCGGGGGTACTGATCTAAGTTTTATATTCTTATGGCAGAAATACGTAGAACACAAATCAGTGGGCGAACGTTAGATATCACTAGGGTTTTAATATCTGGATAAAGGTAATTACGAGAGTTAATGTCGCCTGTTAATTAATGAACACTGATACGCTTAGTACTTCCCAAATGGAATGGTTATATATGAATTACACTGGACAAAGTTATAGCCACTTCATAGAAAGATAAATAAGTGAATTTCGAATTAGTACTATAACACGTTAGTACTAATAAAGTGAATCTTGGATAGTCTTTTGTTGGTCTGGTCCTGGTTATCTTGCGTCCGTGATGTTGGGGGCTAACGACTGGTTCCGCGGCCGTCCAGGTGGTCCAAATGTAGGAAGTTCTCAAGTCGGATCTCTTGGCGATCGGTGCTGGCTACACGCTTATATACCCACTAGTGTGTGTGAAGGTTATAAGGTGCACGTAGATACTTGTACGTGGACAGATGCTTCTATTTTAAATCTGCCACGGAGTCTGCCGGCTCTGGAATCTCACAACTCAGGAACAACACAAGGGCAGAGCTAGAGGTTAACTTCAGGGGGTTAGCCACTGGTTGGTGTCTATCTTTCAACTGATTTCACTGGGGGCTGGAGCTGGGTTTATAGGCCCTGGTTTTAGACCCTGTAGGCCATAGGGATCTCGAGTCTTATGGACTTATTTGAGCTCTCAAAAGATACGGGGACTAGGTAAGGTGGTGATTACTGTTGTGACACATGGCTATAGGGAGCCTTCATAATGTGATATAACTGAGCCTTAGTAAGAGGTACTATTTTGGCTATACTGGAAGTATTGAGGGGAGGGAGACTGGATCTACTTTGCGGGGAGGACTGGGACAGCTGTGATAGGGGCGTCTCTCTTATATTGTTCAGTCTTCATTCTATGGTATAGCTGAGGTGCTAATTTGATTATCCGAGTATGCAAGAAAGGTGAATGGGTTATTGTGGGTTAATAGAGGTTAGTAAGGGGGTTAGTCATGCATGGCTAGTTCATTGATAGGAAGAATTCCTGTGCTACCTGGCAATGACCCGGAAGTCAAAACAGGGGTCAGGTATACCTCCGCAAGGGTGGGGGTCTCCCTCCTCGGGTGGGTAAAAAGGGGTAGCTGGGCGCCCTCTCTCTGGGATGGTCGTCCGGCGGCTGTGGCTAGGGGCTTGCCATATCACAAGTGTTTGTAATAACCCTCTGTTTATGAGACAGATGTGGGTGTTCTTAATACCAAAACCGAAGGTGCCTTGGTTAGCTGGTTTTAATCGGTTGGTTGTTAATTGTATGGTTTGCTGGATGTGGTGGAGACTGGGTTGCTAACTCTGCCACATTTATCTGGAAGTATGGCAATAGAAGTTAGTTACTGGCGAGGCGGCTAGCCTCGCACCGACGATCATTGGGTGCAGGGTTGTGAATGGGTTGTAAGGGAATAGATAACATGCAAGGGGTTAGTAAAGTTATAATGTTGTTCCGGCCTTCTAAGGGAAGGTAGGCTGGGTAGGAGTATATATAAAAAAGGATGGAGACCATTAGCAACGGAATAATCGAGGATATTCAAGAGGTATGAGGGAGAGGCTAGGACGGAAAAGAGTCGAGGAGCGCGGGGTGTTAATGAGAGGGAGAGAGTTCAGGGGGGCTACGTGGAAATTTTACCCTAAGGTCTCCGGGCGTGGGGGTGGCATTAGGCTACAGTTGATATTGGAGTTTGAAAGGACAGTGAAAGTACGTTAGCCAAATGCTACCGGGGGATGCAACTATGGGGTGGTATATGAGTCTGGAAAAGATAGAATCATGTGGACTGTGGGGCTGTGTGGGAGAAGGAGGTTAACTGTAGGTGTGTGCTTGACTGTGGATAAAGTAGGGAAAAACATGGTGTATTATTACTCGTCAATACGAGGGGTTATGGACACTATTATTTGACACGATTTCTTGTATGTCTAGTTGTCCCTGGGAACAGCGTTTTCTATGAAATATAGACCAAAGAAAAGCGGCAGTTCGTAGGGGTACTTCGTTATTGTTTCGTGATACTATGATAGACAATGGACAACAAAGGTTATCTATACAATCTCTGGTTGGGGTAAGCATTAAGTTATAGCATGGTGGCTAACATCTGTAGTCATGGCTGTCTAGGTCTTACGGGGGCAATGGTTCTATCTCACTGGTGTACCCGTGGGTATCTTAGTTTCTTATCAATTAGGACACAGGGTTTTAACATACTACTTCTCGGATGGAAGAACATACATAGATTTATGGCTGTCTGACTGGTTGGCATTGGCTCAACCTAGGGACAGGGCATGGGTGTTTTAATATGAATGTGTATTCCTGTTCATCATCATGTAGGTAGAGTCTGGCGGGTAAGAGGTGTAGGACACGAAGCAAAATGGAGTAGTGTGGACTATGGATACGAAGGAGGTGAGTGGAAGACGTATAACAATTGTGGAAATGTAAATGGAAAAGATGAACACAATGGCGGATAAAGATAACTAACCTAAGGATTGAATACATAGATTTATGGGGGCGATTGGTCTTAAGAAACTTAGTCTGGCAAGACAAGGTATTTTAGGGTATGTTGATATTAATATCCTAGACTTAGGGACAGGGCATGGGTGTATTAACTTTAAGGTGTATTTAGGTTCGTCATCATGTAGGTAGAGGTGTAGGACACGAGGGGTAGTGTATGTGAGGTGGGGGAAAGGTCAGTGTTTAGAAGGGGTAGGCAGGTGTGGTTTGGAGCTGCTTAGCCCTGCGGGCTTGGGCCTGTCTGAACTGGTTGGCTCGGTCAGCTGGTCCTTTCGTTCTGTGGACCTTTCTTTCGGGTGTTTCTGTGTGGTGTTCGCTCGTGGCTTCTGTGGTGGGCTTCTCGTTCTGGGGCATTTTACTTCCCTCTCCTTCATTGTAGGCTCGTCCCCGAGCCTCAAGGGTGAAGTAAAAAGAAGCATAGTCATGGTGGGTCATTTTGAGGGTATTTAGAAGGTCCCACCAAGCAAGAGAGTGAGGGTCAGGTTTCTTTTGCAGGTCAATGTATACCTGTAGGAATGTGTCCTTTGTGTTGTGGAGGGCGGTTGCCCGGGCTTGATATGGGCGTTGTAGGCGGGCTAAGCGCCCTGTGGGTTTTTTTACTTTAACCTTTCGTATGAATGGTTTGTAGTTTTCCCCCGTGGGGGTCGGAGTGAGGTGTGTGGGATTGACAGGAGGTCTGTTTAGTGTGGTGAATGGGTTACTAACCGAAGGGGAGGGATTACCGCGCGAAAACGGAGCTGGGGATGAAGGGGGGATATGAGTCTGGGGTTTTTGGGGTTTTCTTGGGCGGTGTTGTAGGCTGGGAAAATATAGTGAGGCAATGCACAAGATCGGTTTAGGTAAGGTGGGTGAAGGAGGTGTGTGAGAAGGAGGGGGTGTGTGTGTGTGTTGTGTGGCTTGGGTCTTTAGTGTCAGAACGGGGTGTTGTTTTTGTATAACTGTCTTTAACCCTTCTTTAGCGGCCTATGCGGTTTATTTATATGTACCGCCCAGCGGGGTGTTTTTAGCCAAAATAGGGCTGTTTACGTGATCATTTTCATGCCTAAATAAGACCCAGAACGTAAAACAAGTATCTATCCCTGAAAGGGCATAAACAGAGCTTTCGAATGACACCTTAACGATCCTTTTATGATGGCTAGTTTTCTTGCAATAACCGTGCAACGCGAGTGCAAAAAGCAGGTAATTAGCCACTTTCCCGATACAATTCCGTATATAGCGAGTGAGAGAGGGAGGAGGGAGCCGAGATTCGTGTCAGTAGGTTCGCCTCGGTGGTCTGGAGCAGTCATACGCTCGCTAGTCTCCTGCCACCACTTGTCTCTCTCTCTCAGCAACATTACGTGCTGAA
Source organism: Paralithodes platypus (assembly GCA_032716605.1). Taxonomy (NCBI): domain Eukaryota; kingdom Metazoa; phylum Arthropoda; class Malacostraca; order Decapoda; family Lithodidae; genus Paralithodes; species Paralithodes platypus. The sequence goes on from CM064486.1 coordinate 22,051,895, forward strand.
ATTGCCATTCGACCTATGTCGAGCGCCGCCACATAGTCCAGCTTTATTAAAAACGACTTATGTGGTGAGCCTCTTTTTAAGGGTTAAATCTGATGGGTCTGTTTATTAATCTACCTCTGGAGGTCCTGGTGGGAAGGTAGATGTTTGTCGTGGGGCTTGAGTCGCTCGACGATGTTTTATATTGAGGGGAAGAACGTTTTACAGGTGAAGGGCATCTATTGGGGGCGATGTCGGGGGTTATTTGAGAGGTAGATGCGTGTGGAGGTTTTTGTTGGGTGAGGGTGGTAGGCGGAATGGAAGAGGATTTGGTGGGGGTATGTATGGGGGTTCTCTCAGGGGTGACATTGGGGGGGGATTTTTTAGGGGTTGGTTGGTTGGGTGTTCGATGAGATGAGGAGGTTGGTTGATATGTGGGTGTGGTTGCGGGGATAGTGGAGGGGAAGGGGGTGGATGCGGGGGGGGGCTAGACGGGTGGGTAGGGAGTGTAGATGCTACCCACTACTTTATTTGCCTTCTTCACTACATTGGCTATGTGGTGGCTTGGACTTAGTAATTAATGAATTGTTACTCCTAGGTCATTCTCTCTGTTGACATTGAGAATTTGTTTTCCTCCTATCTCATAAGAATGATGAGCGTTATGTCCCACGTGTAAGCATTTGCATTTTTCTGCATTAAATAACATGCACCAGTCAGATGACCACTAATGTAACTTATTTAGATATTGTCGCAATTTCAGTATGTCTGCTGGTGTAGATACTATCCCAAACACTTTAGTGTCATCTGCAAACTTTAATATGCAAGTTACTGTGTCACTATCAATGTCGTTAATGAACAATGTAAAGAGTATGGGCCCCAGGACGGATCCCTGTGGTATGTCGCTCTTTACGTCTAACCACTCCGACATTTTGCCCTCCACTACCAATCTATGCATCCGATTTTCTTACCATGATTTTATCAACTATGTGATCTTCATTCCAACGCTATATGCAGCAATCTTCTTGGCTAATCGTTGATGTGGGACCTTATCAAATGCTTTAGAAAAATCCAAGTATAAAATGTCCACGGAGCTGCCCTCATTATTATAATATATGTTACTCTGTCTAGAAAAGTTAGTAAATTGGTTAAGCAGGATTTCCCACGCATGAATCCATGTTGGCTATCTTTAATGAGTTTGTTAGTCTGAAGATGTTTCATTAACTCGTCATTTATAAGGGATTCAAATATTTTACTGACTTGGGAAGTTGGGAAGTTAGGCTTATTAGTCTGTAATTGCTGATGAGACTTTTTGATCCCTTCTTAGATATTGGCGTCACATTGGCAATTCTCCAATCCCCTGGGACATCACCAGTGTCTAGGCTCTTTTTAAAAATCTTTTGAAGGGGTACTGCCACTGTTCCTCTCATGTTTCTCAGAACAACAGGATACATTTCATCATTGCCTGGGGATTTTTCAGGTTTTAAACCTTTTAACTTTTCTGTTATTATTCCGATGGAGATGTCCACTTCCTCTAGAAAACTTGTTCCTCTGTGTATTTGTACAGTGTCTGGTATAGATGTTATGTCCTCTTTGGTAAAAACTGTAGTGAAGTACAAGTTGAGTAATGCTGTCATCTCTTCTTTGTCTGTCACTTTTTCATAATTTGGTTTAGTCAGTGGTCCAACACTCTCTTTTACAGTTGTTTTGCTTTTGACATATCGATAGTAGGCTTTAGGATCATCTTTGATTTTGTTAGCGATGTTAGTTTCATATTTCCTCTTAACCCGGGAATGGCACCGAGACTCTTAAGAGGTTTTAATGGGCGAAGGCGACAGGACTCTTAACCCGTGGAGCCCCGGCTAGTTTTGTAATGTTTGTTCACCAGAACCTGGCCAGTTTTCAAAAAATGGTTTTATTCCAGAAACAATAGCGAAGGGGTTAGGAATGAAGGAAAAACCACGAAAAACCGCTCAAAAAGTTTAAAGAATGGTCCTACAGAGCCCCCGAAAACGTATTTTACAAGAGTAAAAAATTGAAGGCAATTACCCCCAAAAAACAGGTTATTGCGCGCTCACGCGCACGCACGTGGACTTTGAGAGTTTTCAACCATCGGCACGGTTGCGTGGGATACGTACACAGTTCCCATACAAATCTGAGCCCTCTCGAGTGGCTACACCTGAGGTTACGGTCGGAGCAATTAGGGTGACTCGTCAGACGCGTCGCTGGAGCTGTGTGTTACATACATCGCCGACGCGTCAGACGCGTCGCTGGGGCTGTACGGGTTAAGATCCAAGGCCTAAAAAAAGCCTTTTAAAAGACCCCAAGGGCACTCAAAACAAAGGAATATTTGATTAAGTGAGATAATTCCCCTCCATAACTCTTATCACTCCTCCATATGTGTCAACCCCCCCACCCTTCAATTATCACCTATTTTTCCTCTTATTCCCTTGTTTTTCGGTTTATTTGCCGCATCAATATCCCCCACCCGGTTTCAAGGTCGGTGGGATGCATATAGAGATCGTGGCAAGAGAGAGACTTCACTTACAAAGAGTCAGTGTCGATCAATAAGTGAGAGAGGGAGGGTGTGTCCTGCGCCGGCTCTACTGTCATGAATGAACCGGTTGGCAATATTTCATCTTTTTCAGCCCCCAACACCTATTACCACTTGTGTTTTTGCTGTTACATGTTAATATCTTTATATTAAACGTAAAATGGCGCAGATGAATAAGTAATGACGATATTTATCGGATAATGACGATTTTAGTCGGGAATGTATGAAACTATCCTCGCCTGGCGGGCACTTTCAAATACCATAGGTTCGCCGTTTAAAGGTTAACCTTGCGTATTTGCTTTCATTCTTCATTCATAGCATTCTTGTACCTAAGGAAGTCTTGTTGGTTATTTGTTTCTTTAAATGTTTTCCACCATCTGATTCTGTTTTTTCTAAGTCTGTATATTTGGTTATTTCACCATAATCGATGTTGTTTTTATCTATGCGTCTTGTTTTTAGGGCATGTTTGTCAATAATTATGTTGTATTCTGACTTGAAGATCTTCCACATTTGGCTTGCTGTTTTTGCTTCAAATGTTATATTACAATCAAATACAGCGAGAGCCCTTCTCATAGCTTTGAAGTCAGCCTTCCTATAATTGTAGCTCTTAGTTTTCCACAACTTCGTTTCATACTCCATCTTTAAGTTAAACTCTATTGTTTTGTGGTCACTTGTGCTGAAAGAGGCAGTTACATTAACATTCCTGACTAGACTGGCTTCTGAAGTTAATTATTTTAAGGTCTAGTATGTTTCTGTCTCTGGTCGGTTCAGCAAAATGTTGAGTTAGGAATTTATCCATAAATTAGCACGATGCTAGCCATCATACCTTGTCTTCTCTCATAGCCAATCTAAATTAAGTACAATTGCCCACATACGTTATGTTCCTCTTGCCCACATACGTTATGTTCCTCTTGCCCACATACGTTATGTTCCTCTTGCCCACATACTATGTTCCTCTTGCCCACATACGTTATGTTCCTCTTGCCCACATACGTTATGTTCCTCTTGCCCACATACGTTATGTTCCTCTTGCCCACATACGTTATGTTCCTCTCCATGATCTTATACATGGAAATATAATGCGCATGATTGAATTATTCCAAGTGTAGTTCCTTATCCAGTGGTTAATTGATAATTATAAGAAGCCACACTCACAATTCATTCATACTAATTTTACTTCCATACAGAAGATAACGACGAGGAACAGAACTGAAGGCCGAAAGAATAACAATTGGTGAAATGAGCAATAATAAGATAAAGGCAACACGTATAAATAATGTATTAATATAAACCAACGGAAGGTGATTAGCAAACAATAACATGCAATGAAAGTGTACAGAAAACAATAATTCATATTGATAATGGAATATAAGTTGAATAGGAAATAATAATAATAATAATAATAATAATAATAATAATAGTAATAATAAAAAGTAGGGTAATCAAGAAACAATATAATATAAAAATACAATAATATAATTCAAAATACTAATTCAAAGGGAGGTAGGTAATAAATATACATATATAATAAACAAAGGGAGGTAGGTAATAAATATACATATAATAAACAAAGGGAGGTAGGTAATAAATATACATATATAAAACAAGGAGGTAGGTAATAAATATATATAATAAACAAAGGGAGGTAGGTAATAAATATACATATATAATAAACAAAGGGAGGTAGGTAATAAATATACATATATAATAAACAAAGGGAGGTAGGTAATAAATATACATATATATAATAAGGGAGGTAGGTAATAAATATACATATAATAAATAAGGGAGGTAGGTAAATATACATATATAATAAACAAAGGGAGGTAGGTAATAAATACATATATAATAAACAAAGGAGGTAGGTAATAAATATACATATATAATAAACAAAGGGAGGTAGGTAATAAATATACATACATATATAATAAACAAAGGGAGGTAGGTAATAAATATACATACATATATAATAAACAAAGGGAGGTAGGTAATAAATATACATATATAATAAACAAAGGGAGGTAGGTAATAAATATACATACATATATAATAAACAAAGGGAGGTAGGTAATAAATATACATACATATATAATAAACAAAGGGAGGTAGGTAATAAATATACATACATATATAATAAACAAAGGGAGGTAGGTAATAAATATACATATATAATAAACAAAGGGAGGTAGGTAATAAATATACATATATAATAAACAAAGGGAGGTAGGTAATAAATATACATACATATATAATAAACAAAGGGAGGTAGGTAATAAATATACATATATAATAAACAAAATCATATCAAAATAATTTGACAATGCAGATGGATTCAGAACTCGTAATTAAGGGGAGACTGACTGTATGTTTGGTCTATTAATTAATGTATTCATATATTCTTTTAGTTTCCTCCCTAGAGCTCCATCAAGCTTAGAAAAACACCCCCTTACCCCCCTTCAAGATAAATTTGTACATTTTTCGGTAGAAAAATGTCCCGGCCAATTCCTCTTAAAATTGCAGGCTCGCTGTCGCTCGCCAGGAAATAATCGACACCTAAATGGCACGAAAGGTCTTAACATTGACAACGAAATGGGGCGAAAGGTGTTAAAATCGCCAAACTAATGGACCGAACGTCTTATTATCTCAAAACTAGTGGGGCTAAACATGAGGGAGAAGGGTGGTCCAGAAAAACGGTCTGCCTCCCCTTTTCAAGGCTGCAGCATTTATCAACCCCTTCAGCAGGATGACGCCTTTTGACGCCTTCAGCAGGATGACTCCTTTTGACGCCTTCAGCAGGATGACGCCTTTTGACCTTATATTCTGACTAAAGTTGGAACCTTTTATGCAGTTTATGAAGGACCTGTGTTATTCGGAGGGTTTATTGAGACAGCATTTACCCCGTGGAGTCCTAGACGTAGATTAAAGGTTAAAGAAAATCGTCTAATGGTAACCAGAATTAAATGAAAATTACGTCATCGTGCTGAAGTATTTAATGTTCTTATGATTAATTTAATGGGGTTTTATTTCCGGACCCCCTTCTCCTTCATGTTTAGTCCCATTAATTTTGAGATTTTAATTAAGATGCCATTAGTTTATAGATTTTAATAATTTTCTGTATCAATGTTAAGACCTTTCGTGCCATTTACTTGTCGATACTTTCCTGGCGAGCAGTAGCGAGTCTGCAATTTTAGTGTACAAATTTATCTTATGATGAGTATTTTCTTTTAATCTTGATGGAGGTCTAAGAAGAAAACTAAATAATAGTAAGGAAAACTCCCCTTAATTGGTTTTCTGGGAACGTATCATGTTGATGACAGCGCGGGTTATACTGTATAATGCCGGAAGATATTATAGATATTTAATATTTACATGTAGTTGAATATTTGCTGTTTATATTTATGAAGTGCCTAGGCGCTAAATCAGGGGTGCTTTTCTGGAAAGTAGGAAACACAAGAGATGTACACGAAATATTGTTTATTTATTTTAAGTAGGAAAGAAGATAGTACAATAATACAGTTATAATGGACAAGCATAATTATGCAACAATATCTTGGCCGGGCGGAGGACCTCAGGGTCACTGGCGGGGTTGATGACATAGCTATCTAACCCTTGGGGGCTTCAGAGGTCAGTCGTCGATATTGTATCCTAGGCAGCTCCTCTCTCAGGTACTGTACAAGCACCTCTTTCTCCGGGTGCAGGGTAGCTCCTTCGTCCGGTAGCGTAGTTGTTTGAGCCAGGGATTTACAGAGGTCAGCCGTTAGATCTGGTTCCAGGCAGCAAGATTGCGGGACAGCTTGTCTTTCCAATGTTGGTCCAGCTCATGGTAGTAGTCTTACGTCTCCTCCGGGATATTACCAGCTATAAGCTGTTTCAGTTCCTTAACCTTGGGATGCACAGAAGACAGGACTGACTCCAGTGGTGACTGTGGCAGGCAAGAGGGTCTAATCTATGGCTCTTCTTTAATATACGATTGTCAGCACTATTGTCTTCGCATTTATCTTCTTTGCCTCTATTAGTGCCAATGCAGTCTGGTCTTAGTAGCTTGGATTTTGTTGTCCTTCAGAGTATGAGGGGAGAAGTTGATTTCTGGGGGAAGTCTCAGAGAGCCACAGCTGAAGTTCCAGCCGATCCACATCTGAAGTTCCAGCTGCCTCTGTATTGATTGCCAGGAGAGGTACTGGACCAATCAGAGCAGGTGGCTCTGCCCACCAACTGTTTTGTGATCCTGAAGAATGTTCAAGCTCGCGGGGTGCAGAGAGTGTCCTGGGTAGAGGTGTTGGACTACCGTGATTCTCCTCTGGACCAATCAGAGCGGGTGGCTCTGAACAGAAACTGTTCTGTGATCCTGAAGAATATTCAAGCTCGCGGGGCATAGAGGTGGGTTGTGGACTGTTGATGTCCGCTCTTGCGCTTTGAGTCCTGCCCTTCAATGAATTGATTTGTTTCTCTGTCTTCAGCTCCTAATTTTATCTCTATATCTATCTATCTACCTAATGGTATATATATATATATATATATATATACTGTAAGCTTACCTGATTTACATAATACTATCCAATAAGTTGTGTATACGAGTGGTATATGGCCGGGGAGAGTGTGAGGGAAGGAGTGTGTGAGGGAGGGAGTACAAAGGAGTACAAAGGAAATCAAGCAACAACAGATCTAGTGACCCTTCTAGGTTGCTTGTCCTCCAAAACACTGAGGATCAAGTGTCCAAACAGTGGTTTAGAGTGGGTAAGGGAACATTGGAAAGGGAATTACTGCCCTGGAACTAATGTCCGTGGCAGGATTAGGAAGTTAGTAGGGGACAGATGGGTTAGTAACTGAGGGGGGGATAAAATAAAGTTATTCATTTACAAACGCAGTCAGTCGCGGGTTTAATGCGAGATATTTGTCTAGGCGGAGTTTAAATGAATCAACGGTGATGCAGTCTATAACGTTTCGGGGAAGCCCATTCCACAAGTTGACAACTCGATTGAAGAAGAAATTCTTAGATTCGTGCGAGTTAAAAGATTTACCAATAATTTTGCAACCGTTTCCCCGCGTGTAATTAGATTGGTCGATAGTGAAGTACTTACTACAGTTCATATTGTCGATGCCTTTGATGATTTTGAACACTTGAATTAAGTCGCCTCTTAATCTGCGCTGGGTTAAAGGAAATAGATTTAATTCTCTAAGACGCTCTTCGTATGGTTTGTTCTTTAGGCTAGGTATCATTTTGGTAACTCTACGTTGAACTCGTTCTAGCTTGTTTATATCTTTTTGGTAATAAGGGCACCAGCATTGAACGCAGTATTCCAGAAGAGGGCGGACTAAGGAATTGTAAAGGGTTAGGATAACTTCTTTGGATTTATGCTCAAATGACCTGCCTATAAAGCCAATTATTTTGTTTGCCTTCTTAACAACTTCTGAACATTGTTGACTCGGTTTTAGGTTACTCGATATTGTTACTCCCAGATCGGTTTCTCTGTTTACATTCTTAAGCTGAGTGCCATTCATCGAATAGTTTGCTTTCTCATTTAGGTATCCGATATGTAGTACTTTACATTTATCCGCATTGAAACTCATTTGCCAAATTTGGGCCCAACATGACAATTTATCTAGATTGTGTTGCATATCGTCAACTTGTTCTTTTGAGAGTACGCTATTTGCAATTTTTGTATCGTCAGCAAATTTTGAGATTGTACAGGTGAGACCCTCATCTATGTCGTTGATGTAAATTAGAAAGAGAATTGGTCCTAGTACCGATCCCTGGGGTACCCCGCTACTTACATTGGTCCATTTTGATGCCTTACCGTTTATGACTACTCTTTGCTTTCTGTCGCTGAGCCAATTTTCTATCCATTTCAACACACCGTCTTGTATTCCATGCGCTTTTAGTTTTAGCAGTAAACGTTTGTGAGGAACTTTGTCAAAGGCCTTTTGAAAATCAAGGTATATAATATCTACAGCTTTACTCTCATCGTAGAGGTTGAGGATATCGTGGAAGAAGTCTAAGAGGTTTGTTAAACAGGAACGTTTTTTACGAAAGCCGTGTTGAGTATCTTTAAGTATGTTATATTCCTCTAAGTGATTTACGAGTCTGTCTCGTATGACCGTTTCTAGCATTTTACATACAACTGAGGTTAAGCTAATTGGACGATAGTTACTGGATAGGGATTTGCTGCCTTTTTTGAATATCGGTGTTATGTTGGCTAGCTTCCACTGATCGGGCATAGTTCCAGACTGCAAGGATTTATTGAATAGTAATGTCAGTGGTTTAGAGAGCTCATCCTTAGCTTCCTTTAGAACTCTAGGCGAGATTGTATCAGGTCCAGGCGTTTTATTTACCTTGAGTTTATCTAAACAATTCAATACTTCTCTCTCTGTAACGGTGATATTGCTTAAAACATCTGAATTATCAATCTGAATTGTCGATGGTGTAGGGATATCACTGAGGTCTTCTGTTGTAAAAACTGATGCAAAGAAGGTATTGAGGGCATTACTCATTTGTTCTTCGTCTTTGGTGTATTCTCCATTTTCATCGACTAACGGTCCAACAGTTGAAGTAACTACTTTTTTCTTTCTGATATAACTATAGAATTCTTTCGGGTTTGTTTTACTTTGATTCGCAATATGTAACTCTAAGGTCTTTTTACTTTGCTTAATTAATTTTTTGGCTTTGCGTCGTAGCTCTACAAATTTCAGCCGTTCTTCGTCATTTTGTGAGGATTTTAATCTATCATTAGCAAATTTTTTAGCAAGCAGGCAGTTTGAAATATCTTTATTCCACCATTTGGGCTTATTATTATGGTCTGGACGCCGAGTTTTCGATGGTATGCAGTCTTGCACTGCTTTTAGGTAAGTGGCTTCGAATAACTTCCAAGATGTATTTATGTCGTTATTGTGAATTAAAAAGCTCCAGTCAGTTTCTTTAAACATAGCTCTAAGTTTATGGAAGTTTGCTTTCTTGAAATTAGGGACTTTTTCGATGCTACTATTTGGTTCGTTACTAGTAAACTTTAAAGTGAAAGTTATCGTATGATGGTCGCTGTTACTGAATTCATCACCAACATTCAAATTCTCTATTAATTCTTCTTTTGTTGCAAGTACGTTATTACCACGGGTCGGCGTTCCAACAAATTGATAAAGCGAACTCTCTTGCAAGTTCGTATACAAGTCATGTCCGGAGTGTGAAATAAGAGCATCGCCCCACTTGGTCACAGGTAAATTAAAGTCACCAAAAATTACGGTATCTTGTGAGTTACTTACATCTGCAATTTGTTCGTAAATTTCTCGGTCAGTTTGCACTGATTGAGCTGGAGGTCTGTATATTAATGCAAGTATTATTTTGGTACCTTTATTATTCTTTATTAGCACAAAAGATGTGTCGACGTTCACAATTTGAGGTTTTGACAAGAGGGTAGGGTTAAGACTTTCTTTGATATAAAGTAAAACGCCACCTCCATTTCGATTTATTCGGCTTTTCTCAAACATTACATAACCGGGAAGTGAATACTCTGCTAAAAAGTCTCTATCTTCTGTATTGAGCCAAGATTCTGTTATGCCAATCACATCATAATTTTCTGTAAACACTAGCTCCTCTAAATCTGAAAATTTATTGCGTATGCTACGAGCATAGGGAGGGAAGGAGTGTGTGAGGGAGAGTGTGAATGAATGTGTGAGGGAGAGTGTGAGGAAGTGTACGTGAGGGACAGAAAGGCAAAGTTGTAAATTATGTTTGGGGGCCACGAAGGAAATTATTACCTGTGTGTGTGTAGGTGTGTGTGTGTGTGTGTGTGGTTCCGATACTCAAGAAACAAATAGTAACTCTCTTCCCCCTCAAGACAACTTCCGTGTTGTGAGGAACAACGTTTGCCCCAAGACCAGGAAACCCATACCGATTACCGAGTGTCAAAACCGTTTCCAGATACTCGCAGACTCAGATGACGAAGCGGAAATAGAAGAAGTCCGGCTCGTGGGAGACTCGATGATACGTGGTCAGCTCACAGAGTTTTGCGCCAGAGCACCTAAGACCAGGAAGCGTTTTTGTATCCCTGGTGGTGGTGTGGACGACGTAGTTGCTGCAGTTGACGAAGTATCTAAGCTGGCCCCTGCTAATACAATGTACATCATCCACGTTGGATCCAACGATGTGCAGCGAACCCGGTCGGAAGATTTGCTTTTAAAGTACCAGCAGCTGATCAAGTCGTTTAAGGAGAAGTCATCAAGGATCATCGTCTCAGGAATCGTCCCCCGGCTTGGTGTAGAGAGCCGATTTTACAACATAGCCAGCAGCACAAATCGTTGTCTAGCAAACCTCTGCAGGAAGGAAAACATGGGATTCGTCGACACCTGGGACAATTTCTACTACGATGACTATTTGTTTTCGGACGATGGAGTTCATCTGAACCAGGTGGGAGCAGCACGTTTTGGGCGTCTTCTCAACGATGCGGTGAAGGATTTTCGGAGAAGAAATCGACTCCGCACAGGACAACCAGGAAGGAGGACCGAAGACAGCGAGGGCGGCAACCTGCGAAGGAATTAAATGCTAATCTGTCAAGAACCGCAAATTTGGATAAAGCTCCACCAACATGACCCAAATTCAAACCACCAGGGATAACGACCGAGGACCGATGTCAGCCATGAATGTAAATGTAGATCCGATCAGAACCAAAAATTTGATTAAAGAACGTTCTGTGAGTTCTAAAACCGCAACTTTAAAGGTTTTCTATGCAAACGCTCGTAGCATACGCAATAAATTTTCAGATTTAGAGGAACTAGTGTTTACTGAAAATTATGATGTGATTGGTATAACAGAATCTTGGCTCAATACAGTAGATAGAGACTTTTTAGCAGAGTATTCACTTCCCGGTTATGTAATGTTTGAGAAAAGCCGAATAAATAAAAATGGAGGTGGCGTTTTATTTTATATCAAAGAAAGTCTTAACCCGACCCTCTTGTCAAAACCTCAAATTGTGAACGTCGACACATCTTTTGTGCTAATAAAGAATAATAAAGGTACAAAAATAATACTTGCATTAATATACAGACCTCCAGCTCAATCAGTGCAAACTGACCGAGAAATTTATGAACAAATTGCAGATGTAAGTAACTCACAAGATACCGTATTTTTTGGCGACTTTAATTTACCTGTGACCAAGTGGGGCGATACTCTTACTTCACACTCCGGACATGACTTGTATACGAACTTGCAAGAGAGTTCGCTTTATCAATTTGTTCGAACACCGACCCGTGGTAATAACGTTCTTGACATTGTACTTGCAACAAAAGAAGAATTAATAGAGAATTTGAATGTTGGTGATGAATTCAGTAACAGCGACCATCGTACGATAACTTTCACTTTAAACTTTACTAGTAACGAACCAAATAGTAGCATCGAAAAAGTCCCTAATTTCAGGAAAGCAAACTTTCATAAACTTAGAGCTATGTTTAAAGAAACTGACTGGAGCTTTTTAATTAACAATAACGACATAAATACATCTTGGAAGTTATTCGAAACCACTTACCTAAAAGCAGTGCAAGACTGCATACCATCGAAAATACGGCGTCCAGGCCATAATAATAAGCCCAACTGGTGGAATAAAGATATTTCAAACTGCCTGCTTGCTAAAAAGTTTGCTAATGATAGATTAAAATCCTCACAAAATGACGAAGAACGGGTGAAATTTGTAGAGCTACGACGCAAAGCCAAAAAGTAAATTAAGCAAAGTAAAAAGACCCTAGACTTACATATTGCGAATCAAAGTAAAACAAACCCGAAAGAATTCTATAGTTATATCAGAAAGAAAAAAGTAGTTACTTCAACTGTTGGACTGTTAGTCGATGAAAATGGAGAATACACCAAAGACGAAGTACAAATGAGTAATGCCCTCAATACCTTCTTTGCATCAGTTTTTACAACAGAAGACCTCAGTGATATCCCTACACCATCGCCGATTCAGATTGATAATTCAGATGTTCTAAGCAATATCACCGTTACAGAGAGAGAAGTATTGAATTGTTTAGATAAACTCAAGGTAAATAAAACGCCTGGACCTGATACAATCTCGCCTAGAGTTCTAAAGGAAGCTAAGGATGAGCTCTCCAAACCACTGACATTACTATTCAATAAATCCTTGCAGTCTGGAACTATGCCTGATCAGTGGAAGATAGCCAACGTAACACCGATATTCAAAAAAGGCAGCAAATCCCTACCCAGTAACTATCGTCCAATTAGCTTAACCTCAGTTGTATGTAAAATGCTAGAAACGGTCATAAGAGACAGACTCGTAAATCACTTAGAGGAAAATAACATACTTAAAGATACTCAACACGGCTTTCGTAAAAAACATTCCTGTTTAACAAACCTCTTAGACTTCTTCCACGATATCCTCAACCTCTACGATGAGAGTAAAGCTGTAGATATTATATACCTTGATTTTCAAAAGGCCTTAGACAAAGTTCCCCACAAACGTTTACTGCTAAAACTAAAAGTGCATGGAATACAAGACGGTGTGTTGAAATGGATAGAAAATTGGCTCAGCGACAGAAAGCAAAGAGTAGTCATAAACGGTAAGGCATCTAAATGGGCCAATGTAAGTAGCGGGGTACCCCAGGGATCGGTACTAGGACCAATTCTCTTTCTAATTAACATCAACGACATAGATGAGGGTCTCACCTGTACAATCTCAAAATTTGCTGACGATACAAAAATTGCAAATAGCGTACTCTCAAAAGATCAAGTTGACGATATGCAACACAATCTAGATAAATTGTCACATTGGGCCCAAATTTGGCAAATGAGTTTCAATGCGGATAAATGTAAAGTACTACATATCGGATACCTAAATGAGAAAGCAAACTATTCGATGAATGGCACTCAGCTTAAGAATGTAAACAGAGAAACCGATCTGGGAGTAACAATATCGAGTAACCTAAAACCGAGTCAACAATGTTCAGAAGTTGTTATGAAGGCAAACAAAATAATTGGCTTTATAGGCAGATCATTTGAGCAGAAATCCAAAGACGTAATCCTAACCCTTTACAATTCCTTAGTCCGCCCTCTTCTGGAATACTGCGTTCAATGCTGGTGCCCTTATTACCAAAAAGACATAAACAAGCTAGAACGAGTTCAACGTAGAGTTACCAAAATGATACCTAGCCTAAAGAACAAACCATACGAAGAGCGTCTTAGAGAATTAAATCTATTTCCTTTAACCCAGCGCAGATTAAGAGGTGACTTAATTCAAGTGTTCAAAATCATCAAAGGCATTGACAATATGAACTGTAGTAAGTACTTCACTATCGACCAATCTAATTACACGCGGGGAAACGGTTGCAAAATTATTGGTAAATCTTTTAACTCACACGAATCTAAGAATTTTGAAATGCTGGGTGTGAAGGGAATTCATGGTCTCCTGAAATATCCCCAGGCTACCTTTAGGATCAACTTTTCCTGGTACCTGGCGCGGGGTACGAACCTCTGAAGGGAATTTAACCCCCCTAAAAACCCACAGGTTTTGAGATGCCTTGGGTGGGGTTCGAACCCTGGTTAGTGACCCAACCATCACCACCAGGCCCGCGCGCTAACCCACTGTACTACCACGGACGTACTAAAAGTATAGCAACCTTAGTCCGATTTTTAAGAACCAGGTGATAGTCTCGTGGTGTTATCGCGTGATGAGTTTATTGGACTTACCATCTCCGACTATTTTACGCTATACCTGACGTCAACTCGGGTTAGTATTATTGTGGGTGCGGGACATTTTCGAGGGCATTACATTACATCCTTCTTTAACTAGGCTAGTCCCTAGCATATTTTAAGGTCGTAAGGTATCGTAGCTGTATTACCTCAGCAATCTCAATATTGTTAGGGTCCGCGTGATGGGTGCTCTATGTAGCTACCAGATCACGTTCCGTGACTGCCACCAATGAAATGCCGGGTGTGAAGGGAATTCATGGTCTCCTGAAATATCCCCAGGCTACCTTTAGGATCAACTTTTCCTGGTACCTGGCGCGGGGTACGAACCTCTGAAGGGAATTTAACCCCCCTAAAAACCCACAGGTTTTGAGATGCCTTGGGTGGGGTTCGAACCCTGGTTAGTGACCCAACCATCACCACCAGGCCCACGCGCTAACCCACTGTACTACCACGGACGTACTAAAAGTATAGCAACCTTAGTCCGATTTTTAAGAACCAGGTGATAGTCTCGTGGTGTTATCACGTGATGAGTTTATTGGACTTACCATCTACGACTATTTTACGCTATACCTGACGTCAACTCGGGTTAGTATTGTTGTGGGTGCGGGACATTTTCGAGGGCATTACATTACATCCTTCTTTAACTAGGCTAGTCCCTAGCCTATTTTAAGGTCGTAAGGTATCGTAGCTGTATTACCTCAGCAATCTCAATATTGTTGGTATAGGGTTCGCGTGACGGGTGCTCCACGTAGCTACCTGGTCACGTTCCCTAGCTGCCACCAATGAAATGCTGGGTGTGAAGGGAATTCATGGTCTCCTGAAATATCCCCAGGCTACCTTTAGGATCAACTTTTCCTGGTACCTGGCGTGGGGTACGAACCTCTGAAGGGAATTTAACCCCCCTAAAAACCCACAGGTTTTGAGATGCCTTGGGTGGGGTTCGAACCCTGGTTAGTGACTCAACCATCACCACCAGGCCCGCACGCTAACCCATTGTACTACCACGGACGTACTAAAAGTATAGCAACCTTAGTCCGATTTTTAAGAACCAGGTGATAGTCTCGTGGTGTTATCACGTGATGAGTTTATTGGACTTACCATCTCCGACTATTTTACGCTATACCTGACGTCAACTCGGGTTAGTATTATTGTGGGTGCGGGACATTTTCGAGGGCATTACATTATGAAATGCTGGGTGTGAAGGGAATTCATGGTCTCCTGAAATATCCCCAGGCTACCTTTAGGATCAACTTTTCCTGGTACCTGGCGCGGGGTACGAACCTCTGAAGGGAATTTAACCCCCCTAAAAAACCCACAGGTTTTGAGATGCCTTGGGTGGGGTTCGAACCCTGGTTAGTGACCCAACCATCACCACCAGGCCCGCGCGCTAACCCACTGTACTACCACGGACGTACTAAAAGTATAGCAACCTTAGTCCGATTTTTAAGAACCAGGTGATAGTCTCGTGGTGTTATCACGTGATGAGTTTATTGGACTTACCATCTCTGACTATTTTACGCTATACCTGACGTCAACTCGGGTTAGTATTATTGTGGGTGCGGGACATTTTCGAGGGCATTACAAATTTCTTCTTCAATCGAGTTGTCAACTTGTGGAATGGGCTTCCCCGAGACGTTATAGACTGCAGCACCGTTGATTCATTTAAATTCCGCCTAGACAAATATCTCGCATCAAACCCGCGACTGCGTTTGTAAATGAATAACTTTATTTTATCCTCCCCTCAGTTACTAACCCATATGTCCCCTACTAACTTCCTAGTCCTGCCACGTTAGTGGCAGGGCAGTAGTTCCCTTTCCAATGTTCCCTTACCCACTCTAAACCACTGTTTGGACACTTGATCCTCAGTGTTTTGGAGGACAAGCAGCCTAGAAGGGTCACTAGATATGTTGTTGCTTGATTTCCTTTGTACTCCTTTGTGTGTGAGAGAGAGAGGGGGTTGGTGGGTGTGTTACAGTGGGCGGGGTTGTCAGCGGAAGTGGTGGGTGGATTAATGTGTGTGTGGGTATGTGTGTGTGTGTGTTGGGGTGGATATGTGCTGGGAGTATATACTGTATGTGGGGGCGTGGTACAATGGGTGTGGGGTCAACGGATTGATATATACTGTATGTACTGTATGTGGGTGTGTGAGAGAGGGGATTGTATACTGTGTTAGGGGCCTGTGAGGATATTTATTTTATAATTGTGTGTGTGTGTGTGGCGGGAAGGGGGGAGTGAAGAGGGAGTTACGAGGGTCCAAATTGACAAAACCATGTAAGACGTTTTTGTAGAGAGAGAGAGAGAGAGAGAGAGAGAGAGAGAGAGAGAGAGAGAGAGAGAGAGAGAGAGAGAGACGGAGAGAGAGAGAGAGAGAGAGAGAGAGAGAGAGAGAGAGAGAGAGAGAGAGAGAGAGAGAGAGAGAGAGAGAGAGAGAGAGAGAGAGAGAGAGAGAGAGAGAGAGAGAGAGAGAGAGAGAGAGAGAGAGAGAGAGAGAGAGAGAGAGAGAGAGAGAGAGAGAGAGAGAGAGAGAGAGAGCCGGCACCACCTTTATCGATCCCATAATGCAGTTCTGAGGAGAAGGAGGTGGAGGTATTCAAAGGAGTACAAACTGCAACAGACCTATTGGTCCTTACGGGGCAGTTTGGATATCTAAACTACTAAGTACTACGAGGTAGGAAAAAGGATAGCAAAGAAGAAGGCTCCTCCCCTCCCACCACTCCCTCCAGCTAATACTGACATGGAAACAATTAGAAAAAATACCATGTAGAATGGAAAAGTTGACATGGAATTTTGGATAGGACATGGAGAACATTAAAATCATTTGTAATCTAAGCTAACTCTATCTCTACAATTCTGAAAGGGAACAGGTGTATGAATATCAATATACATTGTGGTATGCGTTATCACTTCATTTTGCGTTATTCTAAAAGATACTGAGTTAATTGGGGGTTATTTGCCAAGTGTAGAGGGAAGAGGGGGGAGGAAGGGAGGGAAGAAGGAAGAGGAGGAGGGAGGAAGAAAGGGAAGAATGTGAGAAAGATGGGAGGGAGGAGAGGGTGAACATAATGGGAAGAACACCTAGGTAGGGAGAGGATTGGACAGGAGGGGGGCAGGCAGGAAGGAAAGATAGGGGAGAGGGAGAAGACAACATTAGGGAGGTGTTAGACAGGAGGGTGGGACAAGAGGAAAAGATGAGGAAGGGGGAGAGAGAGGGAGGGAGAGAATTAGACAAGAGGGAGGATAGAAGGAGGGACGGATGATGGACGGTAGGAATTATACAGGAGGGGAAGGACTGAGCAGGAAGGGGGGGGGGGGGAGAAGGGGGGCACTAAAGGAGTAGGGAGGGGGGAGTCCGAGGGAGGGGAAGAATTATACATAAGGGAGTAGGGGAGAACCACAGAGAGGGGTAGGGAGGGAGAGAGAGAACATTAGTCATGAAATGCATAGCACTTAAATAACTATAAAATATTGCTGTGTGTATATGCCTCTGTGTGTGTGTGTGTTCAATATATATATACATATTGTTACGTATCTTGATCCTCAAGTGGTTAACTTGATGAATCTAGATAGCACAGAGATATATATTAAGGTATCAGTCAGCTGAAGGCAAAACAAAAGTAAAATCTAATAAAATAATTTCCTGTTGTTGCTTCCTTTCCTTTTGGATCTTAGGACTTAGTATCCTTTATTGACTGATACTCTTTAATTATGAAAAATACTGAAACTAATTAAAGTCATGTAGTATTTATAAAGAATTATTATTTAACCGAAGCTTAGTAGGCTATGGTTATGAACCGAATAAGTTATAGCTAAAGAAGGACTATTAATTGTATAAAAAGTCTTGAAAGATAAATATTAAAGTAAGAATATTTCTGTCTCTTACCCTTTTTGAAATGAATAGATAGTTTTCTTCTATGTCCTTTTATTTATATTTAATGTAATTATTCTTGGTTCTTGTCTTACGTTAATAGTATTATATTATTATTATCATCAGGAGTAATATCAAAGTCACACAAAAAGTTAGATATATATTTAATAATTAGTTAAATTTATTTCTTAACCACGTAACATTGAGGTTTGATTATGAGTAAATAAAGTTACAGGATCGTTTCATAGATTCGATTCAGGTCTCACTCAAATAATATGAAAAGCAAAATATAATATTTTGAAGCAAAAGAATTTTCTTCAGCTTAGGAAATCACTAGAAGTAATATTAACACAGCCATGTTAGTCTAAGGCGATATTACTAATACGAGACAATAGCATCACCGTACTAAGCACCATTAAGCAATGTAAGCTTAATTCAAAGAAAATGAAAGAACTCGTAAGTATTAATATAAAACAATAGTATTACTTTCATCATAACCCAATTACTTAAAGAGTTGCTTTAGTCCACAAGTTAGTCAACTAAAATAGTTAAGTACATAATAATAGCGTTAACGTTAATTCCCAATCAAATAGTTAAGTACATAAATAGTAGCGTTAACGTTAATTCGCAATCAAATAGTTAAACACATAATAGTAGCGTTCACGTTAATTCCCAATTAAATAGTTAAACACATAATAATAGTGTTCACGTTAATTCGCAATTAAATCGTTAAACGTAATAGTAGCGTTCACGTTAATTCCCAATCACATATCTCACTAACCAACATAACATAAGTGTTTACACCGAACACACTTAACACACATTTATATAATCTGACTGACAGTCACAATCCCATTATAATACTTCACCCCGTCTTCCTCCAGCTGCAAGTTCACCTTCCCCAACTCCAAATGAGACTGATTTGAATGCCCACAACTCGGGTCTTATATACCAAACAATGATGGTGTAGGAACGAATCAGGAGGCGGTGGGTCGTGCCTGCTCCAATCATAGCTCCTCGAGTCGCATAACAGGTGCGTGGTCCACTCACAGCTCCTGGCGTCGATCATACGTCATAGCATCGGTCATCGAGGTGTGAAGGCTAGCATGCTGGTATGGGGCGAGATGGTTTGCCCACTCGCTCGTTCGCTAGTCTGCTTCACCGTTTGGGTAGTGCGCTCCTTCAACTCTAATTCTAACTCTTAAATTAACATACAGGGCTCCGTATGTCAGACCTCCCCCCTAGAAAAGAGTTTAAGGAGTATAGTACATAATATTAAACATAATACATAAATAGATTCACCACCAGATTGGCAACAGCAAGATTATAATGAGGATATAATAAGGATATCACCCAAAGTAGGCAACGTCTCCAGGTACCACATCAGAACATAGCCGGAACGTAGCTGGAGCGTTATTCGAACTGCAAGGCATCTCACAGCTGAAGGCTTAAAAGCGCACTACAAAAGCATGATATTTACCTCGCTACAAGGGAGAGCTAATTGCCAAAATCCTCTCATTAAATTAAACTTACTGCTGTATGAGGCCAAACTGGTAAATGCAATCTTTGATCCGTGGCAGTGGGTAGGTATCGTTCTTTGTGACAGCATTGACTTGCCTATAGACCCTACAAAACCTATGGCTCCCGTCTGGCTTTGGCACAAGTATGACCGGACTACTCCACTGGCTTAAGGCCCTTGTGATCAGCTGGTTTGAAAAAATTAAGTCAAGCTCGACCTGCAGTATACTCCTGCGTTGTGGCGAGACACGGTAGGGGGATAGTTTAATGGGAGTTGCATCCCCTACGTCGATGTCGTGCACGGCCAAAGAAGTGAGCCCTGGAGTATCACGGAACACACTGGGAGACTGAGATAAAACAGAGATTAGTTGGTTCGCTTGATCAGAGGGAAGATGACATAGTTTAGATGGTAATTCCCTCAAAGCCACTGAATTATACTGAAAGTTGGATAGGCTACATGACAAGTCAAAGTCTGCATGGATACCTTCAGGCTCTGGAACAGTCTGTTGCGGGTCAGTAAGAGAACTGAAGACTTTGTCCGCACCAGGCTGTTCACAGGTCCTGACATTCACTGCCACAGTGGGAGAATCTGGAGGAGAGGAATCAGGGGACCTATGGTAGGGCTTCAACATATTTATATGGAATACTTGCGTGGGCTTTCTCCTGTCTGGGGTAGTTACTAGATAATCGGTAATGCTCACCCTCCGAATGATCTTATATGGGCCCCTGAACTTGGCAGATAAAGGTTGGCCAAAAAGGGGGAGCAGGCCCAAAACCTCATCACCGGGCTTAAACTCCCTCTCACGGGCTTTTCTGTCATACCATTTCTTCATGGAGCTTTTAGCCACTGTCAAGTTTTGAGCGGCAAACTCACATGAGGATCTCAGCCGGGTTTTGAAATCTGAAACATACTTGAGGAGGTTTTGGTTCCCCTCCTGGCCAACTAGGCTATCCTGCAATAGTTGCAAAGGACCTCTTACCTGGTGACCGAAAACTAGCTCATTAGGGGAAAAACCCAGGGATTCAGTTGGAACCTCACGAGTAGCAAATAAAAGAAAAGGTACCCCCTTATCCCACTCAACTCCGGTCTCTGTACAATACTTACGTAACATTCCCTTTAATGTCTGATGATATCGTTCGAGAACCCCTTGACTCTCTGGGTGGTAGGTGCTAGACTTTACATGCTCGATACCCAACTCCTTCAGGGACTGCTGGAAAATGTTAGAGGTAAAATTAGTTCCTTGATCACTTTGCACCTCATGGGGGAAACCCATTCTGGTGAAGAATTTGAGCAGTTCCTTGATAACAGTTGGAGCAGAGGTAGTCCTTAAGGGTATAGCCTCTGGGTAGCGAGTTGCCATGTCCATGATAGTTAATAAATAATTGTTACCTTGGGAAGTCGTAGGCAATGGGCCTACAATGTCCACTACCACCCGAGTAAAAGGATTCTCGAAAACGGGCAAGGGCACCAGAGGATGTACAGGCACCTTCTGATTGGGTTTTCCTGTCATCTGGCAAGTGTGACACACTCTACAACACTCCACTACATCTGCACGCATTCCTGGCCAGTAAAAGTGGGATCTGATTCTGTCTAGAGTTTTTCTCACACCTAGGTGTCCTGCCAATGGTATACAATGTGCCATTTCCATGATATCTCTACGACAAGGTTTGGGGACTACTACTTGATGGATGTCCCAAGCCCCGTCATCGATTGGTCTGTGTGGCGGTCTCCATCTTCGCCACAATACTCCTCCTTTGAGGTAGAAACATTCACCACCCTCCTTCTCACATTCCTCTTCACTCACGGACCTGGCAGCTAACTCCTTGCATTCACTATCATCTCTCTGTAGCTCTACCAGGCCGCTAGGACAATTTGGAGGGGTTTCATGGTCATCTTTAGGGTCAAGATGAGCCATAAAGGTGTCAGATAAATCCACCTCAGTCACATCATCAGGCACAGTTGGAGCATCATTCACACTCTCATCATCCCTTTCATCAACTCTTACATTCGGTACATTTCTGTCTGAGGGAACTGCTACTTGAGACATTGAACGTGTGACAGCACACAGGGAAAACAATTGGCATCTCCTTTTCGAGCTCACCGGTTATTGGCTCGTTAACAGGGGAAAGTGACAAAATGGGGTCTGGTCGGACCTTCTCACCTGCTACATCATTCCCCAAAAGGAGAGTTACCCCAGGCACAGGGATATCTTGGGACCTACACAAAGCTATGGTGGCCTCACCCTGTAGTAACTCACATTCAATTTCGCCTTTTACCAAGTATGCATAAAACTGGCCTCCAGCACCTCTCATTACAACTGGTTCGCCAGGTGGGCACTCAGTGTAAGGATTCACCATGAGGGTGCTAGTAGAACCTGTGTCTCTCAGAATTTTTACCTCATGCATGCAACCATTTAATCTCACGTTGCCAGATGAAATAAAGGGACGGTAACTGTCCTGCACTGATGGTGAAATTATTATTGGCTTAACCCTAGTGGGTTGCACCACACATGCTACTACACCCCTGTCTAGATGATTTACGTTAGCTGCTAGGTACTCCTTCTGTCGAGAGTCCTGCATTAAAGGAACTTTTGGTGCTAGGCACTCCTTCTGTCGGGAGTCCTGCATTACAGGCACGTATGGAGTTTGAGATACGGCGGCAACTGTCTGCCCCGATCTCTCGGTTCTCTCCTTGGCCCAGCACTGATAAGCTAGGTGGCCTCTCTTGCCACAAAAAGTACATACTTTAGGGGATACGGGAACGTTCCCTCTTTGAGCATTACTATTAGTTTGGGGCCCATCTCTGTTACCATTGCCCTGAGTCGCATTTTTAGTTGGGGGAACAATTCTATTTTGGCTAGCTGGGGAAGACGTTATAGGCTTGTGACTGGGTCGGTCAGATTTGTGATTGGGATACTTAAAATTAGAGCTAGAATTATCGTAGGGCTTCTTTCCACGAAATTTGTTGTTGAGCATGTATGTGTCAGCCATGTCAGCGGCGTCGGCAAGACAATCTACCTTTTTCCCCTTTAAGTGATAGGATACAGAAGAATCAATTTTCCATAGGAAATTTTCTAACAGGACCAACTCCTTCAGATCGTTGTAGCTTGTGACTTTCTTACTCTTGACCCAATGATTGAAAGTTTTAGTCATGGTCCTGGCAAATACCTTATGGGTTTCTTCTACTTTCTTCTGGTTTTTTCGGAAAGATTGCCTGTAAGCCTCAGGCTGCAATTGATAGGTTTTTAAGATAGCTTCTTTGAGATTGTCATAATCCTGCCTAACTTCTGCTACTTCTGACAAATACGTGGCTCGAGCCTGCCCTGTCAAAACAGTTTGTAACATAAAAGGCCATTGATCTCTTTTCCACTTCATACCTCCAGCAACTTCCTCAAACAAAACAAAGAAATCCTGCACATTATCCTCAGTAAAAGGCGGAATGACACTAGTCATAGTCAATCCCAGAGGGGGAGCAATTTCGGGAGCATTTGTATTGACATTTAGTTGAGCCGTACGATATTGATATTCACATTTTATGCTAGTTTCTTCGGTATTTGCTTTTATTCTGGCTAGTTCTAGTTCGAATATTTGATCACCGGTCAAACCAGGTGGCAATTGTATATCAAGTTGGCTAGGTTTACTAGGGATCCCACCAACTGCTCCGTCACCCTCCCCGCCTTCTACAGGGAACAGGTGGGTTTTTATGGTCTGAGCCACCTCTACTTTAGACATGTTTGAGACAGTTAATTGGAGATGCGAGGCAAGCACTTTTAGTTCGGATTTTGACAGACAGTCAATATCAGGGGATGTGGGTTCTGATTCTATGAAAACTAGAGCATCTTCTTCATTAATTAGTTGAGGCATGATTAATATTTGGTTTTTAAGTAGTGAAACGTAAATGAAACTGAGTGAAACTGTATGAAATGAATCCTTGGCAAGGTCGCCACTCTTCTGTTACGTATCTTGATCCTCAAGTGGTTAACTTGATGAATCTAGATAGCACAGAGATATATTAAGGTATCAGTCAGCTGAAGGCAAAACAAAAGTAAAATCTAATAAAATAATTTCCTGTTGTTGCTTCCTTTCCTTTTGGATCTTAGGACTTAGTATCCTTTATTGACTGATACTCTTTAATTATGAAAAATACTGAAACTAATTAAAGTCATGTAGTATTTATAAAGAATTATTATTTAACCGAAGCTTAGTAGGCTATGGTTATGAACCGAATAAGTTATAGCTAAAGAAGGACTATTAATTGTATAAAAAGTCTTGAAAGATAAATATTAAAGTAAGAATATTTCTGTCTCTTACCCTTTTTGAAATGAATAGATAGTTTTCTTCTATGTCCTTTTATTTATATTTAATGTAATTATTCTTGGTTCTTGTCTTACGTTAATAGTATTATATTATTATTATCATCAGGAGTAATATCAAAGTCACACAAAAAGTTAGATATATATTTAATAATTAGTTAAATTTATTTCTTAACCACGTAACATTGAGGTTTGATTATGAGTAAATAAAGTTACAGGATCGTTTCATAGATTCGATTCAGGTCTCACTCAAATAATATGAAAAGCAAAATATAATATTTTGAAGCAAAAGAATTTTCTTCAGCTTAGGAAATCACTAGAAGTAATATTAACACAGCCATGTTAGTCTAAGGCGATATTACTAATACGAGACAATAGCATCACCGTACTAAGCACCATTAAGCAATGTAAGCTTAATTCAAAGAAAATGAAAGAACTCGTAAGTATTAATATAAAACAATAGTATTACTTTCATCATAACCCAATTACTTAAAGAGTTGCTTTAGTCCACAAGTTAGTCAACTAAAATAGTTAAGTACATAATAATAGCGTTAACGTTAATTCCCAATCAAATAGTTAAGTACATAAATAGTAGCGTTAACGTTAATTCGCAATCAAATAGTTAAACACATAATAGTAGCGTTCACGTTAATTCCCAATTAAATAGTTAAACACATAATAATAGTGTTCACGTTAATTCGCAATTAAATCGTTAAACACGTAATAGTAGCGTTCACGTTAATTCCCAATCACATATCTCACTAACCAACATAACATAAGTGTTTACACCGAACACACTTAACACACATTTATATAATCTGACTGACAGTCACAATCCCATTATAATACTTCACCCCGTCTTCCTCCAGCTGCAAGTTCACCTTCCCCAACTCCAAATGAGACTGATTTGAATGCCCACAACTCGGGTCTTATATACCAAACAATGATGGTGTAGGAACGAATCAGGAGGCGGCGGGTCGTGCCTGCTCCAATCATAGCTCCTCGAGTCGCATAACAGGTGCGTGGTCCATTCACAGCTCCTGGCGTCGATCATACGTCATAGCATCGGTCATCGAGGTGTGAAGGCTAGCATGCTGGTATGGGGCGAGATGGTTTGCCCACTCGCTCGTTCGCTAGTCTGCTTCACCGTTTGGGTAGTGGGCTCCTTCAACTCTAATTCTAACTCTTAAATTAACATACAGGGCTCCGTATGTCAGAATATATATATATATATATATATTTTTTTTTGTTCTTCTATATTCCAACTACTCCCTCTCGGGCATAGGCTGATAGCCTTTACGCTCTACCGCTGAACACGGTGAGGCCCGTGAGGTCTTGTTCCAGTCTAGGGAGTGAGAAATGCGAAGCACCCACTCACGGCTCGAACCCAACTCCATCTCTGAAGCTGCCTCGCCCCCGCGCCTCACAGTCTCACTCCCCAGGCTCGGACCCTCACTCTCAGAATGCCACCTATTGAGCAATTAACTCACTAGGCATTGCCCCCCTGTAGCATATTTTGAATATGGGAATATTCATACAGTGCTATTTAATCAGGGAACAATGAGGGTATTTTGTTTTGGCATTTCGGTGTGCTGTGGTAATGCACTGAAACTAGGTACAGCACAAACTCCATCCCAATAATATCTTCCCATTGACATATTGGGATTCGAACCCGGGTCCATTGGATTACCAGTCCAGTGGCAAGACCACTCTGCCACACCTTCCCTAAATATATATATATATATACTGTATAATATACACCCAAACAAATACATATGACTGCGAAAAAAGAGAGCGCCATCAACACTTACATACATAATACATCCTTCCAAACATATACAGCTTTGGTCTATATATACATATGTCCCCTTCATGCATCCATCTTTAATAGGGCCCTGAATGTGGTAAAAATAGATGAATGCTTAACCCTCCCAGATCTGTGACAATTTTTTACGATTATTTTCAGCTAAGGATGAATCTATATGTTGCAAGGGGACAAAAACTAAAGCTTAACATTGCTTTGCTTGTGTTTCGTATTTTTTTCTGTTTTGTTTGCTCCTTAGACCTCCATCAAGCTTTAACCCCCCCGCCCCCCCTCCCAAAACAAAATAATCGAAGATCGGTTCCTTCTGAATTACATGTTCGCTATCGCTTGCCAGTATTATCATCGACACCTAAATGACATGGAAGGTCTTAAATTTGACAATTAAATGGAGCAAGGTGTCTTATATTAAAATCGCCATAAAAATACGTTAATCTTATATATATATATATATATATAAGGAATAGCAGAACCAGAACCATTGTCTTTTCTTTGCTTTCCATTTCTTATTTGTTCGTCCTCTGTTCACATTCAGTCACTTTTAATTTGTGTTTTAGCTATTTCTAAGTATAACTATTATTGTTGTTCTTTATTGTACTGACTTTGCTTCCATTTCTTTATTTCTATTTGTAACTCTCTGTTGCACACGGTGTCCCAAAATAATAATTGATTCGCTACATTACTATCTCGCTTTTTAGCCTTGTTTAGCCTTGAGAGAGAGAGAGAAGGGGAAGGCATTGGTTGCTTAACAATATGTAGCACAAGGAATGACAACGTAAGAGCCTGATACTATATTAATGTGTATGGTGTTATTTGGAGATCCTGTATATATATATATATATATATATATATATATATATATATATATATATATATATATATATATCCCCTGACAATCCATATATTAGCTATAGATCCCTTATGTAACACCAAACACAAAGGGTCACATGAAAGTTTTGGCTACCGTCCATAGAGTTTTGGCCCCGGGTTCACTAGTGGCTGAGGGACAATATATATCACTGGTCTAGCACCGGTATCACACTAAGGATTTTTCCAGCAATATCTTGGAGCAATTGACCACTAGCGAATTTCGTTCTATAAAGGAGTTGGAGCTGTCGGTATCGATATTTTGCCGAATTACCAGCTATAATGCAGTTGTGGTACATTTATAAATATATTAAACCCAATTGAACCTATTTTCTATCCATCAGAAACCTACATTATTATTGCGTTTCTGTAGAATAGCGATGCTTAGAGCTCCACCTTCCTTGATGCTTAGAGCTCCACCTTCCTTGATGCTTAGAGCTCCACCTTCCTTGATGCTTAGAGCTCCACCTTCCTTGATGCTTAGAGCTCCACCTTCCTTGATGCTTAGAGCTCCACCTTCCTTGATGCTTAGAGCTCCACCTTCCTTGATGCTTAGAGCTCCACCTTCCTTGATGCTTAGACCTCCACCTTTCTTGATGCTTAGAGCTCCACCTTCCTTGATGCTTAGAGCTCCACCTTCCTTGATGCTTAGAGCTCCACCTTCCTTGATGCTTAGAGCTCCACCTTCCTTGAAGCCAGAAACTCGCATGGGGTCAATTGCGGTCTGGCAACTTCTAAATATACCCTGTTTCAAGTAAATAGGCTAAAACTCTTGAACATTAACCTCTAACACACAAAAGCCACTAGCATAATCGAGCTAATATTTCTACTATTTGGGAAGGTGTCAGTCAGGGAATAGGTGTGGAAATTTACAGCCCATTTGCTCTAGCCCTTTTTGAGTTACAGAGGTTAGGATTGACGATTTCTGGCCTACCTATTTGGAACAGGGTATACCACCATCTAGCTTTTTTTTTTTTCTCTTTATACTCTGTTCATTATCAGTAGGCCAGAAATCGCGACCCCTAACCTCTTTAGTTAAAAAAGGACTAAAGCAAATGAGCTGTAAATTTCCACACTTATTCCCCAGCTGACTCTTCCCAAATGGTAGACATTTTAGCTCGATTTTTCCAATTAGCTCGATTGTTCCAGCCCTTTTTTGGTTAGAGAGGTTAGTATTCGATAATTTTGGCCTAATTATAACGCATGGACGACCTGCTGTTCAAGTGCCGATACCGATGTGAAAGAGAAATGTATAATGTGATGTAGAAATGTTGCTAGATAAATGTTGGGTCATCGGAAATTGCTGATAAAAGGGCTCGTGTGACACCCCTATACGTCACACAATAGATAAACGACAACAATAGAGAACCATTCTACACACACACACACACACACACACACAAATACACACACACACACACACACACACTCCCATAAAACCCGTTATATAATTGATAATATCCCATTAAATTCCAGAGCAGAAAAACACCATAAATATTTTGAATTATGTATCAGGTCAAAGAGAGAAAAAAAAAATATTGGGGATATGCAAATTTTATTACCTATTGGATAAAGGAAGATCAAAGGGGGTTCGTTTCATAGTGGGAATATAATTATAGCAATCTCTTTCTGTTTTGTCTTTCCATCTCTCTATATCTATCTTTCTCTTTATATATTCTAGCTATTTATCTATACATTTCGTTCTTCCTTCTCTCTCTCTCTCTCTCTCTCTCTCTCTCTCTCTCTCTCTCTCTCTCCTATAATACTCTAATATAACCACTGCTCTCAGATGCTGATCGTGGGTTTAAGGGAGCATACCTCGCTTTTTTTCTCTTTCTTTCCCTCTCTCTTTGGCTTGTGTCCATTCGGACCCATTCAGCCTACTCTTTTAAGACGTTTACCCCCATCTAGGTGTCAATATTTTCCTGGTGAGCGGTAGCGAGCCAGCATATATATATTTTTGTTTTGACAGCAAGCTAAATTTGTTCTTTTTTCGATAAAAAAAATGTCTCCGGTGGAGCCGGATTTCTCCATACAATGCTGGCTTGCTATCGCTCGCCAGGATGAAATCGACACCTGGATGGGGATAAACGTCTTAAAACAATTGGCTGAATGGGGCCGAATGGATACAAGCCAGGGAAAGAGAGAAAAGGAGATAGATTAAGAAAAGCCGGTGACCCCCCTTTAATACATTACTTTACCGTTATATTTCAACACGCCCATATAAGAATGATGAAAGGTGAAACTTGTGCATATGGGGTAATATTTGACGTGCGCGATATATGCTCTACTTGGAACATACTTGCCCTGATTTTAGTAGTTAACCCCTTGAGTACCAGCGACGTGTGTTCTAATATATGCTAGCTATATTTGGACGATATTATGCAACTTAAGAAGGATCTGTGGTCATTAAAAGAGTGGGTTGAGATAGTTTGAAGCCTTATTATTGCTAGAGGTCCTTCCTAAGCTGAATAAAATCGTCTAATAGTTGCCAGAAAATAATGAAAAGAACGTCCCTGGTACTGAACGGGTTAACCCCTTTAAAATACGATTCCGCATATCTTCAAAATCTTCCAAATTTAAGTTACATCAGAAATCGGCCCCTAGCATCATGTACCTTTAGTCCAGCTTCCGGTTCCGATGTGAACGAGCCCCAACATATTACGAGAAAAGAACTTGCTCGTCGAAAATTGCCGGAAAAGTGCTTGTGTGACAGTCGGGTGGTGAGGTAGAGTAGAGAGGGGAGAAGAGGTGTTGGAGAGAGAGAGAGAGGAAGCTGTTGGAGTGGTTTTTTATTACAGTAGCTTATTATCCCCTTCAGCACCGTAACCTATAGTCTATTCGCTGTAAGTAGGCGATAAATCATGACCTCTAACCTCTGTACCTCAAAAATGACTAGAGTAATCGAGCTAATATTTCTACCATTTGGAAAGAGTCAACCAAAAATTGGATGTGGAAATATACAGCCAATTTGCTCTAGCCCCTTTTTGAGTTAGAGAGGATTAGAGGTCATGATTTCTCGCCTACTTACAACGAATAGACTATAAATTTCATTTTTTTGGGGGGGTTACCATTAGACGCTTTTCTTTGGCTTATAATCTACCTTCAGGACTCGAGGGGTAATTACGATCTAGAGAAACCCTCTTTAGTTACACAGGTCCTTCTTAAGGGGGTGGTAGTCGCTTTCTCTAGACCTCCTTCTCCCTCGTGTTTAGCATATTAGTTTTGAAATTTTAAGACGTTCGTTTCATTAGTTTAGCGAGTTTGAGACATTTCGCCCCATTTCTTGTCAATGTTAAGACTGTTTTCGTGCCATTTAGATTTCGATTATATTTCCTAACGAGCGATAGCGAGCCTGTAATTTTGGAAGGAATCGGCCTTCGGCCGGGACATTTTTCTACCGAAAAATTTACAAATTTACCTTGAAAGGGGGTCTAGTGAAGAAATTAAAAAATATATTAATATTAAATATATACAGTAGACCAAAAAACAAGCACTACCCCCTTAAACTGCAGAGAATCATATAATTTTAGCCAGAATCAACGGTAAATTGGCGTCATGGTGCTGAAGGGGTTAAGGCTTTTAGGATACACATATGCTCTTCTTGGGTCTCCTTAAAACTCCCTTTATTCCTTCTTCTTCCCTCCCTCATTCCTCCTTCTTTCCTTCCCCCCCTTCTCCTTTACTCCTCCTTCTTCCCTCCCTCCTTCCTCCTTCTTTCCTTCCCCCCCTTCTCCTTTACTCCTCCTTCTTCCCTCCCTCCTTCCTCCCCTTCTCCTTTATTACCTCCATCTCTTCATACCCTGTCGTCTTCCTTCCCTCCCTCCTTTCTTTTCTCCCTCCCTTCTCCTCTCCCTCCCTCCCTTCTCCTTTATTCCTCCTTCTCCTCTCCCTCCTCGCTTTGCTTCCCTCCCTCCCCTCCTCCTTTATTCCTCCTTCTTCATCCCTTCTCCTTTATTCCTCCTCCCTCCCTTTCTCCTTTATTCCTCCTTCTTCCATCCGTCCTTCCTCCCCTTCTCCTTTATTCCTCCTTCTTCCTTCCCACCTCACTTTGCTTCCCTCCCTCCCTTATCCGTTCCCCCCTTTCTTTCCTTCCCTACATCACCCCCCTCCCCCCCCTCTCTTCCTTCTTCTCCCCTTTCCCTAGCCCCCCCCCACCCCCCCTTTCCATATTTCTTACTCTCTTTCCCAGTAGCCTTGACCCAATAAAGCCTATAATATAACCCCATCTCTCCCCCATCCCCCCTTCCCCCTCCTCCGACACACACACACACACACACACACACACACATATTGATCTGTAGAAGCTACGTCGTCGTTGTGGTGGTTTGGGGAGGCCCTTGGAACAGTCCCAGGAGGTAGTCAGAGATAAAAAGACTGAGTTAGAACATAAGAAAAATAAATAAATAAATAAATAAATAAATAAAAAAGAACAGACAGGTAAGTAGATAAATAATTAGATGGAAACAGCCAAAATATTGTCGGGTGCAATTACTTACCAGCAAAGTTTAATGCTAGGACAGAAACGCGCGCCGCATGTAATAATAATAATAATAAACGGTTTATTAAAGAATGGCAGCCTCATGAGCTGAAAATACACATTTTACAATTTAGTGGATGAACATGAGATGTGTGTGTGTGTGTGTGTGTGTGTGTGTGTGTGTGTGTGTGTGTGTGTGTGTGTGTGTAGAGAGAATTATGTGTGAGTGTGTTTGTGTGTGAGAGAGAGAGAGAGAGGTCATAACGTCTTCTTGAATTACCCCCGCTAGGAGTAATTTACGAACCCAGTTTATGGATACAAGGTCAGGAGAGAGAGAGAGAGAGAGAGAGAGAGAGAGAGAGAGAGAGAGAGAGAGAGAGAGAGAGAGAGAGAGAGAGATTACAAACAGATCGTTGAGATACTATAGAGTTGATATATACTGTATGTAGAGAGCAGTCTTATATTATTATAGAGTTGATATATACTGTATGTAGAGAGCAGTCTTATATTATTATAGAGTTGATATATACTGTATGTAGAGAGCAGTCTTATATTATTATAGAGTTGATATATACTGTATGTAGAGAGCAGTCTTATATTATTATAGAGTTGATATATACTGTATGTAGAGAGCAGTCTTATATTATTATAGAGTTGATATATACTGTATGTAGAGAGCAGTCTTATATTATTATAGAGTTGATATATACTGTATGTAGAGAGCAGTCTTATATTATTATAGAGTTGATATATACTGTATGTAGAGAGCAGTCTTATATTATTATAGAGTTGATATATACTGTATGTAGAAGGCAGTCTTATATTATTATAGAGTTGATATATACTGTATGTAGAGAGCAGTCTTATATTATTATAGAGTTGATATATACTGTATGTAGAGAGCAGTCTTATATTATTATAGAGTTGATATATACTGTATGTAGAGAGCAGTCTTATATTATTATAGAGTTTGATATATACTGTATGTAGAGAGCAGTCTTATATTATTATAGAGTTGATATATACTGTATGTAGAGAGCAGTCTTATATTATTATAGAGTTGATATATACTGTATGTAGAGAGCAGTCTTATATTATTATAGAGTTGATATATACTGTATGTAGAGAGCAGTCTTATATTATTATAGAGTTGATATATACTGTATGTAGAGAGCAGTCTTATATTATTATAGAGTTGATATATACTGTATGTAGAGAGCAGTCTTATATTATTATAGAGTTGATATATACTGTATGTAGAGAGCAGTCTTATATTATTTCCAAAGTGTGCACATTACTACACTGGCAACTGTAAAACTATTGTATTG
The DNA here is from genome assembly GCA_032716605.1 of Paralithodes platypus. NCBI lineage: Eukaryota > Metazoa > Arthropoda > Malacostraca > Decapoda > Lithodidae > Paralithodes > Paralithodes platypus. The sequence continues at coordinate 22,084,298 of CM064486.1, forward strand.
ACCATTTTCGAGTTGGCATGTTCCAAGTAGAGTAGACCCTATTAATATGGAAAATACACTACATTATAATATACCCTTTTCCTAATAAGTAGTTCAGAACTCTTGAACATTAACCTTTATAGCTCACAAATGACTAATGCAATCAAGCTAATATTTCTACCATTTGGGAAGGATCAGACAGGGAACAGGTGTGGAAATTTACAGCCCATTTGCTTCGGCCCTTTTTGAGTTACAGAGGTTCGAGTTCACGATTTCTGCTTTAAAATTCCATACCTCTAAAGTCTGAACAGATTAACACTATACTCGATACTTTTCCAGCCGACGGTACATTGGATACTGTTTTCCTTCTTATGGAAATTTAGCCCTTTGGAAGATTATGACGCATTTTGACAGTTTATTCTGGCTAGTATTAGACGATTTTATACAGCTTCGGAAGGATCTGGGGGAATTATAAGGGGAAAGACTATCACAATTAAGAACATAAGAACATAAGAACATAAGAAAATGGGAGTCTGCAGAAAGCCGATTGGCCTAAGCAAGGCAGATCCCTGTCCCACACAACCCCAATTACAAAGCCCAATTATAGGCTCAACACTCTAATACCCTGAGGATCATCTTACCAAACCGGTTAGAGATTAACGCAGGATTACGGGGGTCTGCAGAGCGCTGATTGGCCCAACCCGGCTGATCCCCTTCACACCCAACCCTTCTCGTCCATATGCTTATCCAATTTTTTCTTAAAGCTCCCTATCGTTCTTGATCCCACTATATCACTGGGTAGCCTATTCCACCCATCTACAACTCTGTTACCAAACCAATATTTGCCTATATCTTTTCTGAAACGAAATTTATCTAATTTGAAACCATTGGTACGAGTTCTTTCGCTATCACTGAGCTTTAGTACATTTGTCATGTCCCCTTTGTTAATCCCACTAACCCACTTGAACACCTCTATCATATCCCCTCTAACTCTGCGTCTCTCTAACGAATGTAAACCTAATTTCTTCAACCTTTCTTCATACGGAAAATTTCTAATATTATGGATCATTTTTGTCATTCTACGCTGAATTCTCTCCAATGAATCTATGTCCATTCTGTAATAAGGACACCAAAATTGGACAGCATAATCCATATGGGGTCTCACTAATGACAAGTAAAGTTTTAAGATAACATCAGCAGTTCTGTTACTCACACTCCTAGAGATGAACCCGAGAATCCTGTTTGCCTTATTACGAACGCTTATACACTGTTTTCTAGGCTTCAAATCATTGCTAACAAACACACCTAGATCTTTCTCGCAGTCGGAATTTTCTAATTCTAATTAGCTAGTTTATATTTAACATTTGTTTGCATCTTCCCTATCTTTAATACCTTGCATTTGTCAATGTTAAACTTCATCTGCCAATTTACTGACCATTCATGTAAGGTATCTAGATCCCTTTGGAGGCACTCTATATCGCTATCTGAATCAATTGATCTCCCCATTTTAGTACGTCTGCGAATTTACTTATCCTACTAGTTATACCTAAATCTAGGTCATTTATGTATATAAGAAACAACAGGGGACCTAATACCGATCCCTGGGGGACACCACTTTTGACTGCTCCCCACTCTGACTTGGTACCATTTATGCTGACTCTCTGTTTCCTACCAATTAGCCATGACCTAATTAACCCTCTGACTTCCATATACCCTTCCTAATCTGCAGACAATCGTCTACTCATAGCCAGAAAACCGAAAAGTAATGCGCCATCGTATCATCTTGGGGTAAATCAAAAGAAATATATGAAACTACTAGTAACGTCTCTACATCATAATAAATACCCCGTTTTCATATTGAACCACTTATTTCGCTACCTAATCTTCGTAATATTGTTTTAAGACGTTTATCCTCAACCAGGTGTCGATTTACACATAGCGAGCGATAGCGAGCCAGCATTTTATGGAGAAATGAACAAATTTAGCCTGCTGCCAATTTTTTTTTTTAAATAAATCCGGCCCCGGCCGAAGGCCGTTTGCTCCTAAATTGCAGGGAAAAATCTACACCTAAATGGCATGAAAGGTCTTAATATCTCAAGATTAATGGGGAGAACGTCTTCAAACATCAAAATTAATGAGGCTAAGCATGAGGGAGAAAGGGGGGGGGGGCAGAACCCACCCCCCCCCCCCCACTTACAGATTATGGGTAAGTGGAATGTCACTTGATCACGCACTTAATGAACGACCTTAGGGCATACGATACTGGGGCCAGACCACTCCAAACCCCCCCCCCCCCCCTCTCTCTCTCTCTCTCTCTCTCTCTCTCTCTCTCTCTCTCTCTCTCTGGGATTCATCTTAAGGGGGAGGTAGTTGCTTTTTCTGGATCCCCTTCTCCTTCATGTTTAGCTCCATTGGTTTTGAGATTTTACGACGTATGCCCCATTAGTTTGGCGATTTTAAGATTAGTCCCTTTTTTTGCCAATATTAAGACCGTTCATGCAATTTAGGTGTTGATTATTTTCCTGGCGAACGAGAGCTCAAAGGAATTAATGAACGTCAATATAGATATATAAATGAAATCATAGATAGAAAGGTAAGTTACTAAATGCATGGCTAAATAACGTACTGTACAGGTAAATACATAGGATTAACTTAGCTATTTTGAATGTGAGTATAACGCTAAATGTCTCACCTGCGAATATAATCATTATTGCCATGACTTGCAGGGTATTAGACCTGACACCTTTAATGATCATGTATTACCGGCATCGAAGGAGAGAGAGGGGGAGGGGGGGGGGGGGTAGTAAAGGAGGTCAATGGGTATTACCAAGAGAGAGACAGAGATAAGGAGAGCTAGAGAGAGAGAGGAAGAGAGGGAGCCAGAGAGAGATAGGAGGGGGGAGGGGGGAGAAAGCTGTAGGCAGGTAGGTAGACAGATATACAAAGAAATAGTGATAGTGTGTATGTGAGAGTACGTGTGTGTGTGAGAGAGAGATAGTGAGTGTGTGAGAGAGAGAGAGAGAGAGAGAGAGAGAGAGAGAGAGAGAGAGAGAGAGAGAGAGTATATGCGCGAGTATATACAAAGGATTATAAAGGGAAGAAAGCAACAACAGTCCCCAACTTCCACTAATTCCTGCGAGTGTGGGTGTTTCTGTGAAAACGTGTGTATGTGTGCATCCGTTCGTGTGCGCTACTGAATGTGTGTGTGTGTGCGCATGTATGTCAATGTGTGTGGGTTACTGAATGTGTGTGCGTTGTGTTACTGAATGTGTGTGCGTGTATTTTAATGTGTGTGTGTGTGTTACTGTGTGAGTGTGTCTGTGTGCGTGCGTGTGTAAAAATAATAATAACAATTATAATACTGTTAATAATTGTCGGTTATAGTTCATTTGCAGCCGTGAGACTAAAAATATACACCAGTTTGTTTCCTAACCTAGGTACAGTCCAATGCTTATTATACCTTAATTGCGAGGTGACATACGACCTTTGGCGCCCGTGAGGTGCCTGGGTTTCCACCATAGTACATACATACATACGCAGATGCACTGGTGAGAAGTACATGTAACAAGGCTAACACAAGCTGATAGTTGAGCAGCCTGGCTAGGGAGCGACCACGATACAATCATCTCCATCAGGATGGCCGATTTTTTTTTTTAGGATTCTGCTGGATTTGAACCCTCGACATCGCGGTTACGGTGCGGGCCCCTTAATTAAACCGCTAGGCCATCCCGACCCGTGTGAATGTGTGTGTGTGTGTGTGTGTGTGTGTGTGTGTGTGTGTGTTTGTGTGTGATGGAAGATGTGGGGTGTGTGTGTGTGTGTGTGTGTGTGTGTGTGTGTGTGTGTGTGTGTGTGTGTGTGTGTGTGTGTGTGTGTGTGTGTGTGTGTGTTGGTGTGTGTTGTGTGTGTGTGTGTGTATGTGTGTGTGTGTGTGTGTGTTGTGTGTGTGTGTGTGTGTTGAAGTTGAAGTTGAAGGTCAAGGTCAAGGTCAAGGGTAATGCAGGAGAACTGGCACCAGATAACCTCATCATCCTTAACGACATCCATCAACATACCCATATTCCTCACCAAGCCCTCTATAACCCATCATCTCCAGACATCACCTTTTGCTCCCCAGAACTCGCCCCCACAACATCCTGGAGGGTGGTCAGAACCTTAGGCTCTGACCACCTCCCGATCATTATCACCACCAAAACCAGACTCACCCCAGCTAGCCACAAACACACATACACCAATTATAAAAGAGCTAACTGGGAAGCATTCACAAATGAGACAGAACAACACTTCACAACTCTAAACAGTACACCCATCACTAACATCAACAATGTTGTACACATACTCAATAAAACTATCCAAAACGCTGACAAGAAACACATTCTAAGAGGTAACAGAAAAAGACACAACCCCAACTTCACACCAGAAATTCAAAACCTCATCAGACAACGCGACACACTGAAACACTCCCCAGCACCCCACACACAAGACATCACACAACAAATTCAAGCACTCAACACCCAAACTAACAACAAAATACAAGAACAACAAAAACTAAATTGGAATAACTTCCTACAAACACTTGCTCACAAAACACTAAACAGCATCACACTTTCCAACAGCAACACAATACAATCACATGCTGCAATCACAACAACAGACTCTACTCCTTCATGTAAACAACAAGCAAACACTCTCATCAATCACTTCTCACATGTCAGCCACCTAAAACCTCACAAAGACGACCGACGTGTGTCATCCAACGTAAGAGACAATTCCCCCACAGACCCTGACTATACACCCTTCACCAATCACCAGACAAAGCATATCATCAACAATCTCAAGCATTCACCCGCCTGTGGCCTAGACAACATAAGCAACATACACCTCAGACCACAAGGCATACAAGCACTCACTAACATATCAAACTACAGCTATTCACACAACACAATACCAGACATTTGGAAGCATGGTATCATCATCACTTTCCCCAAACCCAACAAAGACCCCACGCTACCCTCCTCGCACCGCCCCATCACACTCCTTTGCTCCCCCTCCAAAGTCATGGAACGCCTAGTATTACAACTAATTACACCCGACCTACCCCTAGCTCCAACACAACATGGCTTTAGGCCACTACACTCCACAAACACTCTTCTCACAGACCTTACACAAAGAGCTTTTGACGGCATCAACTCAGCTAGACCACCACACAGATCACTATTAGCCACACTCGACATTAGTAATGCCTTCGATGCCATCCCCCGCCACAACCTAACAAACAAAATCTACAACACAAACATGCACAACAACACAAAAAGGTGGCTGGCCAACTTCCTAGCAGGCAGATGTGCACACGTATCTTTTGCCGGTCAGTCATCTAAAATCAGAAACTTTCCAAACGGAGTCCCACAAGGATCCGTCATATCGCCCGCACTCTTCAATCTGTACATGCACGATATAACTACACCCAATACGCCCCAAATAAACTTAGCCTCCTATGCAGATGACATAACACTCACATGCACACACCATGACCCAAAAAGAGCAACAGATCTCCTTCAACCCTATCTCAACACACTACATGGCTGGTGCACTACAAACAGACTTAATCTAGCCCCAGCCAAATCCACCACAACCCTGCTCACAAGCTGGACAGGAGAACACGAATACATCCCTCAACTCACCATAAACAACACACCCCTAACACATACACACACACCCAAAATCCTAGGAGTAACATATGATACTCATATGACATTCAAACAGCACACCACAAACATTAAAAAGAAACTGACACCCAGACTTAACGCCTTCACTTGCTCACACAAAATTTGGACACAACAAAGAAACTACCACCACGGTATATAAACAATACATAAGATCAGTGATGGAATACGCAAGCCCAGCCTGGGCTTCTAACCTAGCTGAAACACATCATAAGACCTTACAGACTATTCAAAACAAAGCCCTGAAGATCATTACAGGCTGCACAGCTACTGCACCCACAGATCACCTACATCAAGAAACCAAAATCCTCAAAGTCAAAGACCATCTGGACATGAGAGGCACTCAATTCCTGGCAGCAGCCTCTACGAACCAAGACCACCCACTAAACTACATGGCAACACACCCACAGACACCATGAAATATCAAAACAACACCCAGCACACGGTATCACACACAATTATTGTCCTCTCTCCCTCCCTGCCCACCCCGAACCAACTTCCAGAAGCACATCCATACTCATATCTCTCGCCGATCCATCCACTCACTCACAGACAACACGCAGCTGCATGCACGACCTTCCGAAATCCATCCTTCCGAATCCTCCCTCCCTCGCGAGGACAGAGTCCACCTGGCCAGGCTGAGATGCGGACACCATCCAGCTCTCCTGAGATATCAGAAGAGACTGGATGACTCCGTTGTCGACGCCTGCCCGGGATGTAACACAGCACCCCATACCATTAAACACATCATAGAAGACTGCATTTCACACAACCACTTACGCCAACAACACAATCTACACTCAATGAGAGCTCTGTGGGAAAGCCCGATCGTGGCCATGGCCTTCCTCAGGGACTCGGGGCTGTTCGGCCAGGCAGCTTAGGGAACAACAACAACAACAACTGGCACCAACCGGTATATGCCAGTAATAGAGGGGGGGGGGGTCTTATACCTAGGGGGAATGGGAGGGGGGGGGGGGGGCTGAGTCGTATACCTAGGGGGAATGGGAGGGGGGGGAAGTGTTATACCTAGGGGGAATAGAGGGGGGGGGGGGGGAGTCTTAAACCTAGCGAACCCCCACTCCCACGAACTCTCCTTATCATACTCCAGCACTCATGGCCAATCACACACCCCCACGAACTCACCTCACCACACCCCAGCACTCATAGACACTCACGCACCCCTACGAACTCTCCTCACCACACCCCAACACTCATGACCACTCAAGCACCCCCACGAACTCTCCTCACCACACCCCAGCACTCATGGCCACTCAAGCACCCCCACGAACTCTCCTCACCACACCCCAACACTCATGACCACTCACGCACCCCTACGAACTCTCACCACACCCCAACACTCATGACCACTCACACACCCCTACGAACTCTCCTCACCATACCCCAGCACTCATGGCCACTCAAGCACCCCCACGAACTCTCCTCACCACACCCCAGCACTCATGGCCACTCCCACGAACTCTCCTCACCATACCCCAGCACTCATGGTAGGTGTAGCAGAGTTTACCTATTGTGGTTATTAGTACAGGTATTGCCCGCCAGGTGTTACTGTTATGAGGCCAATAACAACATCAATAACAACAACAATAACAGGTTGCAGGTTATAGTAGGCTGGCTCTGTGGTTATTGATTCTCTCTCTCTCTCTCTCTCACTACTCTTTCTTTCTCCCCAGCCTACCTCTCTTTCTCCCTTACCCCTTTCGATTTCTCCTCTCTCTCTCTCTCTCTCTCTCTCTCTCTCTCTCTCTCTCTCTCTCTCTCTCTCTCTCTCTCTCTCTCTCTCTCTCTCTCTCTCTCTCTCTCTCTCTCTCCCCCCCCCCCGTACCCCTTTCGATGTTTCTCTTTCCCTATCTATCTATATGTCTATCTACAGTATAACTATCTATTTGTTTTTATCTATATATTTCTATTCCTCTATCTAGCTATCTATCTATCTATCTATACTTATCTTTATTTATCTATCTATCTCTTTATATCTCTCTAGCAATCTATATTAATTTTTCGGTACCCTCTGCTAGTGTTTATATTTTCATATTCATATATTCCATTAATGTTGTGCAGTTTTTCTTCATTTCGTTAACATTTACCATTTCTTTACATTTCACCTATTGTGTGTGTGTGTGTGTGTGATTTGTTTTCAATTTTGTTTATTGATATCTTGTTTTCTATTTCGTATTTAATCCTAATTATAGACGTAATTAATTATATCTACCTACCTACCTATTTATCTATCTATCTATCTATCTATCTATCTATCTATCTATCTATCTATCTATCTATCTATCTATCTATCTATCTATCTACCTAACTATCTATCTATCTATCCATCTATCTCATATTACATTACTTCCACGTCTTTCTATTTTCAGCACGTAGTAAAAATGCAAACAATATTGTCCAAACTTTCGCTAAAAGTCCCTCTGAGATTACTAGGGTCCCCAGGAGGCTTAATTTGTTTTTCTTTTTCTTTTCTTTTCTTTTCTTGGGGGAGTGACCCTTTTCTCCCCCACGTTTAACTTTTAAACGATTTTAATAAGTTGTCCCCTATTAGTTTGGCGAGTTTAAGACCTTTCCCCCTATTAGATGTAAAAAAAAAAATCCTGGCGAGCGAAAGCGAGCCTGTAATTTAGGAGGAACCGGCCAATTGTACACATTTATCTCGAAGGGGATCTTTGGGGTTTTGTATTTTAAGCTCGATAGAGGTCTAGGGAGCAAACTATAACATATATATATATATATACCGCTAATAATAAAAACTAACTAAATAAGTAATATAGTGTCCTTTTCATTTTAGTCTGACTGTATTTAGATGATTTTGTGCAGTTTAAGAAGGATCTGTGGTAGTAAAAGGGGTTAAGTGAGATAGCTCGAAGGCTGTCAGTTGCTGGAGGCACTTTGTAAACTGAATACAATTGTCTAATATTAGTCAGAATATAGTTAAAAGGAGGGCACTGGGACTGAAAGGGTTATAAACGTTTTTATACATTTTAATGAGATGTTTATATTACTGGTATATTACTGGTATATTACTGGTATATTACTGGTATATTACTGGTATATTACTGGTATGTTCTTGTCTATTTTCATAGGATACGTCTTTTTCTTTGTTTTCTTCATTGTTTTCTGGCTTCTATAATTATTTTTGCTCGCCTTCCGCAATACTTATGCTTGATATTATTTGTATTTATTAAATATTTATTTATATTATTGTCCAAATTTTCCAATATACTGTATACTGTATATACGCATGTGATGTATGGAAAGCCTTATTAATATATTTTTATATATTAATATAGAGATATGCACTAGAACCGTCTTTTCACTAATAATTCTGCTAAATATCGATACCTACAGCTCCAACTTCCTTATATCTTATAATCTGAAACTCGCAAGTGGTCAATTAGCGAGGCCGCACACACGGATCTTGTGTTCGAATCCTTTGTAAGTGGCTTCAAATGTGGCATAGCTTTTGTAAATGTTTGCCTCATTCAAAACCTTACCTTTGCTCATTGACTGCATCCAAGATCAACGGGTAGAAATATTAACCCATTCAGTACCGGTGACGTCCGGTTCATCATATTCTGGCAACTATTAGAAGATTATATTCAGTTTAAAATGGGCCTTCAACAATTAACAGGCTTCGAACGATCTCACTTATCCCTTTTAACTACCACAGATCCTACTTAAACTGCACAAAATCGTCTAAATATAGCAAGAATAAAATAAAAAAGACGTCGCTGGTACAGAAGGGGTTAACGATCACTAATGGCATTAATTGGACGTGTTGTTTATTCCATGATCTTCATATATCCTTCTCTCTCTCTCTCTCTCTCACTATATAGTCAACTAAATCTCCCACTCACCCTAAAGAGTTTCAATATTATTCGGATCAGAAAAGTCCCCCCGGAGAAAATGGCATCTCTCGTTCCATTTTCTTTCATAAACTTCTAAATTGCTTTCTTTATCGTTTATCTATACTATTATCGACTCTGTTATCTTTTATTTTTATTTTTTTATGAACCTTCGAAAGATAATTAGTTGATAGATTAGGTATATTAGAGCATAGTATAGTATTATATTTAAATAATAATAATAATAATAATAATAATTAAAGTTGCAAGCAACGTTGTCCGGGGTTCGAGCGGTTTTGCAAGCAGGGTATTGTGTTGGATACAAGAGCTGTGTCACAGATATCAAAAGATCATTTAACTTATCGGGCATGGAGAAACTACAGAAGGAACAGATTGTGCAAACAAACAAAAGCGAGAGCGGGAGAGATTGGCTGTATAAAAGATCTGCCTCTATTCGTTTAGTAACAGAGTTGTAGATATGTGGAATAGGCTACCGAGTGCTATAATAGGATCAATAACAATAGAGCTTCAACTTAAAATTAGATAGAACGAGATGGGTTGGGTGTGAAAGGGATCTGCCATGTGTAGGTCAATCGGCCCTCTGCAGACTCCCGTTTTCTTGTTTTTTTATGTTCTCATTTGTGAGGGAGAGAGAGTATGGCGAGAGAGAATAGGATGTCGTAAACGTAAGGAAGATAGCGATAAATATGAGAGAGAGAGAGAGTGCGGGATGGGTTGGGTGTGAAATGGATCTCACATGTGTGGGCCAATCGGCTCTCTGCAGACTCCGGTTTTCTTATGTTCTCATTTGTGAGAGAGAGAGAGAGAGAGAGAGACTAGGATGTCATAAAAATAAGGAAGACAGATAAATGAGAAAGTTGTTATGAGATGGGTTGGGTGTGAAAAGGATCTGTCTTGTGTGGGCCAATTGGATCTCTACAGACTCCCATTTTTTTATGTTCCTATTTCTTACAATTGTGTTTTGGTTGCAGGTATATGATAACATGGGTGTATAGTAAGTAGTGTAAATAACAGGTAATGTTTATGAGATGGGTTGAGTGTGAAAGGGACCTGCCTTATGTGTGCCACTTGGCTCTCTGCAGACTCCCATTTTCATCTTGGTTGCATGTGTAAGGGATTGGCCTCATTTGTACCGGTGAGAAAACAAACAAGAGCGAGAGAGAAAGAGATTGGCTGTGTAAGGGATCTGCCTCTATTCGCTTGGTAAAAGAGTTGTATATGTGTTTAATAGGCTACCGAGTGCTATAGTGGGATCAATAACAATAGAGCTTCAACATAAAATTTGATAGGATGAGATGGATTGGGTGTGAAAGGGATCTGCCATGTGTGGGCCAATCAGCTCTCTGCAGACTCCCATTTTCATCTTGATAGCATGTGTAAGGGATCGCCTCATTTGTACCAGTGTGCAAATAAGAGAGAGAGAGAGAGATTGGCTGTGTAAGGGATCTGCCTCTCGTAACAGAGTCGTAGATATGTGAAATAGGTTACCTAGTGCCATAGTGGGATCAAGAACAATAGAGAATTTCAAGATAAAATCAGTCATATGGACAAAATGGGTTGGATGTGAAAGGGATCTGCCTTTTGTGGGCCACTTGTCTCTCTGCAGATTCCCATGTTTATCTTAGTTGCATTTGTAAGGGATCTGCCTCATTTGTACCGGTGTGCAAACATACGAGCGACAGAGAGAGACTGGGTGTGTAAGGGATCTGCCTCTATTCGTTTAGTAACAAAGTTGTAGATATGTGGAATGTGCTAAAAAATCTTGGTTTATTTGCTAAAAAATCTTGGTTTACTCACGCCTGTTCTACTGCTGTCCGCAATAAGGAGGAAGCATTCAAACGGTACCGACGCCTTAAAACTCAAGACTCTCATTCTTCATATGTTTCTGCCCGGAATCAAGCCAAATCTGTTCTTCGACTTGCCAAACACTCTTTCATCAATAATAAATGCACTGAACTGTCCAACTCTAGCTCTTCCCAAGCTTTCTGGCATCTAGCCAAAAACCTCTCCAACAATTTCTCTTCCTCGTCTTTCCCTCCCCTTTCCCACTCTGATGGCACAACCATCACTTCTTCCTCTGACAAAGCTAAACTCTTCGCTCAAACTTTTGCTAGAAACTCCACCTTGGATGATTCCGGTGCTATTCCTCCCTCTCCGCCCTCCTCTCTCTTACTTATGCCTAATATCCTAATCTCTTCTAAAGATGTACTTTCTACCCTCTCTGGGCTTAACACTAATAAGGCGTACGTCCGGACGGTGTTCCTCCTGTTGTTCTCAAAAACTGTGCTTCCGTGCTGACTCCCTGCCTAGGCAAACTCTTTCGTCTCTGTCTATCCTCTAACGTCTTCCCTTCATGCTGGAAGTTTGCTCACATTCAACCTGTCCCAAAGAAGGGTGACCGCTCTCAACCCTCCAACTATCGTCCAATTGCTCTTATCTCTTGTCTTTCTAAAGTTTTTGAAACTATTCTTGCTTCCAAATTTCTTAAGCATTTCTCTTCTCATAATCTGCTCTCAGATCGCCAGTATGGCTTCCTTAAGGGTCGCTCTACTGGTGATCTTCTTTCATATCTTACTAACTCTTGGTCATCCTCCTTTCGGGACTTCGGTGAGACTTTTTCTATTGCACTAGACATATCGAAAGCCTTCGATAGAGTCTGGCATAAATCTTTAATTTCTAAACTACCCTCCTTCGGTTTCTATCCCTCCATCTGTGCCTTTGTCTCTAATTTCCTTTCTGGCCGTTCCATAGCCGCGGTTGTGGACGGCCATTGTTCACTTCCTCACCCTATAAACTCCGGTGTTCCTCAGGGCTCTGTCCTATCTCCTATTCTCTTTCTAATTTGTATAAATTATCTCCTTAACTGTACCTTAATTCCCATCCATTCATACGCAGACGACTCAACCTTACACTACTCCATTAGTTTTTCAGAACGCCCCAGCCAGCAATCCCTCAACGACAAACGTAATGAAGCCATAGAACTCTTAAATTCTGATCTAAATACTATTTCCAATTGGGGCAGAGAAAACCTTGTTACCTTTAATGCTTCCAAAACCCAATTTCTCCATCTATCTACCCGTCAGGATCTCCCAGCGGACTATCCCTTATTCTTCAGCAATACAAAAATCAACCCTTCATCTTCTCTCAATATTCTTGGTGTCTCTTTTTCTTCTGCTCTCATTTGGAAGGACCATATTACCAGTCTTGCTAAGGCAGCCTCCCAGAAGCTGGGTGTGCTCAAACGCCTTAGGGGGTTCTTTTCCCCTGCACAGCTTCTTGCTCTGTACAGGGGCATAGTGCGCCCTTGTATTGAGTATTGTTCACATGTGTGGGGAGGTTCCTCTCACACCGCTCTCCTAGACAAAGTTGAAAGGAAGGCCTTTCGTATCATTAACTCCCGTCCACTCACCAACTCTCTGCAATCTCTCTCTCTCCGCCGCAATGTTGCATCTCTCTCGCTATTCTATCGCTACTATAATAATCAGTGTTCCTCAGAGCTATCCCAGTGCATACCACCTCCTTTACGTAGGGCACGTGGTACCCGTCTTGCAACTCAATCCCACCCCTACTCTGTGCAACTCTCCAACCCAAGAGTGAAACGTTACTCTCAAACTTTCTTCTACTCAACAGCTGAGCTCTGGAACTCTCTCCCAGAATCAGTCTTTCCCTCTTCCTATGACTTAAATTGCTTCAAACTCCGTGTGTCCAGGCATTTTGGCTCGAACGTCCCTTGATTTTGGCCCTGTCACTCTTTCAACTATGGGGGAGGCACTCGCTATAGGCAGTTATGCCTTTTGCCTCCCTCAATCACATAGAAAAAAAAAAAAAAAGGCTACCGAGTCCTATAGTGGGATCAAGAACAATAGAGTTCAACATAAAATTAGATAGGACGAGATGGGTTGGGTGTGAAAGGCTGCCACAGGCCCAATACAAAAATACACCTTGCGTCAAAGTTTGGTCCCGATCCGACAAGTATTTTCAGAGTTATTGCGTAAAAACCGGACTATATATATTTTTATGGAAGAATGCAATACTCTTGAACCTCTGAAGACATTGCTTGCTGTTTGAGGGAGGAGGAAAGGTAAGTCACACCACACCAAAAATTGTCAAAACATTGAACGTCTAGAACTTTGTTATTAAACTAAGCATTTGGCAAAGGGAGGAATTGTTAAAAACTTTAGCCAATACTCTGCTATTCACCAAAAATATATATGAATTATCATTATTATTTGGTAGGGTAGGTATGTATAGGTAGGTTGGTTAAATAATTGCTGGAATTCGTAGGGACTCTAACTATTTTGAGAGAGTTAAATTTAAAAGATTTATGGATCTGAATGATTAATATAACTATTATTAAGCAAAACTAGGGGATGCGGGGAAGCCTATAGATTGAAGACTGAAAACATTGTGTGGGTACCTCACACGGTGTTAAAGTAATTTATGAATAGACAGTTTTCAATGCTGCAGCCAAACTATTCCACCAATTTCTATTCTTTTGGTACCAAAACGTTCGGAATTGCAAGCCTCACCCAACTACGCAAACATGGCTTTGATCATGGATTTGAAAACTACGCAATCACCATGGATCATGGTGATTGCGTAGTTTTCAAGATGTGGATTTTTAAGTGTTCTCAAGGTTTTTTCAAGATTGCCAGAAAAAAACCTCACATGCAAAAGCAAAACCTTTTCCATAACATTTGCGGAGCATTAGTAGTGGAGTCCATATGCCAAAGCCCAATAATTTCCTATGAGTGGGAGAGACGGTATTTAGGTTTCAAATTTTTCGGGAAATCGGCTACCATGGACCTGTTTGGCCACCATTTCGGATGTTTAGCACATCAAAGGTTGCCCAATACAAAAACGCACCTTGTGGGAAAGTTTAGTCCCGATCTAAAAAGCTGTTCTGGAGTTAATGCGTAAAAACCGGCGTGGAAAAACAATTTGGAAGTATAAGAAGATTTAATTATTGTAATAGGGGTTCCCCGCAGGGCTCAAACCCCTAATAAAAAGGATAATAATTATAAAATAATATAATAATAATAATAAAACTAAATAATAATAAAAAACATACACGGACATTGGGCAGACAGAAAAACACACACAGACATCGGGCAGACAGAAAAACATACACGACCATAAGGCAGACAGAAAAACATAAACAGACATCGGGCAGACAGAAAATAGACACACAGACATCGGGCAGACAGAAAAACATACACAGACATCGAGCAAACAAAAAAATAAACACGGACATTGGGCAGACAGAAAAAACATACACAGACATTGGGCAGACGGAAAAACATACACAGACATTAGGCAGACAGAAAAAAACATACACATACATTGAGCAGACAGAAAAACATACACAGACATCGGGCAGACAGAAAAACATACACAGACATCTGCCCGGGCAGACAGAAAAACGTACACGTACATTACATTGGGCAAACAGACAAATATACACAGACACCGGACAGACAGGGAAATATACATGTAGGCCTACATTGGGCAGACAAAAGAACAGCAAAGTACCTTAATCCAATATACGACACTTTATTACCTTATTCCAACATCTGGTAGACATTACTACATTATTCCCAAATCTGACAGACATTACTACCTTATTCCAACATCTGACAGACATTACTACCTTATTGCAACAACTGCCAAACATTGCTACCTTATTCCAACATCTGGCAGACATTACTACCTTATTGCAACATTTGACAGACATTACTACCTTATTCCAACACCAGGCAGACATTACTACGTTATTCCAAAATCTGACAGACATTACTACCTTATTCCAACATCTGCCAGACATTACTACCATATTCCAACATCTGCCAGACATTACTACCATATTCCAACATCTGCCAGACATTACTACCTTATTCCAACATCTGCCAGACATTACTACCTTATTCCAACATCTGCCAGACATTGCTACCTTATTCCAGCATCTGGCAGACATTTCTACAAAATATAAACATCTGTCAAATGTCACTACCTTATTCCAACATCTGACAGACATTACTACCATATTCCAACATCTGGCAGACATTACTGCCCGATTGCAACATCTGACAGACATTACTAATTTATTGCAACATCTGGCAGACATTACTACCTTATTCCAACATATGGCAGACATTACTACTGTATTCTAACATCTGGCAGACATTACTCCCTCATTCCGACATCTGACAGACATTACTACCATATTCCAACATCTGGCAGACATTCCTACCTTATTCCAACAACTGCCAAAAATTACTGCCCGATTGCAACATCTGACAGACATTTCTAAACTATTCCAACATCTGACAGACATTACCATTTTATTCCAATATCTGGAAGACATTACTGCCCGATTGAAACTCTGACAGACATTACTAATTTATTCCAACATCTGGCAGACATTACTACCTAATTCCGACATCTGACAGACATTACTACCATATTCCAACATCTGGCAGACATTACTACCTTATTCCAATACCTTGCAGACATTACTGCCCGGCAACATCTGACAGACATTTCTAATATATTCCAACATCTGACAGACATTACTACTTTATTCCAACATATGGCAGACATTATTGTCCGATTGCAACATCTGGCTGACATTACTAACTTATTCCAACATCTGACAGACATTACTACCATATTCCAACATCTGACGGACATTGCTACCATATTCCAAAATCTGACAGACATTACTACCTGATCCCAAGATCTGGCAGACATTACTACCTTATTCCAACATCTGACAGACATTACTACCATATTCCAAAATCTAGCAGACATTAGTACCTTAGTGCAACATCTGGCAGACATTACTACCTTATTCCAACATTTGGCAGCCAATACTACTGTATTCCAACATCTGGCAGACATTACTACCTTATTCCGACATCTGACAGACATTACTACCATATTCCAACATCTGACAGACGTTCCTACCTTATTCCAACAACTGCCAAAAATTACTACCTTATTCCAACATCTGACAGACATGACTACCTTATTCCAACATATGACAGACATTACTACCTTATTCCAATATCTGGCAGACATTCCTACCTTATTCCATCAACTGCCAAAAATTACTGCCCGATTGCAACATCTGACAGACATTTCTAAAATATTCTAACACCTGACAGACATTACTACTTTACTCCAACATCTGGCAGACATTCCTATCTTATTCCGACATCTGACAGACATTACTACCATATTCCAACATCTGGCATACTTTCCTACCTTATTCCAACAACTGCCAAAAATTACTGCCCGATTGCAACATCTGACAGACATTTCTAGAATATTCCAACATCTGACAGACATCACTACTTTATTCCAACATCTGGCAGACATTACTGCCCGATTGCAACATCTGACATACATTACTACATTATTGCAACATCTAGCAGACATTACTACCTTATTGCAACATCTGACAGACATTACTACCATATTCCAACATCTGACCGACATTGCTACTATATTCCAAAATCTGACAGACATTACTACCTGATCCCAAGATCTGGCAGACATTACTATCTTATTCCTACATCTGACAGACACATTAGTACCTTAGTGCAACATTTGGCAGACATTGCTACTGTATTCCAACATCTGGCAGACATTACTACCTTATTCCAACATCTGTCAGATATTACTGCCCGATTGCAACATCTGACAGACATTACTACTTTATTCCAACATCTGGCAGACATAACTACCTTAATACAAAACCTTGCAGACATTACTGCCCGATTGCAATATCTGACAGACATTTCTAGAATATTCCAACATCTGACAGACATTACTATTTTATTCCAACATCTGCCAGATGTTACTGTCCGATTGCAACATCTGACAGACATTACTACTTTATTGCAACATCTGGCAGACATTACTACCTTATTGCAACATCTGACAGACATTACTACCATATTCCAACATCTGACCGACATTGCTACTATATTCCAAAATCTGACAGACATTACTACCTGATCCCAAGATCTGGCAGACATTACTATCTTATTCCTACATCTGACAGACACATTAGTACCTTAGTGCAACATTTGGCAGACATTGCTACTGTATTCCAACATCTGGCAGACATTACTACCTTATTCCAACATCTGGCAGACATTACTACCTTATTCCAACATCTGGCAGACATTACTACTGTATTCCAACATCTCTCAGACATTACTACCATATTCCAACATCTGGCAGATATTCCTACCTTATTCCAACAACTGCCAAAAATTACTATATTATTCCAACATCTGACAGACATTACTACCTTATTCCAACATCTGGCAGACATACTACCTTATTCCAACATCTGGCAGACATTACAATTGTATTCCAACATCTGGCAGACATTGCTACCTTATTCCAACATCTGGCAGACATTACTACCATATTCCAACATCTGGCAGACATTACTACCTGATCCCAACATCTAGCAGACATTAGGCTACTACCTTATTCCAACATCTGACAGACATTACTACCTGATCCCAACATCTGGCAGACATTAATACATTATTTCAACATATGACTAATATTAATACCTTATTTCAACATCTGGCAGACATTACCTTCTTATTCCAACATCTGGCAGATATTACTTCCTTATTTCAACATCTGGCTGACATTACCTCCTTATTCCAACATCTGACAGACATTACTACCTCATTCCAATATGTGGCAGACATTACTACCTTATTCCAACATCTGGCAGAAATGATGACCTTATTGCAACATCTGGCAGACATTACTGCCTTATTCCAACATCTGGCAGACATTACTACCTTATTCCAACATCTGGCAGACATTACCTCCTTATTCCAACATCTGACAGAAATTACTACCATATTCCAACATCTGGCAGACATTACCTCCTTATTCCAACATTTGGCAAAAATAACTACCATATTCCAACATCTGGTAGACATTACTACCATATTCCAACATCTGACAGACATTACTACCTTATTCCAACATCTGGCAGACATTACTACCATATTCCAACATCTGGCAGACATTACTATCTTATTCCTACATCTGACAGACATTACTACCATATTCCAAAATCTAGCAGACATTAGTACATTAGTGCAACATCTGGCAGACATTACTACCTTCTTCCAACAGTTGGCAGCCAATACTACTGTATTCCAACATCTGGCAGACATTCCTACCTTATTCCGACATCTGACAGACATTACTACCATATTCCAACATCTGGCATACATTCCTACCTTATTCCAACAACTGCCAAAAATTACTGCCCGATTGCAACATCTGACAGACATTTCTAAAATATTGCAACATCTGACAGACATTACTACTTTATTCCAACATCTGGCAGACATTACTGCCCGATTGCAACATCTGACAGACATTACTACTTTATTCAAACATCTGGCAGACATTACTACCTTATTCCCAAACCTGGCAGACATTACTGCCCGATTGCAACATCTGACAGACATTTATAAAATATTCCAACATCTGACAGACATTACTACTTTATTCCAACATCTGACAGACATTACTAGTTTATTGCAACATCTGGCAGACATTACTAACTTATTGCAACATCTGACAGACATTACTACCATTTTCCAACATCTGACAGACTACTATATTCCAAAATCTGACAGACATTACTACCTGATTCCAACATCTGGCAGACATTACTACCTAATTCCAACATCAGGCAGACATTACTTCCTTATTCCGGGCGGGTGCCCAACCCCGAAAAGGGTTGAAATAGGGGAGCTATCCCCCCGCCAAAGGCGGCTTTCTAGGGCCTTTCCTAGCTGATGCTGAGAGGATTGGGTTCTAGTCATGTGGTGATGGGCGGTCTATCAGAGTGAGAACTGAGTGATCTCTGCCATACCCATAGCTTACTCTGACTGTTCCTTTTACTTATATATTTTCTAGATCTCAAGTGACGGCGTCTCTTGCGTGGATTGACCTCCTAATCTACCAAGATTGGAAGCCAAAGCATCACATCTTTCCTTTGCCCCTCAACTTTCTCTTCATAATTGCTGAGGGGCACAGGGCCCTGGGTGGGGCTTTGGTTTCCCGGGCGTTTCCGCACCCTCCTCAGCTCCCCGCCATGGAGTGGCTTCGGTCACCCAGGCTTTATTGTGGTCGGCAGGGAGGGTTCTGTGGGGGCGCTTGGTTATGGCCTTGGCCTTGCTCGGGGCCTTGGGGCTGTTCGGCCAGGCAGCTGGGGAAAAACAACAACAACAACAACTTCCTTATTCCAACATCTGGCAGACATTACCTCCTTATTCCAACATCTGACAGACATTACTACCATATTCCAACATCTGGCAGACATTACCTCCTTATTCCCACATTTGGCAGAAATTACTACCATATTCCAACATCTGGCAGACATTACTACCATATTCCAACATCTGACAGACATTACTACCTTATTCCAACATCTGGCAGACATTACTACCATATTCCAACATCTGGCAGACATTACTACCTTTTTCCAACATCTGACAGACTTTACTACCATATTCCAACATCTGACAGACATTGCTACCTTAATCCAACATCTGGCAGACATTACTACCATATTCCAACATCTGGCAGACATTACTACCTTATTCCAACATCTGGCAGACATTATTTACTACCATATACCAACATCCGGCAGACATTTCTACCTTATTCCAACATCTGACGCACATTACTACCTTATTCCAACAACTGCCAAACATTACTATCTTATTCCAATATCTGGCAGACATTACTACCATATGCCAACATCTGAAAGACATTGCTACCTTATTCCAACATCTGGCAGACATCTCTACCTTATTCCAACAACTGCCATACATTACTACCTTATTCCAACATCTGGCAGACATTACTACCATATTCCAACATCTGACAGACATTACTACCTTATTCCAACATCTGACAGACATTACTACCTTATTCTGACAACTGACAGACATTACCACCTTATTCCAACATTGACAGACATTACTACCTTATTCCAACATCTGACAGAAATGACTACCTTCTTCCAACAACTGTCAAACATTACTAACGTATTCCAACATCTGACAGACATTACTACCTTATTCCAACATCTAGCAGACATTACTGCCATATTTCAACATCTGGCCTTCAATTTCTACAATATTTCAACATCTGACAGACATTACTACCATATTGCAACATCTGACAGACGTTAACCTTATTCCAAATTCTGGCACACATTACTGCCTGATTGCAACATCTGACAGACATTTCCACAGTATCCTAACATCTGGCAGACATTACTACAATATTCCAACATCTGACGGATATTACTTCCTTATTCCAATATCTGGCAGACATTGCTATAATATTGCAACATCTGACAGACATAACTACCTTATTCCAACATCCGACTGACATTACTACCATATTGCAACATCTGACAGACATTACTACCTTATTTCGACATCTGGCAGACATTACTAACTTATTCCAACATCTGGCAGACATTATTACCTGATTGCAACATCTGACAGACATTCCTACCCTATTCCATCATCGGGCAGACATTCGTACCTTATTCCAACATCTGGCAGACATTACTACCTGTTTGAAACATCTGACAGACAATTTTACATTCAAACATCTGGCAGACATTACTACAATATTCCACTATCAAAGACATGAAGGACATTGGTCAGACAGAATTCATGTACGAACATCTGGCAGACAGAAAAACAAACACCGACCTCGGGCAGACAGACAAATATCCAGAAAGTGAATGCTTATGCCATCTAGTGACAAAAAATTGAAACTAGTAATTAATCCCTAAAAGTGAAGGCGTATGCCATCTAGTGACAAAAATGGAAACTAATAAATAAGCCCCAAAAGTGAATACCTAACGCCATCTAGTGACAAAAATAGGCACTATTTATTTATCCCAAAAAGTGAAGACCTACGCCATCTATTGACAGAAAAATAAACTAATAATTCAGCCTGCAAAGTGAATGCTTACACCATCTATTGACTGAAAAGGAAACTAAAAATTAAACCAGAAAATTGAATGCTTATGTCATCGATTGTCAGAAAAAGAAACTAATGATTAAATCTGAAAAGTGAATGCCTACGCCATCTATTGGCGAGATAATAAATTAATACACATATCCATAAAGTGAATGCTTATGCCATCTATTGGAGGAAAGTAGAACTAATATCTAGGAGTACAAAAGCGAATGCTTACGCCATCTCTTGGCAGAAAATGAAACTAATTAGGTTAGTATATTTTCTTACCACTAGATGGTGTAAGCATTCACTTTTTGGGATATTTTATTAGTTTCCTTTTTTGTCACTAGATGGCGTAGGTCTTCACTTTTGGGTTTATTTATTAGTTTCTTTTGTTGTCACTATATGGCATAGGCCCTCACTTTTTGGGATAAGTAAATAGTTCCTATTTTTGTCACAAGATGGCGTAGGTATTCACTTTTTGGGCTCATTTATTAGTTTCCATTTGTGTCACTAGATGGCATACACCTTCACTTTTATGGATTAATTACTAGTTTCCATTTTTTGTCACTAGATGGCATAAGCATTCACTTTCTGGATATTTGTGTGACTGCCCAATGTCGATGTTTGTTTTTCTGTCTGCCGGATGTTCGTACATGAATTCTGTCTGACCGATAACCTTCATGTCTTTGATAGTGGAATATTGTAGTAATGTCTGCCAGATGTTGGAATAAGGTAGTAATGTCTGTAAGATGTTGGAATATTGTTGAAATGTCTGCCAGTTGTTGGAATGTAAAATTGTCTGTCAGATGTTTCAAACAGGTAGTAATGTCTGCCAGATGTTGGAATAAGGTACGAATGTCTGCCAGATTTTGGAATAGGTTAGAAATGTATGTCAGATGTTGCAATCAGGTAATAATGTCTGCCAGATGTTGGAATAAGGTGGTAATTATGTCTGCCAGATGTTGGAATACGGTAGTAATGTCTGTCAGATGTTTCAATGTGGTAGTAATGTCAGTCATATGTTGGAATAAAGTAGTTATGTCTGTCAGATGTTGGAATATGGTATTAATGTCTGTCAGATGTTGAAATAGGGTAGGCCTATTAATATCTGCTAGATGTTGGAATATGGTAGTAATGTCTGTCAGATGTCGAATATGGTGGAAATGTCTGTCAGATGTTGAAATATAGTAGTAATGTCTTGTCAGATGTTGGAATATGGTAGTAATGTCTGTCAGATGTTGGAATATGGTAGTAATGTCTGCCAGATGTTGGAATAAGGTAGTAATGTCTGTCAGATGTTGGTATATGGTAGTAATGTCTGTCAGATGTTGGAATATGGTAGTAATGTCTGTCAGATGTTGGAATATGGTAGTGATGTCTGCCAGATGCTGGAATAAGGTAGTAATGTCTGCCAGATGTTGGAATAAGGTAGTAATGTCTGCCAGATGTTGGAATAAGGTAGTAATGTCTGCCAGATGTTGGAATATGGTAATATTGACTGCCAGATGTTGGAATTTGGTATTAATGTCTGCCAGATGTTGGAATATGGTAGTAATGTCTGTCAGATGTTGAAATAGGGTAGGCCTATAAATATCTGCCGGATGTTGGAATATGGTAGTAATGTCTGTCAGATGTTGAATAAGGTAGTAATGTCTGTCAGATGTTGGAATATAGTAGTAATGTCTGTCAGATGTTGGAATATAGTAGTAATGTCTGTTAGATGTTGGACTATGGTAGTAATGTCTGCCAGATGTTGGACTATGGTGCTAATGTCTCAGATTTGGGAATAAGGCAGTAATGTCTGCCAGACGTTGGAATAAGGTAGTCATGTCTGTCACATGTTGGAATAAGGTAGTAATGTCTGCCAGATGTTGGAATATGGTAGTAATGTCTCAAATGTTGGAATATGGTAGCAATGTCTGCCAGTTGTTGGAATAAGGTAGCAATGTCTGCCAGATGTTGGAATAAGGTAGGAATGTCTGCCAGGTGTTGGTATATGGTAGAAATGTCTGTCAGATGTTGAATATGGTTGTAGTGTCTGTCAGATGTTGGAATATAGTAGTAATGTCTGTCAGATGTTGTATTATGATAGTAATGTTTGTCAGATGTTGGAATAAGGTAGTAATGTCTGTCAGATGTTGGAATAAGGTAGTAATGTCTGTCAGATGTTGGAATAAGGTAGTAATGTCTGCCAGATGTTGGAATATGGTAATATTGTGTGCCAGATGTTGGAATATGGTATTAATTCCTGCCAGATGTTGGAATATGGTAGTAATGTCTGTCAGATGTTGAAATAGGGTAGGCCTATAAATATCTGCCAGATGTTGGAATAAGATAGTAATGTCTTTCAGATGTTGGAATAAGGTAGTAATGTCTGCCAGATGTTGGAATAAGATAGTAATGTCTTTCAGGTGTTGGAATAAGGTAGTAATGTCTGTCAGCTGTTGGAATAAGGTAGTAATGTCTGTCAGATGTTGGAATAAGGTAGTAATGTCTGCCAGATGTAGGAATAAGGTAGTAATGTCTGCCAGATGTTGGAATAAGGCGGTAATGTCTGTCAGATGTTGGAATATGGTAGTAATGTCCGTCAGATGTTGGAATATGGTAGTAATGTTTGTCAGATATTGGAATATGGTAGTAATAATCTGCCAGATGATGGAATAAGGTAGGAATGTCTGTCAGATGCTGGTATATGGTAGTAATGTCTGTCAGATGTAGGAATATGGTAGTAATGTCTGCCAGATGTTGGAATATGGTAGTAATGTCTGCCAGATGTTGGAATAAGGTAGTAATGTCTGCCAGATGTTGGAATATGGTAGTAATGTCTCAAATGTTGGAATATGGTAGCAATGTCTGCCAGTTGTTGGAATAAGGTAGCAATGTCTGCCAGATGTTGTAATAAGGTAGGAATGTCTGCCAGGTGTTGGTATATGGTAGAAATGTCTGTCAGATGTTGAATATGGTTGTAGTGTCTGTCAGATGTTGGAATATAGTAGTAATGTCTGTCAGATGTTGTATTATGATAGTAATGTCTGTCAGATGTTGGAATAAGGTAGTAATGTCTGTCAGATGTTGGAATATGGTAATAT
This sequence comes from Paralithodes platypus, assembly GCA_032716605.1. NCBI lineage: Eukaryota > Metazoa > Arthropoda > Malacostraca > Decapoda > Lithodidae > Paralithodes > Paralithodes platypus. The sequence continues at coordinate 22,109,024 of CM064486.1, forward strand.
TGACTGCCAGATGTTGGAATTTGGTATTAATGTCTGCCAGATGTTGGAATATGGTAGTAATGTCTGTCAGATGTTGAAATAGGGTAGGCCTATAAATATCTGCCGGATGTTGGAATATGGTAGTAATGTCTGTCAGATGTTGAATAAGGTAGTAATGTCTGTCAGATGTTGGAATATAGTAGTAATGTCTGTCAGATGTTGGAATATAGTAGTAATGTCTGTTAGATGTTGGACTATGGTAGTAATGTCTGCCAGATGTTGGACTATGGTGCTAATGTCTCAGATTTGGGAATAAGGCAGTAATGTCTGCCAGACGTTGGAATAAGGTAGTCATGTCTGTCACATGTTGGAATAAGGTAGTAATGTCTGCCAGATGTTGGAATATGGTAGTAATGTCTCAAATGTTGGAATATGGTAGCAATGTCTGCCAGTTGTTGGAATAAGGTAGCAATGTCTGCCAGATGTTGGAATAAGGTAGGAATGTCTGCCAGGTGTTGGTATATGGTAGAAATGTCTGTCAGATGTTGAATATGGTTGTAGTGTCTGTCAGATGTTGTATTATGATAGTAATGTCTGTCAGATGTTGGAATAAGGTAGTAATGTCTGTCAGATGTTGGAATATGGTAATATTGACTGCCAGATGTTGGAATTTGGTATTAATGTCTGCCAGATGTTGGAATATGGTAGTAATGTCTGTCAGATGTTGAAATAGGGTAGGCCTATAAATATCTGCCGGATGTTGGAATATGGTAGTAATGTCTGTCAGATGTTGAATAAGGTAGTAATGTCTGTCAGATGTTGGAATATAGTAGTAATGTCTGTCAGATGTTGGAATATAGTAGTAATGTCTGTTAGATGTTGGACTATGGTAGTAATGTCTGGTCGCTGTTGGACTATGGTGCTAATGTCTCAGATTTGGGAATAAGGCAGTAATGTCTGCCAGACGTTGGAATAAGGTAGTCATGTCTGTCACATGTTGGAATAAGGTAGTAATGTCTGCCAGATGTTGGAATATGGTAGTAATGTCTCAAATGTTGGAATATGGTAGCAATGTCTGCCAGTTGTTGGAATAAGGTAGCAATGTCTGCCAGATGTTGGAATAAGGTAGGAATGTCTGCCAGGTGTTGGTATATGGTAGAAATGTCTGTCAGATGTTGAATATGGTTGTAGTGTCTGTCAGATGTTGGAATATAGTAGTAATGTCTGTCAGATGTTGTATTATGATAGTAATGTCTGTCAGATGTTGGAATAAGGTAGTAATGTCTGTCAGATGTTGGAATAAGGTAGTAATGTCTGTCAGATGTTGGAATAAGGTAGTAATGTCTGCCAGATGTTGGAATATGGTAATATTGTGTGCCAGATGTTGGAATATGGTATTAATGTCTGCCAGATGTTGGAATATGGTAGTAATGTCTGTCAGATGTTGAAATAGGGTAGGCCTATAAATATCTGCCAGATGTTGGAATATGGTAGTAATGTCTGTCAGATGTTGGAATAACGTAGTAATGTCTGCCAGATGTTGGAATAAGATAGTAATGTCTTTCAGATGTTGGAATAAGGTAGTAATGTCTGTCAGCTGTTGGAATAAGGTAGTAATGTCTGTCAGATGTTGGAATAAGGTAGTAATGTCTGCCAGATGTAGGAATAAGGTAGTAATGTCTGCCAGATGTTGGAATAAGGTGGTAATGTCTGTCAGATGTTGGAATATGGTAGTAATGTCCGTCAGATGTTGGAATATGGTAGTAATGTTTGTCAGATATTGGAATATGGTAGTAATAATCTGCCAGATGATGGAATAAGGTAGGAATGTCTGTCAGATGCTGGTATATGGTAGTAATGTCTGTCAGATGTAGGAATATGGTAGTAATGTCTGCCAGATGTTGGAATATGGTAGTAATGTCTGCCAGATGTTGGAATAAGGTAGTAATGTCTGCTAGATGTTGGAATAAGGTAGTAATGTCTGCCAGATGTTGGAATATGGTAATACTGTCTGCCAGATTTTGGAATATGGTATTAATGTTTGCCAGATGTTGGAATATGGTAGTAATGTCTGTCAGATGTTGAAATAGGGTAGGCATATTAATATCTGCCAGATGTTGATATATGGTAGTAATGTCTGTCAGATGGTGGAATATGGTAGTAATGTCTGCCAGATGTTGAATAAGGTAGTAATGTCTGTCAGATGTTGGAATGTAGTAGTAATGTCTGTCAGATGTTGGAATGTGGTAATAATGTCTGTCTGATGTTGGAATATGGTAGTAATGTCTGCCATATGTTGGAATTATGTAGTAATGTCTGTCAGATGTTGGTATATGGTAGTAATGTCTGTCAGATGTTGAATAAGGTCATAATGTCTGTCAGATGTTGGAATATATTTGTAATGTCTGTCAGATGGTGGAATATGGTAGTAATGTCTGCCAGATGTTGAATAAGGTAGTAATGTCTGTCAGATGTTGGAATATAGTAGTTATGTCTGTCAGATGTTGGAATGCGGTAGTAATCTCTGTCAGATGTGGGAGTATGGTAGCAATGTCTGCCAGATGTTGGAATAAGGTAGGAATGTCTGCCAGGTGTAGGAATATGGTTGTAATGTCTGTCAGATGTTGAATAAGGTCGTAATGTCTGTCAGATGTTGGAATATATTAGTAATGTCTGTGAGATGTTGGAATATGGTAGTAATGTCTGTCAGATGTTGGAATATGGTAGTAATGTCTGCCATATGTTGGAATAAGGTAGTAATGTCTGTCAGATGTTGGTATATGGTAGTAATGTCTGTCAGATGTTGGAATTACGTAGTAACGTCTGCCAGATTTTGGAATAAGGTAGTAATGTCTGTCAGATTTGGAAATGTGGCAGTAATGTCTGTCAGATGTTGAATAAGGTCGTAATGTCTGTCAGATGTTGGAATATATTAGTAATGTCTGTCAGATGTTGGAATAAGGTAGTAATGTCTGCCAGATGTTGGAATATGGTAATATTGTCTGCCAGATATTGGAATATGGTATTAATGTCTGTCAGATGTTGGAATATGGCAGTAATGTCTGTCAGATGTTGAAATAGGTTAGGCCTATTAATATCTGCCAGATGTTGAATAAGGTAGTAATGTCTGTCAGATGCTGGAATATAGTAGTAATGTCTGGCAGATTTTGGAATACGGTAGTAATGTCTGTCAGACAGTACTGATATTATGGTGCTAGACCCTCCCCATGGATGCCAACACAGCCCACTACTGACATACACTTTATCTTACACACCATAACCGGTACAGTGCCACCCTGTGCCAATATTGTGACCACCATACCGGTCAGACTGTTGCACTGACAGTACTGATATTATGGTGATACACCCTCCCCATGGATGCCAACACAGCCCACTACTGACATACAATGTATCTTACACACCATTACCGGTTCAGTGCCACCCTGTGCCAATATTGTGACCACCATACCGGTCAGGCCCTTGCACTGACAGTACTGATATTATGGTGCTAGACCCTCCCCATGGATGCCAACACAGCCCACTACTGACATACACTGTATCTTACACACCATAACTGGTACAGTGCCACCCTGTTCCAATATTGTGACCACCATACCGGTCAGACCGTTGCACTGACAGTACTGATAGTATGGTGCTAGATCCTCCCCAAAATATTAAACAATAAATTAAGCAATAAATTAAACAAAATAGAGCTAATTTATCGATATAATTTTTGAAATTTGCCCATATTTCCATGGTTTTTGGACATACATGATTTGCAAATATGATTTTTAGATGTATTGTCGGCTGCTGAGTTCGAATATGCCCTCAAAATTGGCCTACCACGTGAATTACAGAAAATAGAGCTCATTTATCGATATAATTTAAGAAATTTGCCAGTATTTCCATGATTTTTTTTGACATACATGATGTGCATTGTGCAAATATGATTTTTAGATGTATTTTCTGCTATCGAGTTCGAATCTGCCCTCACAATTGGCCTACCATGTGAATTACACAAACTAAGGCACATTTATCCATATAATTTATGAAATTTGCCAATATTTCCATGATCTTTTGACATACATGATTTTCAAATATGGGTTTTAGCTGTATTTTCGGCTGCTGAGTTCGAATCTGCCCTCAAAATTGGCTTACCACGTCAAATACACAAATTAGAGCTCATTTATCGATATAATTTATGAAATTTGCCCATATTTCCATGATGTTTTGACATACATGATTTGCAAATATTATTTTTAGATGTATTTTCGGCTGCTGAGTTCGAGTCCACTCTCAAAATTGGCCTACCACGTCAATTACACAAAATAGAGCTAATTTATCGATATAATTTATGAAATTTGCCCATATTTCCATGATTTTTGGACATATATGATTTGCAAATATGATTTTTAGAAGTATTTTCGGCTGTCGAGTGTGAATCTGCCCTCAAAATTGGCCTACCACGGCAATTACACAAAATAGAGCTAATTTATCGATATAATTTATGAAATTTGCCAATATTTCCATGAATTTTTGAGATACATGATTTGCAAATATGTTTTTTAGATGTATTTTCGGCTGCTGGGTTCTAATCTGCACTCAAAATTGGCCTACCACGTGAATTACACAAAATAGAGCTAATTAATCGATATAATTAATGAAATTTGCCCATATTTCCATGATTTTTGGACATACATGATTTGCAAATATGATTTTTGTATGTATTTTCGGCTGCTGAGTTCGAATCTACCCTCAAATTTGGCCTACCACGTTAATTACACAAAATTGAGCCAATTTATCGATATAATCTATGAAATTTGCCCATATTTCCATGATTTCTGGACATATATGATTTGCAAATATGATTTTTAGATGTATTTCCGGCTGTTGAGTTCGAATCTACCCTCAAAATTGGCCTAGCACGTTAATTACACAAAATAGAGCTAATTTATCGATATAATTTGTGAAATTTGCCCATATTTCCATGATTTTTCGACATACATGATTTGTAAATATGATTTTTAGATGTATTTTCGGCTGCTGAGTTCGAATCCGCCCTCAAAACTGGCCTACCACGTCAAATACACAAATTAGAGCTCATTTATCGATATAATTTATGAAATTTGCCCATATTTCCATGAATTTTGGGCATACATGATTTGAAAATATAATTTTTATATGTATTTTCGGCGGCTGAGTTCGAATCTACCATAAAAATTGGCCTACCACGTCAATTACACAAAATTGAGCTAATTTATCGATATAATTTATGAAATTTGCCCATATTTCCATGATTTTTGGACATATATTATTTGCAAATATGATTTTTAGATGTATTTTCGGCTGTTGAGTGTGAATCTGCCCTCAAAATTGGCCTACCACGTCAATTACACAAAATAGAGATAATTTATCGATATAATTTGTAAAATTTGCCTATATTTCCATGATTTCTGGACATACATGATTTGCAAATATGATTTGTAGATGTATTTTTGGCTGATGAGTTCGAATATGCCCTCAAAAATGGCCTACCACGTCAATAAAATAAAATAGAGCTAATTTATCGATATAATTTATGAAATTTGCCCATATTTCCATGATTTTTGGACATACATGATTTGCAAATATGATTTTTAGATGTATTTCCGGCTGTTCAGTTCGAAACTACCCTCAAAATTGGCCTACCACGTCAATTACACAAAATAGAGCTAATTTATCGATCTAATATGTGAAATTTGCCCATATTTCCACGATTTTTCGAAATACGTGATTTGTAAATATGATTTTTAGATGTATGTTCGGCTGCTGAGTTCGAATATGCCCTCAAAACTGGCCTACCACGTCAAATGCACAAATTAGAGCTCATTTATCGATATAATTTATGAAATTTGCCCATATTTCCATGATTTTTTTACATACATAATTTGCAAATATGATTTTTAGATGTAGTTTCGGCTGTTGAGTTCGAATCTACCCTCAAAATTGGCCTAGCACGTCAATTACACAAAATAGAGCTAATTCATCGATATAATTTGTGAAATTTGCCCATATTTCCATGATTTATCGACATACATGATTTGTAAATATGATTTTTAGATGTATTTTCGGCTGCTGAGTTCGAATCCGCCCTCAAAACTGGCCTACCACGTCAAATACACAAATTAGAGCTCATTTATCGATATAATTTATGAAATTTGCCCATATTTCCATGAATTTTGGGCATACATGATTTGAAAATATAATTTTTATATGTATTTTCGGCGGCTGAGTTCGAATCTACCCTCAAAATTGGCCTACCACGTCAATTACACAAAATTGAGCTAATTTATCGATATAATTTATGAAATTTGCCCATATTTCCATGATTTTTGGACATATATGATTTGCAAATATGATTTTTAGATGTATTTTCGGCTGTTGAGTGTGAATCACTACACCAAGCGGCTCGCTTGGTGTAGTGACTAGCGTTCCGGACTTCCACCCAGAAGGCCCGGGTTCGCGCCCACGCTCGGCGCATTAAAGATTTTTTACAAGCACTGAGTCGTTACCATCCCTCATGAGCAAAGGGATGGGGTAGTAGTACAGGACCCCAATGGAAATACGCCTAATCGGCCTTATTGAGCTATCCTTAGCTAGCTTAGCATGCGCTAGCTTTAAGAACTATTATTATTATTTATTATTAATCTGCCCTCAAAATTGGCCTACCACGTCAATTACACAAAATAGAGCTAATTTATCGATATAATTTGTAAAATTTGCCCATATTTCCATGATTTCTGGACATACATGATTTGCAAATATGATTTGTAGATGTATTTTTGGCTGATGAGTTCGAATATGCCCTCAAAAATGGCCTACCACGTCAATTAAATAAAATAGAGCTAATTTATCGATATAATTTATGAAATTTGCCCATATTTCCATGATTTTTGGACATACATGATTTGCAAATATGATTTTTAGATGTATTTCCGGCTGTTGAGTTCGAATCTACCCTCAAAATTGGCCTAGCACGTCAATTACACAAAATAGAGCTAATTCATCGATATAATTTGTGAAATTTGCCCATATTTCCATGATTCATCGACATACATGATTTGTAAATATGATTTTTAGATGTATTTTTGGCTGCTGAGTTCGAAACCGCCCTCAAAACTGGCCTACCACGTCAAATACACAAATTAGAGCTCATTTATCGATATAATTTATGAAATTTGCCCATATTTCCATGAATTTTGGGCATACATGATTTGAAAATATAATTTTTATATGTATTTTCGGCGGCTGAGTTCGAATCTACCCTCAAAATTGGCCTACCACGTCAATTACACAAAATTGAGCTAATTTATCGATATAATTTATGAAATTTGCCCATATTTCCATGATTTTTGGACATATATGATTTGCAAATATGATTTTTAGATGTATTTTCGGCTGTTCAGTGTGAATCACTACACCAAGCGGCTCGCTTGGTGTAGTGACTAGCGTCTCGGACTTCCACCCAGAAGGCCCGGGTTCGCGCCCACGCTCGGCGCATTAAAGATTTTTTACAAGCACTGAGTCGTTACCATCCCTCATGAGCAAAGGGATGGGGTAGTAGTACAGGACCCCAATGGAAATACGCCTAATCGGCCTTATTGAGCTATCCTTAGCTAGCTTAGCATGCGCTAGCTTTAAGAACTATTATTATTATTTATTATTAATCTGCCCTCAAAATTGGCCTACCACGTCAATTACACAAAATAGAGCTAATTTATCGATATAATTTGTAAAATTTGCCCATATTTCCATGATTTCTGGACATACATGATTTGCAAATATGATTTGTAGATGTATTTTTGGCTGATGAGTTCGAATATGCCCTCAAAAATGGCCTACCACGTCAATTAAATAAAATAGAGCTAATTTATCGATATAATTTATGAAATTTGCCCATATTTCCATGATTTTTGGACATACATGATTTGCAAATATGATTTTTAGATGTATTTCCGGCTGTTGATTTCGAATCTACCCTCAAAATTGGCCTACCACGTCAATTACACAAAATAGAGCTAATTTATCGATCTAATATGTGAAATTTGCCCATATTTCCACGATTTTTCGACATACGTGATTTGTAAATATGATTTTTAGATGTTTGTTCGGCTGCTGAGTTCGAATCTGCCCTCAAAACTGGCCTACCACGTCAAATACACAAATTAGAGCTCATTTATCGATATAATTTATGAAATTTGCCCATATTTCCATGATTTTTTGACATACATGATTTGCAAATATTATTTTTAGATGTAGTTTCGGCTGCTGAGTTCGAATCTATCCTCAAAATTGGCCTACCACGTCAATTACACAAAATAGAGCTAATTTATCGAACTAATATGTGAAATTTGCCCATATTTCCACGATTTTTCGACATACGTGATTTGTAAATTTGATTTTTAGATGTATTTTCGGCTGCTGAGTTCGAATCTGCCCTCAACAATGGCCTACCACGTCAATAAAATAAAATAGAGCTAATTTATCGATATAATTTACGAAATTTGCCCATATTTCCATGATTTTTGGACATGCATGATTTGAAAATATGATTTTTAGATGTATTTCTGGCTCTTGAGTTCGAATCTACCCTCAAAATTAGCCTAACACGTCAATTACACAAAATAGAGCTAATTTATCGATATAATTTGTGAAATTTGCCCATATTTCCATGATTTTTCGACATACATGATTTGTAAATATGATTTTTAGATGTATTTTTGGCTGCTGAGTTCGAATCTGCCCTCAAAATTGGCCTTCCACGTCAATTAAACAAAATATAGCTAATTTATCGATATAATTTATGAAAGTTGCCCATATTATTATGATTTTTTTGGACATACATGATTTGCAAATATGGGTTTTAGATGTATTTTAGCCGAAAATACATCTAAAAATCATATTACAAATCAAGTATGTCAAAAAATCATGGAAATATGGGTAAATTTCATAAATTATATCGATAAATGAGCCCTATTTTGTGTAATTGACGTCGTAGGCCAATTGTGAGGGCATATTCGAAATCAACAGCAGACAATACATTTAAAAATCATATTTGCAAATCATATATGTTCAAAAATCATTGAAATATGGGCAAACTTCATAAATTATCTCGATAAATTAGCTCTATTTTGTGTAATTGAAGTGGTAGGCCATTTTTGTGGGTAGATTCGAACTTAAGAGCCGGAAATACAGCTAAAATTCATATTTGCAAATCATGTATGTCAAAAAATCATGGAAATATGGGCAATTTTCATAAATTATATCGATAAATTAGCTCTATTTTGTTTAATCTATTGTTTAATTTATTGTTTAATATTTTGGGGAGGATCTAGCACAATAATATCAGTACTGTCAGTGCAACGGTCTGACCGGTATGGTGGTCACAATATTGGCACAGGGTGGCACTGTACCGGTTATGGTGTGTAAGATACAGTGTACGTCAGTAGTGGGCTGTGTTGTCATCCATGGGGAGGGTCTAGCACCATAATATCAGTACTGTCAGTGCAAGGGTCTGACCGGTATGGTGGTCACAATATTGGCACAGGGTGGCACTGTACCGGTTATGGTGTGTAAGATACAGTGTATGTCAGTAGTGGGCTGTGTTGGCATCCATGGGGAGGGTCTAGCACCATAATATCAGTACTGTCAGTGCAACGGTCTGACCGGTATGGTGGTCACAATACTGGCACAGGGTGGCACTGTACCAGTTATGGTGTGTAAGATACAGTGTATGTCAGTAGTGGGCTGTGTTGGCATCCATGGGGAGGATCTAGCACCATAATATCAGTACTGTCAGTGCAACGGTCTGACCGGTATGGTGGTCACAATATTGGCACAGGGTGGCACTGTACCGGTTATGGTGTGTAAGATACAGTGTATGTCAGTAGTGGGCTGTGTTGGCATCCATGGGGAGGGTCTAGCACCATAATATCAGTACTGTCAGTGCAACGGTCTGACCGGTATGGTGGTCACAATATTGGCACAGGGTGGCACTGTACCGGTTATGGTGTGTAAGATACAGTGTATGTCAGTAGTGGGCTGTGTTGGCATCCATGGGGAGGGTCTAGCACCATAATATCAGTACTGTCAGTGCAATGGTCTGACCGGTATGGTGGTCACAATATTGGCACAGGGTGGCACTGTACCGGTTATGGTGTGTAAGATACAGTGTATGTCAGTAGTGGGCTGTGTTGGCATCCATGGGGAGGGTCTAGCACCATAATATCAGTACTGTCAGTGCAACGGTCTGACCGGTATGGTGGTCACAATATTGGCACAGGGTGGCACTGTACCGGTTATGGTGTGTAAGATACAGTGTATGTCAGTAGTGGGCTGTGTTGGCATCCATGGGGAGGGTCTAGCACCATAATATCAGTACTGTCAGTGCAACAGTCTGACCGGTATGGTGGTCACAATATTGGCACAGGGTGGCACTGTACCGGTTATGGTGTGTAAGATACAGTGTATGTCAGTAGTGGGCTGTGTTGGCATCCATGGGGAGGGTCTAGCACCATAATATCAGTACTGTCAGTGCAACGGTCTGACCGGTATGGTGGTCACAATATTGGCACAGGGTGGCACTGTACCGGTTATGGTGTGTAAGATACAGTGTATGTCAGTAGTGGGCTGTGTTGGCATCCATGGGGAGGGTCTAGCACCATAATATCAGTACTGTCAGTGCAACGGTCTGACCGGTATGGTGGTCACAATATTGGCACAGGGTGGCACTGTACCGGTTATGGTGTGTAAGATACAGTGTATGTCAGTAGTGGGCTGTGTTGGCATCCATGGGGAGGGTCTAGCACCATAATATCAGTACTGTCAGTGCAAGGGTCTGACCGGTATGGTGGTCACAATATTGGCACAGGGTGGCACTGTACCGGTTATGGTGTGTAAGATACAGTGTATGTCAGTAGTGGGCTGTGTTGGCATCCATGGGGAGGGTCTAGCACCATAATATCAGTACTGTCAGTGCAACAGTCTGACCGGTATGGTGGTCACAATATTGGCACAGGGTGGCACTGTACCGGTTATGGTGTGTAAGATACAGTGTATGTTAGTAGTGGGCTGTGTTGGCATCCATGGGGAGGGTCTAGCACCATAATATCAGTACTGTCAGTGCAAGGGTCTGACCGGTATGGTGGTGACAATATTGGCACAGGGTGGCACTGTACCGGTACTACTGTGTAAGATACTGTGTATGTTAGTAGTGGACTGTGTTGGGACCCATGGGGAGGGTCTAGCACCATAATATCAGTACTGTCCAGGTCATGGTCTGACCGGTATGGTGGTCAATATTGGCACAGGGTGGCACTGTACCGGTACTACTGTGTAAGATACTGTGTATGTTAGTAGTGGACTGTGTTGGGACCCATGGGGAGGGTCTAGCACCATAATATCAGTACTGTCCAGGTCATGGTCTGACCGGTATGGTGGTGACAATATTGGCACAGGGGGCACTGTACCGGTACTACTGTGTAAGATACTGTGTATGTTAGTAGTGGACTGTGTTGGGACCCATGGGGAGGGTCTAGCACCATAATATCAGTACTGTCCAGGTCATGGTCTGACCGGTATGGTGGTGACAATATTGGCACAGGGTGGCACTGTACCGGTACTACTGTGTAAGATACTGTGTATGTTAGTAGTGGACTGTGTTGGGACCCATGGGGAGGGTCTAGCACCATAATATCAGTACTGTCCAGGTCATGGTCTGACCGGTATGGTGGTGACAATATTGGCACAGGGTGGCACTGTACCGGTACTACTGTGTAAGATACTGTGTATGTTAGTAGTGGACTGTGTTGGGACCCATGGGGAGGGTCTAGCACCATAATATCAGTACTGTCCAGGTCATGGTCTGACCGGTATGGTGGTGACAATATTGGCACAGGGTGGCACTGTACCGGTACTACTGTGTAAGTTATTAGTGGACTGTGTTGGGACCCATGGGGAGGGTCTAGCACCATAATATCAGTACTGTCCAGGTCATGGTCTGACCGGTATGGTGGTGACAATATTGGCACAGGGTGGCACTGTACCGGTACTACTGTGTAAGATACTGTGTATGTTAGTAGTGGACTGTGTTGGGACCCATGGGGAGGGTCTAGCACCATAATATCAGTACTGTCCAGGTCATGGTCTGACCGGTATGGTGGTGACAATATTGGCACAGGGTGGCACTGTACCGGTACTACTGTGTAAGATACTGTGTATGTTAGTAGTGGACTGTGTTGGGACCCATGGGGAGGGTCTAGCACCATAATATCAGTACTGTCCAGGTCATGGTCTGACCGGTATGGTGGTGACAATATTGGCACAGGGTGGCACTGTACCGGTACTACTGTGTAAGATACTGTGTATGTTAGTAGTGGACTGTGTTGGGACCCATGGGGAGGGTCTAGCACCATAATATCAGTACTGTCCAGGTCATGGTCTGACCGGTATGGTGGTGACAATATTGGCACAGGGTGGCACTGTACCGGTACTACTGTGTAAGATACTGTGTATGTTAGTAGTGGACTGTGTTGGGACCCATGGGGAGGGTCTAGCACCATAATATCAGTACTGTCCAGGTCATGGTCTGACCGGTATGGTGGTGACAATATTGGCACAGGGTGGCACTGTACCGGTACTACTGTGTAAGATACTGTGTATGTTAGTAGTGGACTGTGTTGGGACCCATGGGGAGGGTCTAGCACCATAATATCAGTACTGTCCAGGTCATGGTCTGACCGGTATGGTGGTGACAATATTGGCACAGGGTGGCACTGTACCGGTACTACTGTGTAAGATACTGTGTATGTTAGTAGTGGACTGTGTTGGGACCCATGGGGAGGGTCTAGCACCATAATATCAGTACTGTCCAGGTCATGGTCTGACCGGTATGGTGGTGACAATATTGGCACAGGGTGGCACTGTACCGGTACTACTGTGTAAGATACTGTGTATGTTAGTAGTGGACTGTGTTGGGACCCATGGGGAGGGTCTAGCACCATAATATCAGTACTGTCCAGGTCATGGTCTGACCGGTATGGTGGTGACAATATTGGCACAGGGTGGCACTGTACCGGTACTACTGTGTAAGATACTGTGTATGTTAGTAGTGGACTGTGTTGGGACCCATGGGGAGGGTCTAGCACCATAATATCAGTACTGTCCAGGTCATGGTCTGACCGGTATGGTGGTGACAATATTGGCACAGGGTGGCACTGTACCGGTACTACTGTGTAAGATACTGTGTATGTTAGTAGTGGACTGTGTTGGGACCCATGGGGAGGGTCTAGCACCATAATATCAGTACTGTCCAGGTCATGGTCTGACCGGTATGGTGGTGACAATATTGGCACAGGGTGGCACTGTACCGGTACTACTGTGTAAGATACTGTGTATGTTAGTAGTGGACTGTGTTGGGACCCATGGGGAGGGTCTAGCACCATAATATCAGTACTGTCCAGGTCATGGTCTGACCGGTATGGTGGTGACAATATTGGCACAGGGTGGCACTGTACCGGTACTACTGTGTAAGATACTGTGTATGTTAGTAGTGGACTGTGTTGGGACCCATGGGGAGGGTCTAGCACCATAATATCAGTACTGTCCAGGTCATGGTCTGACCGGTATGGTGGTGACAATATTGGCACAGGGTGGCACTGTACCGGT
>CM064486.1:22122806-22165306 GCA_032716605.1 Paralithodes platypus
CTATCTCTCTAGTTGCCTGACGCAGTGATCCCCCGAGGTGGTGGCCACGAACGAACCGCCCCAAGGTACCTGCTGTCCCAGTCATGTCGACGCCCCTACCCCCCAACCAGCACCGCCTTCGTTCATGTAGTTTTCCTCACTCAATCCTTCCCCCTCATATTCGGAGTCTACCTCTCACCCCCATTCTGTCCCTCCACCTCGCTCTCTGTACCACCCTCTTAGTCCATTTCTCTCGCTTTCCCATACGTTCCATAATGGCGAACCCATCTCAAGGTTGTTCCTTTTCACACTTTCCAGCACAATTACCTACCACACCCCACCACTCTCCTTCTTACTTCCTCATTAGTCTGTCTATCCCTCCCATGTATACTCCGCACGCACTCCGTTAAGTAAATTCATTTCCACTGCTCTCACTCTTGTGTAGGAGTCTCTCAAACCAACGTCCACTGCTTGCGCTTCCGTACAGTCAGTGTACGGGATTACCACACTGTCATTGCTAAGGGACCAATTCTTCACTTCCATTTACTGACCACCCTAGTTCTTGTTACTGCCTTTTAGCGTTCCTACAATCCTCTTCCCCTGTTGTACCCTCTCCCGCATCCTCTTCATTCCATGGCTCCCATCTTTACTCAACACCACCTGGCCAGATACTTAACAAGTTTAGTTTTTGACGATCTCCATAGGCTCTGACCGTTCACGGCTTCACCTCCACACTCTGTGACTTTCACCCCTTTCGAAGAAACATAACCTTGCTCTTCCCCGTATTTACCTTCAAAGTTCCGTTTTTCGCACACTGGTTAAAAACTCTATCTTACCCCCCAGACCCTGCAACTCCCATTCATGTATCACTCATCAGAACTGTATTCATCCGCAAACAGCAGTATTAGGTAGCTTCCACTCAAATTCCCTCCCTTTTGCAGACGCTTGTACACCAAGTCAATGCACTGCTCTTGATAGTATTTCTTTCATGGACTCCATCCATAGATACAGTTATAAACAATCCACGCACGGGGACATCCACACACCCCTGTTTCAAACCAACATTCAGGTCAAAGAACTTCTGACTCTGCTCCAACTCTCCACACGTTACTGCCGCCTTTGCACCCTCAGACATGCTCTCAACTGCTTTCACGCAACTTGCCCTCTACTACGTTTTATATTACTAAAGTACTTTACCACAAACCTTCTCTATCCACTCTGTCATAGGCCTTCTCCAAGCGGTCAATTAAAGGGCCCAACAACCATACACCGTTTGTTTCTTCTCCAGATACTTCTCCACAAACACAATTCCAGGGTAAAAATCTGATCTACACATCCTCTTCCCTTCCTAAAACCTCCCTGCTCGTCGCCTATCCATTTCTCCGTTCTCACTCTCACTCTCTCAATCACTAGTTAGTGATAGTTACATGTTACAACAATAAAACAAGTGGGAATAGTATTTGGGGGGTGACAAACACAAAATATTGCCGAGCGGTTCATTCATGGAGTTGACAGAGAGCAAGACTGCACCCTCCCTTCACGAGCTCGATTGGAGGCAGTGCGGGCCTACATAAATAACTACCATAAGAAATTGCATACAATGTCTCCTATAAATGTAATGTATGCAATTATTTATACTAGCATAATAAGGCCGGGCAGTCCGATATTGGCTGCAAACATGTAACAGGGTTCGCCTCTTAGGCAAACATTCCCCAATACATATTGTAAATAATGTAACAAGAATAACCACGTTGGTGGAAATAAACTTATTATCTCTCTCTCTCTCTCTCTCTCTCTCTCTCTCTCTCTCTCTCTCTCTCTCTCTCTCTCTCTCTCTCTCTCTCTCTCTCTCTCTCTCTCTCTCTCTCTCTCTCTCTCTCTCTCTCTCTCTCTCTCTCTCTCTCTCTCTCTCTCTCTCTCTCTCTCTCTCTCTCTCTCTCTCTCTCTCTCTCTCTCTCTCTCTCTCTCTCGAACGGAGGGAGTTTTGGCGCCATAAATAAACCGATAATCACAGGAATAAGAGAAAAATAGGTGATAATTGAGGAGGGGGGGGGGGAAGGGGGGAATTTGGACACATGTGGAGGAGTGATAGAATGTATGGAGAGGAATTATCTCACATATTTACATATTCCTTTGTTTTGAGTGACAGTAGGATGTTTGGAAAGGCTTTATTTAGGCCATGGCTCATATGAGAACGCTCGCCCTCCTAGGGTTCAGACTCCTATGAAGACGCTCGCCGTTCCTGGGTTAAAGAGCCCGAAGCTGGAGGGTTAATAGCTTTCAAGAAATGACGGAGGGCTATGAAAGAGAATGAATCAGAGTCAGAAAGGATGTCCTTTAACCCGTAAACGGCGGCAAAGCTCATAAGAGGTTTTACTGGGCGACGGCGGCAAAACTCTTAAGAGGGAGGCCTAAAAAAAATATTTAAACAGCCCCAGTAGCACTAAACAAGTATTTTTTTTTTTTTTCCCCCTATAGTCTACCTCATATCACTCCTCCACATCCCCTCCTTCCTCCCTTTCCCCTCCCCCTTCAATTATTACCTATTTTCCCTGTTATTCCCTAATTCGTTGGTATATTTTTGTGCTAACATTAGCAAACTGTGTGGAGGATGTGCTTACGTGCCTAGCGGGTGTGTTACATAACCGAGTGTGTGTATGAGTAGGCTCAGTGTGGCTTGAGGCCTCGTGGAGGGAGGGGTTGCCTCAATTTTCTCCATAATTCATGAATGGGCTGGTCCATCTATATTCGCGATTTTGACCAGAAAAATTATATTTTCACTTGTTTTATTGTTGTTACAGGTTACTATCTTCATAGTGAAGGTAAAATAGGCTCATGAATAAGTAATAACGATATTTATCGTAAAATGACGATTATAGGCCTGAATGGAGCCAATATGCTCGCCCATGGGGAGCTAGTTCAATACCCCCCCCTCGCCGTTTTCGGGTTAATGAGTTGTATTGCAAGAAGCGCCATCTTTCAGGGTCGTACAGTTGTAGTTCATAAATAAATTCATATAATCAAATTAAACATACTTTCTATTGATCAGAAACCTACAAATTCACTTACACATATATACATAATATATATTACACATACAGTAAAAGTCCTGTAATCCGAATAGCAGGGGACCGGGCCTCGTTCCGATTACCGGATTTTTGGAATTTACCCCTATGAACCTGTGTATTAATGGCCTGACGAAAACCTGAACACAATATAGGCTATGCATAAGCCTATGCACAAGTGATTTCATTAAGGGGAGATTTCCACTTAAGGGATTTTTTTCTGGACCCCTTTCTCCCTCATGTTTAGCCCCATTGCTTTTGAGATTTTAAGACGTTCGCCCTAGTAGTTTGGAAATTTTAAGACATTTTGCCCCATTTCTGTAAATTTTAAGACCTTTCGTGCCATTAAGGTGTCGATTTTTTTCCTGGCGAGCGATAGCGAGCCTGTAATTTAAGAGCAACCGGCCTCTGGCCGGGAAATTTTTCTTGAAAGGGGGTCTAGGGGGTACCTTTAGATGTGTTCGCCGCTCTTCTAGCGGCACCAAGGAGCGCGACGCCCCTCGTTATGGGTGGTGATTTGGTGCAGTAGACTGTTTGAAGCGACAGCTCGCTCCCTTGCGAGGATGGGCTCGTCTGGCACTTTTTGCAGTTCGACATCTAGGGCTCTCTTGAAGTTGTCTAACGAGATGTCCCTCATGTCTCTTACTCGCCGTGGGAGTTTGTTGAAGAGACGTGGGCCTCTGTGTGATAACCAGCCCTCTCGCAGAGAGCCCATAGCACCCCTGTTATTAATCCGGGGGATTTCGCATTCCCAGCCTCTCCTATCACTGAATTTCATGACTATCGGAGTATGTAGGTTTGGTACTAAACCCTCTGCGATTTTCCACATGTATATTATAGGTAACGTTCTCTTCTACGTTCCAGTGAGTATAGATTCAGTGCTCTTAAACGCTCCCAATAGTGTAGATCTTTTATCGAACTTATATGCGAAGTGAAATTTCTTTGTACACTCTCTACGTCATTTATTTCACCTGCTTTGTATGGGGATGTTAATACGCTACAGTATTCAAGCCGCGGTAGCACTAGAGATTTGAAGAGCGTTATCATAGGTACTTCACCGCGTGTTTTAAAAGTACGCAGAATCCAACCCGTTAAGACGTTTCGCAGCCGCCACTTTGACCTGGTTATGTACTTTGAAACCCATATTTTCAGACATTAATACCCCAAGGTCTTTCACACTGTCTTTCCGTTCTATTATGTGGTTAGATTCTGTTAAGTAATTTGTAATTTCTTTAACACCATTATTATCTCCGTACCGTATTAATTGGAATTTTCCTCATTGAATTGCATGTTGTTTTCCCTGGTCCACTGGAACACTACATTCATGTCTTCCTGCAGTCGGCCTGTGTCTTCTTGTGTGTTTACTATCTTGCTTAATTTTGTGTCATCAGCAAAAGACGACACCGTACTGTGTCTGGTGTTGGTATCTATGTCGCAAATTAGTATGAGGAACAGAAGGAGCGCTAGCACTGTTCCTTGGGGCACTGAGCTTTTGACATCCGAAGGCTCAGATGTGACTTGGTTTACTGCTACTGATTGTTTTCGGTTTACGAGGAAATTGTATATCCACCGTCCGATTTTTTCCAGTTATACCTTTTGCTTTCAGTTTGTGGGCTATTATACCATGGTCACATTTATCAAATGCCTTAGCAAAATCGGTGTAAATGACATCCACGTTTTTCTTTTCTTCTAGCGCTTTAAGAATTTTGTCATAGTGTTCCAAAAGTTGTGAGAGACATGATCTTCCCGCTCTGAACCCATGTTGACCGGTGTTGTGTAGTTCATTTGTCTCCATGAATGTTGAAATTTTTCTTCGCAGGACTCGTTCGAAAACTTTAATGATGTGAGAGGTTAGAGCTACCGGGCGGTAGTTTTTTGGTAGTGCTTTACTCCCTCCTTTATGCAGTGGGGCAATTATTGCGTTTTTCAAGCTATCTGGTATGTCACCAGTGTCTAGACTCCTTCTCCACATTATAGCCAGGGATTTTGAGAGGTTTTCCTTACATTTCTTCATTAGGATCGAATTCCATGAGTCCGGGCCTGGTGCCGAGTGGGATGGCATGTTGGAAATGGCCTCTTCTATGTCTTTTGGACCGAAATCAATATCCAGCATCTGAGGGGTTTCCGTGGGGGAGGTTTCCATGAAAAATATTTTTGGTCTCTGATGACTTTTGTTTCATCAGGCTCACTGAATGCCATTTCATACTGCCTGCTTAAGAGTTCGCTCATTTCCTTTTTGTCCCCTGTGAAAGAGCCGTCCCCTTTGCTCAGTGGGCCGTTGTTTGATGTTGTTTTAGCCTTTTGTTTGGCGTATGAAAAGAAGTATTTGGAATTTTCTGTTATACCTGCAATAGCTTTCCTCTCCTCTTCCATATGTTGTAGTTCATATGATATTCTTAGCCTTTGTTCAATTTCCACAATTTCTCTATCTATTTCGGCCTTTTGCCTATCCTGTAGATTTTGATGTGTGCGTCTTTGTGCGAGTAATTTTCTTCTTCTGTACAGCCTCCTCCTTTCCCGATCTTGTTTGCTTCTTCGTTTTGTTTGTCTTGCAGGTACAGTAAACTTCCGTTAATCCGAAGGGCAGCGGACCGGCCCTCGTTCGGATTAGTGGATTTTTCGGATTATCGGACTTTACCCCTATGAACCTGTGTATGACGAAAACATTGAGGCATTAGGCCACCCAAATGACACAATGGTGCACACACACATATCATATGTTCATGAAATCACTTCAAAAGTTTACCATTGTCATTGTAGCCTATTACCTACTTTCAAAACATTCAGATTAATGGTCAAAGGAATCTGCTGATATAAATGTCTTCTTCTTCTTCCGTCTACTAGCGAGTTTGTCTTGCTCTTGAAGATCAGATCAGATGTGGTTCGGGAAGTACTGTAATGCCTTAACAACGGCACTTCCCTGAGAGGTTCTTGTAATTTTCATTTTGTGATTTTCCTTTTGTGACGTGCTCTGTTATATTATATTGTATTGAAAGCACCCTTGTCTTGTTGTCTTGAAAGCACCCTTGGGACGCTCCGATCACTGAACTATAAATAGTAGCGTATCGGAACGTCCAAAGGT
This sequence comes from Paralithodes platypus, assembly GCA_032716605.1. Taxonomy (NCBI): domain Eukaryota; kingdom Metazoa; phylum Arthropoda; class Malacostraca; order Decapoda; family Lithodidae; genus Paralithodes; species Paralithodes platypus. The sequence goes on from CM064486.1 coordinate 22,128,933, forward strand.
GCGTTTTCAAGCTCAAGACTAATACGTCCAAAGGTGCGTTTTCAAGCTCAAGACTGAATGCGCTTGCAGAAAATGCAGTGCAAGCCAGTAGCGCATCGGAGCGTCCCAAGGATGTGTTCAAGAGCAAAACAAACTCTCTAGCAGACGATGTGGAAGAAGAAGAAGAAGAAGGTGTTTACGTTTATATCAGTAGCTTCCTTTGACCATTAATCTGAATGTTTTGAAGTAGGTAATAGGCTACAATGACAATGGTAAACTTTTAAAGTGAATTCATGAACATATGATATGTGTGCTCCATTATGTGTCATTTGAGTGGCCTAATGCCTCAAAAAGGGAACTTTGGGACTTCTTGAAATTCGGACCATCGGGTGAATTCGGATTTGGCCTCAAATTGAAAAATTCGGACTATTGGGAGATTCGAATCATCGGTCGTCGGATTAAAGGACTTTTACTGTATATGGTGACTACAGATTTGGGTCATGGTTTCTGTTATTAAGACTAGACATTCTGCTGGTGTCAGGTTATTCATTAAATCTTCCCAGTCTATTTCCTCCATTTCTTGATTTACCTCTTCCCACCTAATGTTTTTGTTATTGAAGTTAAATTTACTGAAGGGGCCGTTTTTTTTTCTCGATTCTGAGGTTGTCTGTACACTTTCTAAGGGTGTTTTGATCTCAACAAATTTATGATCTGAGTATGTTGTGTCCGATATGTTAATGCTGTGTACTAGAGAGTCGTTGTCGGGTGTAATTTTAAGCTTGATGGAAACGTAGGGAACAAACTAAATACCTCCCCTTAACATATGATATGTGTGTGTACCATTATGTGTTATTTGGGTGGGTTTTGGGTGGCCTAATGCCTCAAAAAGGGGACTACGGGACTTTTTGAAATTCGGACTATCGGGTGAATTCGGATTTGGCCTCATTTTCAAAAATGTGGACTATTGGGAGATTCCAATTATCGGTTGTCGGATTAAAATGTAAAACATGCAAACCAAACAAACCAAAACTGGGACAAGGACAATATAAAGTCAAATTAAATTATCAAAATCGCTATGTGGAAACAACGCTTACTAAAATGAAAATTATTAAATAAAAGAACACAATCCACCACATAGGGTGTACATGAGCAAGTTACAGTAATCTGTTTCCTTATCGGACTTTTACTGTATAATATGTACAGTAAACCCTCGTTATCTCGGACTAATTGGGGGGAGACCCAGTCCGAGATGACCGAAAATCCGACTTATGTCCGACTTAAGAGAGGGAAAATTCCGAATTAGAAGAGGAAAGTCCGCTTCACCAGAGAAATTGAGTTTTTTTTTTTTTTTTTTTTTTTCATATATCTATTTAACCCTCTCACCACGGAAGGACTCTTCAACGCCCATAAAAAAGCATATAACAGGTACCCGGAAGGCCTCTTGAACGCCCAGTGGTTGAAAGCCTGTGAGCTTCGTGTGCGAGGCGTCGGTCCGACGCATGTAAACAACAGCCGGCTGGACCGACGCCCCGCATCTCCGGCCACAAGAAGGAGAGCGTCGCTTGTTCGTGTGTGCCTGTATGTTGTTGTTAAGTATCGAAAAGTGGTGTAAAGTGGCTGTTTTGGCCATAAAGTTATCTCCAATGAAATCATCATCACAGCTCAACCAGTTGACTTAGAGAGCTCTACTTAATGCCATTCTACAGGTAAATAACACAGCTACGCTTGGGGATGCGCGGGAATGCGGGAAGCAGTCTGATTAACGAATATACGGTAGCCTAGCCTAGACGTTTTTCGGCCAAAACACCCGGGTTTCGAGGAATATATATATATAATACATAGCCGGGGCTGGAGGGTTAATGCATCTATCTCCCTTATACATATATATAACTACGTCTTATTTGGTATTTTTTTAATCTATGAATCAATTCTAATACGATGGAATTGAAAACAATATTACCCTTCTAACATACAAATAATAAAATTAAAAAGAAAGTAAATAAAAATGTCTCCTTTGTCTTTCAGAAACATAAGTCCGTCTCGTATATGTTAGTATTTTATAGCTCGCTCGCCCCTAGCCACTCTCTCTCTATCTATTTATCTCTCTAATGCATTTAACTAACTCCCTTATACATTAACATAACTATGTCTTATTTGGACTTTTTGTAATCTTTGAATCATTTCTAATGCAATGGAATTGAAAACAATATTATCCTTCTAGCACAAAAATAATAACATGAAAGAGTCAATATAAGTCTCCTTTGTCTTTTCAGAACCAATTAACCCGTACAGCCCCAGCGACGCGCCTGACGCGTCGGCGATGTATGTAACGCACAGCCCCAGAGACGCGCCTGGCGCGTCACCCTAATTGCGCCGACCGTAACCTCAGGTGTAGCCACTCAAGAGGGCTCAGATTTGTATGGGACCTGTGTACATATCCCACGCAACCGTGCCGATGGTTGAAAACTCTCAAAGTCCACGTGCGTGCGCGTGAGCGCGCAATAACCTGGTTTTTTGGGGTAATTGCCTTCAATTTTTTACTCTTGTAAAATACGTTTTCGGGGGCTCTGTAGGACCATTCTTTAAGCTTTTTGAGCGGTTTTTCGTGGTTTTTCCTTCATTCCTAACCTATTCGCTATTGTTTCTGGAATAAAACCATTTTTTGAAAACCGGCCGGGTTCTGGTGAACAAACAATACAAAACTAGCCGGGGCTGGACGGGTTAAGTCCGTCTCATAATAGTTCGTGTTTATCGCTCACTTCCCCTTCTGCAACTCTCTTTCTATCTATCTTGTCTTTTCAGAACCAATTAAGTCCGTCTCATAATAGTTCGTATTTATCGCTCACTCCCCCTCTGTAACTCTCTCTTTCTATCTATCTATCTCTCTAATGCATCTACATAACTCCCTTATACATTAACATAACTATGTCTTATTTGGACTTCTTGTAATCTTTGAATCATTTCTAATGCAATGGAATTGAAAAATATAATATCGGACATTTTCCGAATACACTCTAACCTCCATTTAACGGATTCCGATTTAACGGATATCGGCAATAACGGTCAAAAAATGTAGGCCGGACAATGGACCCAGCAACGGACATAGTCCGTTGCTATAAAAAAGTTGGAGCAAAGTCCGTTGCTCTATCTATTTATCTCTCTAATGCACCTACCTAAATCCCTTATACATTAACATAACTATGTCTTATTTGGACTTTTTGTAATCTTTGAATCATTTCTAATATGATGGAATTGAAAAATATAATATCCTTCCAGCACATAGATAAATAATAAATAAGATAGTCAACAAAATATTTCAACTCTCCCCTCCGTGCCAGCAGAGACGGAAGATTTACGTTTGATAGATTTTTTGTTTTGTTTTTTTCCCTCGATATACACACTCTTTCTATTTATCTATCTCTCTAATTCATCTACCTAAATCCCTTATACATTAACATAACTATGTCTTATTTGGACTTTTTGTAATCTTTGAATAATTTCTAATGTGATGGAATTGAAAAATATAATATCCTTCCAGCACATAGATAAATAATAAATAAGATAGTCAAAAGAATAGTTCAACCCTCCCCTCAGTCTAGGCGCTGAGCTTCCCAGACGGGAGATTTACGTTTGATAGATTTTTGTTTTTTGTTCCCACGGTATACACAAAATGATGGGGAAATATTATAACATGTTTTTAATTGACATTTGTGTTGTTTTTGCTGATTATGAGTTGGTGGAAAATAAAATCTTTAATTCTATCATATCGGAAATGATTCACAGATTATATAGAGACCAAATAATATACACTTTTAAGTGTGTTCAATAGTTTTGCATTATCAATAGGGTGTAGCACAAGGGATTACCAGGATTTATTTCAGGTACAGTAAAAAAAAGGATGCATAACAGTTAAATGTCACGATCCGGACACCTGTACTCAACACCGGATTTTTCTCAAGGAATTTCCGGATTACATCCGGACTGGACAGTATTTAGCAGCAACGGACATTTAGCAGGAACGGACAGGTGCTTGCACGCATTTGTCCGTTAAATGGAGGGTCGAGTGTACTTATATAAAGTCCGACAACGTCAGAGACTGTCGGAACAATGACGGAAATGTCCGAAATACCGAAGTGCATGTCCGAGAGGCCGTAGCCAGTCCGACTAGTACGGGTTTCCGACCTTCTAGAGGTCCGAGATGGCGAGGGTTTACTGTATATGTATTATGTAATATGTATTACACATATACTGTACACATAATAGGTATTTTTAAATATTTAATACATATTTATTGGATGTAGACTTATTTAAGGGGAGAAATGGGTACCGTACTTGGGTGACTGTTTAGACGAATCTGGGGTAAAAAGTTCGGACCTGGGAACCAATTTATTTTTCCCAATAAGTTATTAAGTTCCATTATCGCGATTCTCGTTATATCGGCACCAATTAGGCGCGATAACAGAGGGTTGAGTGTATATAATTGTCCTTGCAAATGCAAAGTAAGGTCTGTAAGAAGAGTGTTTGTGGCCTGAAGCCATGTTGTGTTGGGGCTAGGGGTAGAGCATGTGTGGTCAGTTGTAGTACGAGGAGTTCTGAGATTTTAGAGGAGGTGCAAAGGAGTGTGAGGAGGGTAACGTGGGGTCTTTGTTGGGTTTGGAGAATGTAATGATGACACCATGCTTCCAGATGTCTGGTACAGTAGGGTCTCACATAGAACGTGTTCGCATAGAACGAGTCGCTTATAGAACGACCGACCTAAAATATTGTTCCAAAATTTTCGTTAGGAACGAATGTGATCATATAGAACGATTTCGCCATCAAAGTAGGGCAAATCCGAGGAGTTCTCATATAGAGCGCCGAAATATCGTACAAAACGTACGAAATATCGTACGCTCCTGACGGAAATTTACGCTTACAGTGAACATTGACCATATTGGGCCACCAAAATGCCGCGATCACATAGAGCGAAATCACATAGAACGGCCTCGTTTATCGACCAATTTCTCGTTCTATGTGAGACCCTACTATTTGTTGTGTGAATAACTGTAGTTTGATGTGTTGGTGAGTGCTTGTATGCCTTGTGGTCATAGGTGTCTGAGGTGTATGTTACTTATGTTGTCTGGACCACAGGCGGGCGAGTGCTTGAGATTGTTGATGATGTGCCTTGTTTGGTTGTAGGTGAAAGGTGCATAGTCAGGGTCTAAGGGGAATTGTCTCTTACGTCGGATGACACGTCGGTCGTCATGATGGGGGTTCAGGTGGCTGACGAGAGAAGAAAATAAGAATAACTATTCATAAGCTTTCCATAACTTCGTGGATGTACTTGTGTGGATCTTTAACCAGACGCTGACTTCAGGCGTCATTCTTCCTTCTCTGCTCTGCGCTCAACCTGCCCTGACGTGTTTCCCCACGCTCCGCTCGTTCCGCATTTGCTGAGTCCCTAGTGAGTTTTTTCTCATTTGTTTACTCTGGGATGTATCGAGTAAGGTTAGGATATGCGTAGCAGGGGTGTCATGGGCGTGCTGCCCGCAGTTCAGTGTATTTGGGTCGTGTGTTTGGGACGCCTATTTCGGGCGTACCCTCGTGGTCCCGGGGTGGACGCGTGAAACGTTTTCGCGGATTAGCTAGCCTAGTTATTTAGTTGGCTTTAACTACGCGTGATTAGGCTTCTTTTTGATGAAGTTGCCTTATTTGTTTGTTTTCTGACATTCCTAGCATATTTTTCTTCACTTAGTGAAGTTTTTTCTAGGTCCCGTGTCAGTGCTTCCCTCTCCCGGGTATATTTCTTCGAGGTGTGTTGGCTGCTGTTCCTGTTGTGATAATATTCAGTGCTTTTTGTTTTATTACCACATGTTTAAGCGATACTCCGTCTGCTTAGGCCTAGCCAGCCTCTCGTAGATTTTTTACATGTACAAGTGTTATTGATTTATTGTATAAATATGTACTACTGTGTCATGTGTGTTCTGGATAAGTTGTGTATTGGCTTATTCCAGGCACTATTTGTGTACCTCCGATTGCTTCTGGTTGGTGTGGGTTGCCTTTTCCGGCGGGTTTTCTCGATTGCACCGAGAAAATCCGGCTGGTTGCCGAGTTTTAATCACGCGTGGTTAAAATAGGCTAGTTTCCCCCGGCGAGTGGTGGCTTGAGGGCTCTCCAGAACTGCGTTTCTGTAGTGGGGCCTGTGTTCAGGCTTACTGTGTGTTTCCCGGCGGAAGGGCTTTACCCGATTCAACTAGGGGTTCATGCGGACACCTGTTGACTATAGTTTTTCCTGGTTTTGCAAAGCCGTTGAAAAACTGGGCTGTTTTGTATGAGTAGTCTTTCCACCCCGGCGATCTTTTGCAAAGAAGTGGGGATAGGAACAATTGGGGTTAACTTTTCTATTAATTTTCACCCGGCGGTTGAACCTCGGGAGGGTGGGAATCACGGATTTGCAATTCGGTAGGATTAGCCTAACAATTGAGGGATACAATTAGGTATCAAGACATTCAACTCACGGCGATCTAATGATTAAGATGGGCTTAACCTGGCTAACTGCGTTATAATAAGGAGGCCGGCGTCTTATTATGGGTTCCCGGTGAACGTTATATCACAGGGAAGACTGCGTCACTTATAAAGAACTGCTCATCTTTATATCATGTCAGAGGATATTCTTAAATCTTTTGGACACGTAAAGTTATTTACAAATCTTTACATATGAACCTACAGGGTAACGAGAGGTAATAGTGGTGTATTACGTCTCGTTGCCCGGCGGTTCATTAACACTTGTGTTAGAACATTTTGGGGTAACCTTATGAGCATTAATTCCTGGAATTTTTCTTTTTTCCAGGGCGGAGTTCCGGCGGTGAGGCCCGGGGGAGTTAGCTTTTAACCAGTCTCTGCCATGGCTGCTCTAGCCCCTGTTTTTGCTCTTTGCTCAACGCCCTCATGTTCCGGGATCCCTATTTTTGCGCACACTCTGTACATTCGTTGTGTCAAATGCTTGGATCGATCAAGGGGTTTGTGGGTAACGAAGAATTGTACCTTTTGTAGTCAGCTTGGTATTAAAGTATTACAGCACGACAATCTGGCCGCGGCGGTTGCATTACGCGAGGTCAGACAACTTCTTACTAATTATGCTACTGCAGTGGCTCATAAAGCACTGCAGTGTGATAACGTAATTCTGTGGGACCGTTTGTTGGTTCAGTATCCCCCAATTAAACGTCCTCCTTCCCGAAGTAAAGTAACTAAGCCGGCAGAGACTGGGCTGGTTAAAGGGCTTCTTCCCTCCCCCGGCACATCTAAGAGACCGCGAGAGCCGTCTCCCCCGGCGACAACTTCGGAGTCAAGATCTAGGTCCAGGTCACGGTCTCCTCTCAGAAAGCAGACACATAGTCACTCGACTTCACCTTCGCGGAAGAAGAGTAAGACAGACAAGACCAAGGACAGTTCTAGTGATACATCAAAGTCGAGGCGGAGTCACAAGTCTTCTAAAAAAGAGTCTCATGTACGAAAGTCCTCCCGGCGTTCGCCGGAGCCTCGAACCTCGCTTTCTGCCTCTACTCCCGACATGTCTCAAGTCCAATCTGACAGGTCGGAAGTGGAGTCAGAGACTGTGGTCGGGGATATTCCGGCGGACATAGTGTCCCCAAATAATATTCTCACTTTAGATTTAGAGGGTTCTCCCGGCAGTGATAACCCGCTAGAGGACTCGAGTGAGGGCTCAGTCATTGGGGTGGGGCCTGGCTCACAAGTGAGTTCCGGCCAAGGCCGGGGAGTTTGGATATACTCCCAGCCATGGCAGGACAGCTCTCTGCCGTCTCAGGCAACTCAGGTAGTGGCTGAAGTCCACCGGGACGCGGAGACACCGTCTTCCATCCCCGACTTAACATGGCAACATCAAGGGGTCCCAGCCTCGGCGGAATCCTCTCAGGAGGGACCGGAGGCAGGGGATGATGGGTCTATTATTTCTGAGGTGGGTAACGTAGATAACTCTCAGAATAGGGATATTTCACCTAATAGTTCTTCCTCTGCTCAATTTGTCACAGCGGATGAGATTGATGGGTTATTAGCGAGTGCTTTAACTAAGTTTTTTGGCCAGCAACCGGAGCCTCCTATGGTTGGTCTGGGAGCTCCCACGCCAACATCGACTGTCCGACCTCTGGCTACTTCCGTTACTTTGACACAAATTCCGCTCACTCCCCTTGTATCACCTACTATTGTTACTAGGCCAACTTCGGCGGCACTAACTACTTCCAATGTGCGAGTAGTAGCAGACGTAAATCCTCCCCCATTAGACAAAGCCCCGATCAGAAAAGGGGCTATGCCCCTCTTATACGGGCCAGACAATTCTTGGGTATCATTGGTACCAACAAAGCCAGAGGTAGCACAGTCCACTATGTCAGGGGAGCTTCCGGTACCACGAGAGTGGGTAATCCAAGGGAATAAATCTAGGAAGTTAAGGGCTCTAGATATGCTGGGAAATGTACTTGATGTTAGTATTAAGGCCATCCCCAACTATTATCATCATGATTATTTTGTATATTCTTCTACACCTGCCCTACCCCCTGCGTCAGCTTCAAAACTGTTTTTGGACTGGACAAAACATGATGGGTTCAATGATATCAAAGCGCTGTCGGCTCTAACCCCTGAGTTGGGGTTAAAGACATTTACTGACTCAGCCGCGAATCCAGTTTTGAAGGTGGAGCAATTGGGTCCGGGACCTTTGGTGGACTGGGAAGTCGAGGCGCAAAACTTTGCAACCACATTCACTTCTAAAGCTTCACACCAAATTCCACAAGAGAGCCATTCTTGGTTCTCTCTCCCAGTATACTCTGCCGGCGGAGTTCCCTCTGCTCTCTTTGCCTTTTTAGCTGCCCCTAAAATTAATCTATGCGAGCTTAACCCTCCTGGCCCGGTTGTCATTTTAAAATGACACCACGAACTAAGGGCAGGAGCCCGGGTGTAATTTTAAAATCTGTAAGCTTGAAAGCCTATTCAGCTTGGTCTGAACGCCGTGCGTCCGACGCATGTAAACAAAGCCGATCGTTACGTCACCGCACCTCCGAAAACAAGAAGGAGAAGACTCGTTTGTTATTGTACGTCTGTATGTCGTTGTTTCAGTAGTGAAAAGATCGTCATATTGCTAACATCGCCTGCAAGTGCTCTCCACTGAAATCGTCATCACAACTGAACCAGTTGACATAGAGAGCTCTACTCAACGCCAGTCTACAGATTGGAAACCGCACTACATTTATAGATGCGTGGGAAATTTCTAGCAGTTAAACTTAACAAAAATACGGTAGCCTAGGCCTAGACGTTTTTCGGCCAGATCGCCCGGGTAGCCCACACTGTCATTTTGAGAGCTTGCCCGGGCCAGGAGGGTTAAAGATCCGTTCTCTACACCTTCCACTGCTCACCTAGACCGGGAGTTTAGGCTACGGGGTAAGGCGTACAGACTATTTTCTCAGTATATTGTTACGCAATAGGTAGCAAAATCAATGCTAAGATCTGCTCAGGCTATCGCGGACACAGAAGTCCGAAAGGCAATCGAACTATCTAGACGCTTACTTCTCCAAACTTCTATTCAGTCACTAGGAGATATACGCACGGCCTTGTTAGAGGCGGTGCGGGCAAGACAAGATCTAAGGATGTCTCTAGTCCGAAAGCTCCCGGATAAGATTGCTAATCAAGTAGTAATGTCCCCAGTTCTAACTACCTCTTTAATGTCCCCAGAGGTGTGGAGGACGGTGTTTAACATGGCTCAGGCCTTGAAGCACAGTCCCGCCCCGTCTCAGAAACCTGCTTTCACTTTTACCAAGCCCAAACGAGTCGCTAAAGCTCAGTCTGGTGGGGCAAAATCCTTTCATTTGCCTAAATCCTCTTCCACCCAAGGTCAGTACAGATACAAGCAAGGAAAGTCTTCAGGTACCCATAAAGGACAGAGGTATCAAAGGCCGGGTCAGGGCCCGTCTCCAGCCAAACCCGGCCAGTCGTCTAAACTTCCACCACCACCACCACCAAAAAACTAAGGTCTCCCTCACTCCCAGGGCCAATCTTCCGGCGAGTGGATCAGGGGGTAGTCCAGCCGGCGAACCCTTGTCTGCTAACTGGGTCGTTCCGGGCGAATCATCGCGCATGGCCTTTAAACACATGGGCAAGGATGGTGGCACGCAAAGGCATCACCTGGCAGTGGCTCCGGCGACCTCGCTTACGTCAGCCGACAAAGGCAAATTTTGTTTCATTAGAGGTGGAGTCACTGATCCAAGAGATAGTGGCCAAGAATGTTATCATCCCGGTCCCCCAAAATTACCCAGTTTTTACATCCAAACTTTTTCTGGTACCCAAAAGGGACAGTGTTCAGATGAGGCCGGTCGTAGACCTGTCTTATCTGAACCTCCATATTCACAACGTGTCCTTCCGGATGCTGACAGTGAATCAGATCAGGCTAACACTTCCGCCGGAAGGGTGGATGTGTTCTTTAGACCTGACGGACGCGTATTGGCACGTCCCGGTAAACAAACGGTTTCAACGTTTTCTAGCATTAAGAATCATGCATCAGACTTATGTCTTTCAGAGGATGCCGTTCGGTTTAAACCTAGCACCTCGCATATTCACGAAATTAGTCCGGCAAGCCCTGATGCCCTTGTTGCAACAAGGGATCAGGATTTTGTGGTATCTAGACGCCTGGCTGGTGGTGGCGGAGACGGAACAATTATGCATAAATCATGTCAACATAACATTAAATCATGTAAAAACTCTAGGATTCAAGGTAAACCTGGTAAAGTCAAACCTTGTTCCCTCACGAGTGGTTCAGTGGATAGGGCTGGTCTGGGACACAGCTGCTCTCACTCTGAGTCAGAGTGTGGACAATCGGAACAGGTTTCGCAAGAAACTGTTTCTGTTTCTTCACAGTCTGACTACGACACGGAGAGTCTGGGAATCTCTGGTCGGCTCTCTCAACTGGATTCAACTAACTGTAAAGTTGGGCCGGTGAAAGTCAAATGTTTAATTTTGGAGGGCAACAAATTTTTTCCACTATTGCCGGCGGAAACATTATGGCCCATCCCAAAATTAATACACACCTTACTAGCGGTCTGGGCGAAGAGGGAAACATTGCACTCAGTCATGTCTTGGACCTCTCCTCCGCCGAAGGTATGGGTGGACACGGATGCGTCAGGCACGATAGGTTGGGGCTTTCAGTCAAACCAAGGGCACCAGGGTCAAGGGCTTTGGTCCCATTCAGAATCCTCCCACATAAATGTCGAAGAGTTACTAGTCCCCTTGTATTTCCTTCAGGCTCGCGGCTTTTCTTTGCGGGGCAAATCGGTGGCCTTCAGGATGGACAATTTAAATGCGGTTCACTGCGTTCAGAAACAGGGGTCAACGCGATCTCGGAGGTTGCTAAACGTGTCAGAAAAGATTTTTGTACTAGCCGACAAGCTGGACATTCAGCTTCACGCTTCTTATCTCCCCGGCGTAGCGAACGTCTGGGCAGACGCTCTATCTCGGAGACAGAGCACAACAGTAGAATGGGCGCTCAAGCAAAACATTTTCGACCTAATGATTGCGAAGCCTTACCGTCCACAAGTGGATCTATTTGCGTCCGAGGAGACTCACAAACTCCCGCTGTACCTAACCCGCCGGACAACCATGCCGGCGGGAGGGCCCGACGCACTGGTGACGGACTGGAACATGTGGAGTTCCATTTATCTGTTTCCGCCACCAGACGCTTCTCTAATGTGCCAAGTAATAAACAAACTACAGGATTATCGGGGCGTCGTCTCATTAATCGCGCCCCTGTGGCCGGCGCAGGCGTGGTACCAGCAATTAAAGACGTGGTGCCCGAACCCGGTGTCGCTCCCGGTCGGGTATTTCCACTTAGACACGATTGGCAACCTAGAGACCTCGCTGACTTTTGCATTATGGACATTCAGGAGGCCAAATGGCTAGCTCCGTATGGTAGAACCGTGACCGATAAATTCATGAATCAATACACACAATCTACTAAGAGACAGTATCATTCGCATTGGCAGTCTTTTACTTCTTGGATACTCAGAACAGAACAATCCGTGCCTTCGGTGGCTTTGGTTTTTAATTATTTAAACTATCTGTTTGAGCAGAAACGGCTATCAGTAGTAACGTTAAAGAATCACTTAACAGCAATTAGGGTGCCATTCCTGGACCTTACGGGTCTAACCATACCACTAGCGGAGGAAACAGGCTTCATGAGGGCATGTTTTAAACTCCGCCCACCTCCCTGTCAGCTCATGCCTACCTGGTCTCTGGACAAAGCGTTGTCATTACTTCATTCCCGGCGGTACCAAAATACTGAAGATTTTTACTTACTTTTAAAAAGGGCAGTATTCCTTCTGGCTTTAGCTACCGGGAACAGGGTGTCTGAGCTGGCGGCGATGAGCAACACACCTAATTGCATCAGGTTTGGTAGGCTCAATGATTGTATTCATATTGCTCCTTCCCCAGGGTTCATCGCCAAGAATGAACACAGTGATCACGTGTTTTCAGAGTTCACGGTGACGGCATTGAAAAGGGAAAAGGTGCACCATAATTTATGTCCAGTGCAAGCGCTTACCAAATATTTGAAGGTCGCACCTAGGAATCAACAAGGTGCTTTATGGGTATCTAGTACGGGTAAACGCGTTATGAAGCGTAAACTGGCTTCTCTCTTAGTTAACGTCATTCAGGAAAGTAATCCCGGCGTTGTGGGTAGAGCTCACGATTTACGCAAATGGGCGACCTCTTTACGTTTCCTTACAAATTTTTCTGTTGAGGACATAGCAGCCATGCACCTCTGGTCCTCTAATCATACTTTTTTGACTCGATACCTTTCAGTAGCTTTGGACAGGCCTTCCATGCCATGTATAGCTTTACGGCAGAGGGTGTAGGTGGCCTCTGGGTCACTTAATGTTTAGATGAAGAAAAGAGAGGGGGGGGGGGGTGCAGTCAGTGTAACATAGGACACCCTAGACCCCGCCAGAGTACGTGTGCGAAGCTTACGAGCTGTGATACAGGGTGTAGGTGCTGTGATTTAAAAAAAAAATCTGTAGTATTCATTACAGGAAATTGTGCTAACGTCCAATCATAGTTCAAAGACAATGCTTGTTGTAAATAGTTTTGGCTGTGAAGCAATATAATTTTAAGTAAATCTTGGTAGTTGCGGCCGCAGCTAGTATGTGTAATGTAAGTACCTCTTTACGGTATAATTTTCAAAATATATCCAAGAGTTAATGGGGTTTATATGTGCACATGTAAACTTTGATTTTTTTGTTTTTCACCACTTACTTTAAGTGGGGTGCCTTCTTAACTACCAGCTCTGTGTACAGTGTCTCGGAGTTAACCCCTTTTTGTCCAAGCAGGCTTCTTCGAAGCACGCTCCTGCTTGTCACCTTTTTTGTATATTTTTATGCTGTATAAAGTATTATGCACACAAATATATCTTTTTTACAAAGTATGAATACTATGTGGTTGTTTGATTATCTGCTTTTGCTAGAGTTATGATATGATTACGAATGTCCCCCTCCAGTCTTAGATATCAGGCATAATCGTCAATGATGGAGGGGCCACTAATAAATTATAGGTTTGACTCCTGTAAGGAGATAAAGAAAACCTAATATTTAGTAGTGGCCCCGTAATCATTGACGACTGGGGCCCTCCCGACCATCCCCTTCCCATTCGTTGATGTATTAAGGATTTTGGTTTACTTGATATGTCAGTGAAGGAAGAATGACGCCTGAAGTCAGCGTCTGGTTAAAGATCCACACAAGTACATCCACGAAGTTATGGAAAGCTTATGAATAGTTATTCTTATTTTCTTTTTATTTGTTATTTTTTATGAAGTTTTTTCGTAGTGAGTACCCAATTTCATAATGACGAACCATGAGTGAGGTTGCGTGCGCTCATGATGAAGGCTCCTCAATTTTTTATGCTCTGCGCGATAGATTCAAACTACGGTAAATGAGTGTTTGAAGAGGGTGCCTTATGTAATAGGCATAATCGTCAATGATTACGGGGCCACTACTAAATTAAAATGTAAAACTTGCAAACTAAACAAACCAAAATTGGGACAAGGAGTCAAACCTATAGTCTGGTTGTAGGTGAAAGGTGCATAGTCAGGGTCTAAGGGGAATTGTCTCTTACGTCGGATGACACGTCGGTCGTAATGATGGGGGTTTAGGTGGCTGACGAGAGAGAAGTGATTAATGAGCGTTTGCTTGTTGTTTGTATGAAAGTATAGTCTGTTGTTGTGATTGCGGAATGTGATTGTGCTGCTGTTGGAAAGTGTAATGCCATTTAGTGTTTCAAAAAGTTTTTTGGGGTCTGTTTTGTGATCAAGTGTCTGGAGGTAATTGTTCCAATTTAGTGTTTGTTGTTCTAGTATTTTGTTGTTAATCTGTGTGTTGAGTGCTTGGATTTGTTGTGCGGTGTCCTGTGTGTGGGGAGCTGGGGTGTTTTAGTGTGTCTCGTTGTCTTATGAGGTTTTGAATTTCTGGCGTGAAGTTGGGGTTGTCTTTTTCTGTTACCTCTTGGAATGTGGTTTTTGTCTGCGTTTTGGATAATTGTTTTGAAAGTGTGAACAGCTTTAGGGTTTCAAGGTGTTGTTCTGTCTCATTTGTGAAAGCTTCCCATTTAGCTCTTTTATAGTTAGTGTATGCAGTGGCATACATGGGGGGGGGGGGGCACTCAGCCATGGCACCCCCCCCCCCCCCCCTTTGTCCCAGTAGGCCTATATTATTCGATCAACTCTCACATCATCACATGACTAGTGAGTAAAGTAAGCTTAAGCGCTCTCTCTCTCTCAACTTCATTATTATGAGTTTTAGTTTAATTTTTTTTTCTCTCTCTCTCATTAATGCCATTTTGCGAGTTTTAGTTTATTTTTTAAATGTTTCATATAAAGTAATATTGCAATTTCCATAAGTTCCAGGAATGAATGAATCAACAATTGTATAGTATTATGATATAGATTATAGCAGTTTTTTTTACATACTGTAGAATTCCCTAATTAAATATTTGTCAAACAGCTCTTTTTTTGTTTAGCCAACATATATAATCTGTATATTGTTTTACCATTGAATGTCAAATTAGTGCAATATATCCCTGCTGAGGCCTCAAAAGGACCCTAAAAATGCTTGATTTTCAAAAAAATCATGGGGGGGCTTACAGCGCCCCCCCAGCTGTAGAGGCTCGCTTCGCTCGCCCACCCATTATATAAAATTTAAAATAATGGATTCACCCCTATGGCCCCCCCTTTCCCAAGGACCTATATACGCCACTGAGTGTATGTGTATATGTGGCCAGCTGGGGTGAGTCTGGTGTTGGTGTTGATAATTATCGGGAGGTGGTCAGAACCTAAGGCTTTGACCACCTTCCAGGATATTGTGGGGGTGAGTTCTGGGGAACAAAAGGTGATATCTGGAGATGATGGGAGGAAGAGGGCTTGGTGGGGAATATGGGTATGTTGGTGGATGTCGCTAAGGGTGCAAAGGTTATCTGATTGGCATTGTAGGACAAGCCCTCTGTCTGTGCCAGGGTTATCGACAAACCAGGCCGACGTCTTTGCATTGAAGTCACCACCCAGGATTAGGTGTGGTGTTTGTGATCTATTGTAATTGTGGTCTGTAGTCGGTGGGTACTGTAGGGGATATTGGGGGGGGGGATGTATGTATTTACGATGGTTATGTTGGATGTCTTCCCAGTGCTTATTTTGATATATTGTATTTCTGTTGTGTTATCATGTGGGGGGAAGAGGGATTTTGGTATACGCACTGGTGTTTGTGAAATTTATGGTTGTGTGCACCAAGGTGATAAGTCCACCGTTGCCGTCAGCCTGGTCTTGTCTAATGGTGGTGAAGTCATGAAATGTAGGTGTTTTTTGTGTTGTGCAGAGTTTTTTTCTTGTAAGATGCCAATGTGTATGTTGTGTTGTTTGATGAAGTGTGAGAGTTTGTGTTTCTTTGTGTTAATGCCATCTTTGTTTAATTGAAGAATGTTGATGTGTGTTGGGTGTTATGTTGGGTGCTGCTGCACGGGGATGAGGTGGGGGTGAGGAGGAAGGAGATGGGCGAGGTGGTGATGGGAATGGGGATTGAGGTGCTGGAGATGAGGGTATGGAATAGGATGGATTAGGTTGGGATGTGGATGTTAGAGAGGATTGGTGGGTTGGAGAGAAGAGGTGTGGGGGTGTAGGTGATGGATTTGACTGGGAATGGGAGGGGCATGAGGAAGTGTTCTGTGGAGGCAAGTATTGTGCAGGTGAAATAGGTCCAGTTCCCGCATGAATTGCAGAGAAATGAACCCTTTGTGTGGTGACTCAAAGTGATAGGTTTTGAGCACGTTGGACATATGAGGCGTGTGTTGGCAGAGGAGCGTAAGCACCAAATGGAAGTTTTGAATTATTTACAATTAAAGTTGGAGTTAATGCAACACATGATAAAATGATGACAACCCTATCATATTATATATCAATCTCTGTATTTTTTTTAAGGAGAATCTGTTTATAGAAAACAAACATTTATCTGGTAACACAAAACGGATTATGCAACTTTGTTGCATATTTTTTTATGTTTTTATTTTTGTGTATGAAGGAGACAAAAGGCAGGCTGTCTGTAATGAGTGGCATCCCCAGAGCCAAAGGAGTGAAAGAGAGCCAAATTCAAGGGTCGTTCGAGTCAAAAAGCCTGGACACACCGAAGTTTAAAGCAATCTAAGTCATAGGATGAAGGAAAGATGATTGACAGAGATAATTCCATTCAAGGAAAAAAATATTTTCGGCCAAAAACTTGTACCAGGTTGAAAGTGTTCATCATTCTGAATACAATGATACCAAAAACATTCAGGTAGATCAAATCTATGAATTTGGGCAGATTTAAAAACATTATAAAACAGTAATTTTTCAGCCTTCATTATGGAATATATATCAAACTTCCTTTTGGTGCTTACGCTCCTCTGCCAACACACGCCTCATAATTATGTATTAGTGGGTGGGTCCTGGGTTGCTCTCAATGTCTCTGGCTAGGAGAAATCTTCGAGAAATGACAGCCAAAGAGTCATTTCTCGGTGTACAAAAAACAGTGTAGTTGTGTGTGTTTTTGTTTAGAGTGTGGTACTTGCCCATGTGACAGAAGCCATTAAAAAAAAAAAAAAAATATATAAGTCTGATGAACGCAAGCCACACTGGAGACGGGCTGCAGCCTCCTAAAGATTCAGGCTTGCTAGTGTGAATGTTGGAAGTATGAGTAGTAGACCGAATGAAGTTTTGGAAGTACAGTACTTGAAAGACGAAGAGTGGATGTGTGCTGTGCCCAGAAAACCCGATGGAAGGGGTGTGGTGCACAGTGGATTGTAGGAAAGAATAAGAGATATACTGTAGTTTGTATTGGAAGGGGGATGAATCTGGAAAACCGAAAGGAGGAGTGGGTGTACTGGTATCTGAGGAAGAGAGAAGAGTGTGATTGAGATAAAGAGAGTAAACGGAAGATTGATTGTTCTAAAATTGAAAGTTGGTGAAAGAATTAAAAATATGATATCGGCATATGCCCCACAGGTTGGAGTAACCCTATCACGCATGTGTGGACTAACCCGGGAACGCCGAAGTCCTCAATTAAGTCTGTACTAAGTTTTTTTTTTTTTTTTTTTTTTTTTTTTTTTTACATAGGAAAACAAAATCTCGCTACAGACTCAATTGACGACCTTCGCAGTTCTTGGGTTAAGGGATACTTTAACCCTCTCACCACGGATGGGCTCTTAAACACCCATAAAAAAGCATATACCAGGTACCCGGAAGGACTCTTGAACACCCCTGTAGTTGAAAGCCTTTGAGCTCCGTGTGCGAGGCGTCGGTCCGACGCATGTAAACAACAGCCGGCTGGACCGACGCCCCGCATCTCCGGCCACAAGAAGGAGAGCGTCGCTTGTTCGTGTGTGCCTGTATGTTGTTGTTAAGTATCGAAAAGTGGTGTAAAGTGGCTGTTTTGGCCATAAAGTTATCTCCAATGAAATCATCATCACAGCTCAACCAGTTGACTTAGAGAGCTCTACTTAATGCCATTCTACAGGTAAATAACACAGCTACGCTTGGGGATGCGCGGGAATGCGGGAATAAGTCTGATTAACGAATATACGGTAGCCTAGCCTAGACGTTTTTCGGCCAAAACACCCGGGTTTCGAGGAATATATATATAATACATAGCCGGTGCTGGAGGGTTAAACCTTTGTGACTATCAGGGGTGTTTAGAAACATTTAGTTTAATTACTTCAAACTCTGCAGTTGTCTTTGAGCGAACTGTGGGCAGAAAACTTATTTCAGAGAGGTAATTATGAGAGTAAGAGAATTCTATTGGCCACTATTGACTAATTCCTTGAAAGTGACGATAGTGCGTTGTTATGTGTGCAATTAGTTTGCTTGGGAACCAGATTAACTTGCTCATGTAGTAATGTACACCCTATGTGGTGGATTGTGTTCTTTCATTTCATACATTTTGTTTTAGTAAGCGTTGTTTCCACATGGCGATTTTGATAAGTTGTTTTGACTTTATATTGTCTTTGTCCCAGTTTTGGTTTGCTTTGTTTGCAAGTTTTACATTTTAATTGAATACTTAATGGCAAAACTGTGCTTCCGTGCTGACCCCCTGCCTAGGCAAACTCTTTCGTCTCGGTCTCTCCTCTAACGTCTTTCCTTCTTGCTGGAAGTTTGCTCTCATTCAACCTGTCCCAAAGAAGGGTGACCGCTCTCAACCCTCCAACTATCGTCCAATTGCTCTCATCTCTTGTATCTCTAAAAGTTTTTGAAATTCTTGCTTCCAAATTTCTTAAGCATTTCTCTTCTCATAATCTGCTCTCAGATCGCCAGTATGGCTTCCTTAACCCGGCAACGGCGAGAAAGCTCTTAAGAATATTTACTGGGCAACGGCGGCAAAGCTCTTAACCTAACAAGTGCGCATGGGGGTAATTAGACACATCTACCTGTGCTGACGTATTTGAGCTGTTTCCATCACTAAAATATTCATTTTACCATATATAGCATTAATACTTATCCATACGCGCCTATTATGGGTTGATTATAAAGGTATTAACCTGAAACAACAATAAAACGAGTGAAAACAGCGTTTGGATGGTCAAAATCGGAGATACAGGCCACGAGTTATATATAATGTATGGGTGAGGCAACCTGCTTTCCCGCCAATTTCCCCCAAGGCCACTGAGACACAGTCGATCGATACTCTCTCTCTCTCTCTCTCTTGCACTCGCTTGCTAACAGTGATGTCAATGCCCTGCTTGCAACTCGCTAATGTTAGCACGAAAATATACCTCAGAATAAGGGAATAACAGGGAAAATAGGTGATAACTGAAGGAGGGGAGGAAAGTGGGGAAGGAGGGGAGGTAGAGGAGTGATATTTTGCATGGCCCAGGGGCCAATTTTTTTTTTTTTTTTTTTTTTCAATGTTTAACCCTCCAGCCCCGGCTATGTATTATATATATATTCCTCGAAACCCGGGTGTTTTGGCCGAAAAACGTCTAGGCTAGGCTACCGTATATTCGTTAATCAGACTGCTTCCCGCATTCCCGCGCATCCCCAAGCGTAGCTGTGTTATTTACCTGTAGAATGGCATTAAGTAGAGCTCTCTAAGTCAACTGGTTGAGCTGTGATGATGATTTCATTGGAGATAACTTTATGGCCAAAACAGCCACTTTACACCACTTTTCGATACTTAACAACAACATACAGGCACACACGAACAAGCGACGCTCTCCTTCTTGTGGCCGGAGATGCGGGGCGACGGTCCAGCCGGCTGTTGTTTACATGCGTCGGACCGACGCCTCGCACACGAAGCTCACAGGCTTTCAACCACTGGGCGTTCAAGAGACCATCCGGGTACCTGTTATATGCTTTTTTATGGGCGTTCAAGAGCCCTTCCGTGGTGAGAGGGTTAAAGTTGATTTTTTTTTTTTCTCTGACTCTTAAGAGTCTTCCCGCAGTCCGCCGGGGGAACTCTTAACCCGGCAAGCGCGATAGGCCTCACGGAAGGCTTCCTATAGGGAACGCGATAGGCCTCACGGAAGCATGACCATAAAAAAAGCCTTCCAAAAAAAGAAGGGCCTATCAAAACAAAGGATTTTGTCTCTAGGTGAGATAATTCCCCTCTAGTACTCATCCATGTGTTTCTCACCCCTCCCCCTCCCCCACCTTATTCCCCCCTCCCCCCCCTCCTCAATTATCACCTATTTTTCCTCTTATTATCATAATTTATCGGTTATTTTTCTCTCCCGCGATAATGTAGCACAAGTGGGTTGGATAAAAGATCGTTATGCAACACCCAGACACCGGCACACACCGCCCCGCTCGTCTCAGTTGACTCCCAGACAGCGAGAGGGGAGGGCTGCCTGTGGCTCTCTCTCGCCTGAGATTATGACCGGGTGGCCAATATCTTCGTTTTTCACCACCCAAATGCTTTTCCCACTTATTTTAGCACTCTTGAAGGTTGATATATACATCATATATGTAAAATAAAAGCATACCGAAAACAAATAATGCTTTATATTGTAAATATAACGAATTCTGTCAGAATCCAGGGCTAGAAATGCACAAATAACTACCCTAGCACCTAGGTCTATATCGCGCTTGTCAGGTTAAGAGTCTTCCCGCAGTTCCCGGGTTAAGGGGAGCGTCCGCCATGTATTTCAAAATTGTCCTATCGTGTTCATTTTTTTTACAGGTGATAGATACCACTTCTAGGAACAACATATCCAAAAATTAATAAATTCGGATGAATAGTTTTTTCGCTACCTCGGATTTTCGCATTTTTGCCAAATTTTCAAAACCTAAAAACTAAAAAACTTTTGGTCCAATCTACATCAAAAAAATACCATTGGAAAGAGGAGAAACAATGCAATTAAATGTACAGAGGGATTTTTGATACACCTTATACAGTCGACGCTCGATGTAACGGACCCCGATACAACGGATTTTGGATTTAACGGACTCTGTCCGTAGCCGGACAACCTGTCCGGCCACGGACAAAAGTCCGTTAGTAGAAAATATGTCCGGTAGGTGGCGGGCGCGTCGCCACAGCAACCATTGTTGTCATTGTTTATAGCTCAGTTCCCGCCTAGCCACGAGTCCGCTCCGGTCCGCCCTGTGCTAATACATTCCATATCTTGCATTTACCTACTTAAAATGCCTCCAAAAGTGGTGAAACGTAAGCGTGTGAACTTAAGTGTAACTCAGAAACTAGAGTTGCTGAGAAAGTTGGATAGTGGCAAGTCAGTGGCTTATATATGCGAAGAATATGGTATCAAGAAACAGACAGTGTCCGATATCAAGAAAAAAAAAGGCAGAACTAAAATCTTATGCCTCCACGTATTGTGTCGACGCCTCGGCCAGTTCTAGTGGCAAGGGCGTCCCCAGAAAGCATATGAAACTGGGCAAAGACCATCGACTCGATGCAGCAGTGATGAAGTGGTATGTCCAACAGAAGTCGAGTGGGAATCTTGTCCGGGGTGTTGAAATGTTAATGGCAGCAACAAAGTTGGCCGAACATTTGGGCATTGTTGACTTTAAGGGCAGTGATGGGTGGTTGTGGCGCTTCCGCAATCGTCATGGGCTTTTCAATGTGAAAGCACACGGTGAGGCTGGGAGTGCTGATAATACTAGTGTCGAGCCCTTCCGTCTTAAGCTGAACAAACTAATAGAAGACGAAGGGCTAGCCCTGTCACAGGTGTACAATGCGGATGAGACGGGATTTTATTGGCGTTCCTTGCCTAAAAATACACAGGCAAGGAAATCTGAGGAGACATCTAAGGGCAAGAAATTGGCTAAAGAACGCCTTTCAGCATTGTGCGGTGCCAATGCCACTGGAACCCACAGGCTTAAGTTGGCCATTGTTGGCAAAGCAAAGAAACCTCGGGCCCTCAAGGACCTGTACATGGAGAGAGACTTGCCAGTGCATTATTATAATTCCAAGAATGCCTGGTTCACAGGAGCCATATTTTTGCACTGGTTCCACCATTGTTTTATTCCGGCAGTGAGAAAGTTCCAGAGGGAGGTCCTGAAGATTCCTGCTCGTGAAATTAAGGCGGTACTACTTCTCGACAACGCACCAGCCCACCCTAGTGAGGACCAGTTGATCAGCGATGATTGCCGTATACGAGTCATGTATTTGCCACCAAACACCACTTCACTAGTCCAGCCTATGGACCAAGGCATCATTGCCGCTGTGAAAAGGCGCTATACAAGGCGCTACCTGGATGAGGTGCTGGTTGTGCTCGAGGATGAGACCGACATCATCGAAGACACCCGTGGAGCTCGCACCATAGCCAACGTAAAGAACTATCACATCAAATCAGCGCTGTTCAACCTGGCAGATTCTTGGAGTGACATGAAGATTTCCACCCTAAGTAACTGCTGGAAGAAACTCCTCATGGACGAAGATAACCAGGAGTTTACTGGGTTCGACGGGTTCGAGGCCAGGGACTTCCACAGGTTACTACGGGATGCTGGAGAAAATGCTGTGACAGAGGATGATGTTCGAATCTGGTTGGACGAGAGTGAAGATGATCCCGGGTATGAGGTCCTCTCTACCGAACAAATAGCTAGCCAGGTAACTGGGGGGGAGACAGTGGACTCTAGCGATGAAGAGGATGAGATACCGAGGTGCAAAACCAAGCTCTCCACCCTACGCACGTACATTGATGCTCTGATTGACTACAGTGAATACAGTGACCAACCGGAGGCCCGTGGATACTATGGGACCCTGCGCATGTTCCGAGAGTTAATCATACGTGACCAGCATCAAGGAGGGAGGCAGGGGAAAATCAGCAGCTTCTTTGCCCCTCGACGTCCTGCACAGTCAACCCCTACTACAGAGCCCCAGCCTGGCCCTAGTGGTCACGCAGAGCCCCAGCCTGGCCCTAGTGGTCACGCAGAGCCCCAGCCTGGCCCTAGTGGTCATGCAGAGCCCCAGCCTGGCCCTAGTGGCCACTCAGAGCCCCAGCCTGGCCCTAGTGGTCACGCAGAGCCCCAGCCTGGCCCTAGTGGTCACTCAGAGCCCCAGCCTGGCCCTAGCGGTTACAAGCCCAAGCCTGGCTCTAGAGTTGACCCGGTTGCCAGCTCGGACTCGGACTCTGAGTAAGCACTCAAGAGTCTTCTGATGTACATATCCTGTAAATACATACATAATAGATTAAGGTAAGAAAAACACTTTGGTTTTGTCTTTTTGTATGAAAGATTTTTTTTATTAAAAAATAACTTTATTTGTATGTGCAATATGTAAGCAAAGACTTAAAAACACCCGGAAAGTTAAAAATCTTCATTTTCGAGGCATATTAGGGCAAAATCGGCGATTTTCGAGAGCGATTTTCCAGCAACGGACTGGGTCTCCCCCCTAGTAGTCCGTTAAATCGAGCGTCGACTGTAGTTTGTTTGTAAGTAGCAAATGGAAGGAATGTGTAAGAGAGTATGGGTCTGTGGGTTCAAGGATTGTGTGGGTGAGAATGAAAGTAGGAATACAAACGTGGGTGATTGTATGCGTGTATGCCCCGACAGAGGATATACTTGAAAGAAAGAAAGAGGAGTTCTGGATGAATGTGGAGGCGTGCCTGGAGAAGTTTGACAAGAACGAAAGAATATTTCTGATTGGGGATATGAATGGTAAGGTGGGTGATAGGAAAGTTGAGGGAGTGGTGGGAGGGTGGGGGGTACCATCAGAGGTGAATGGGAATGGTAGTGCACTTGTGGACGTATGTGTGGGGAGGAGGCTGTGGATAGCCAACACCTTCTTCCGACACAGAATGATCCACAGGTACACGTGGAAACGGATGTTGACGATGAAGGATAAGACAGTGGTGGAACGAAAGTCATTGATTGATTATGTATGTGTGGATGAACGAATGAAGAAATCTGTGATGGATGCTAGGGTGTATAGGGGTATTGGAGGGGGTCTGTCTGATCATTATGTAGTGGTAGCTAAGGTTAGGATACAAAAGAAGTGGGTGAGGAGAGCTGGAGGGAGGCGAGAGGAGGGTGGAATGGTGAGGAGGGTGGAGAGGTTGCAGGAGGAGGAAGTCAGGGAGGAGTACAGGAGAGCAGTGGAAAGACGACTAGGTGGGTTCGACCTGGAAGTTATGGAGGAAGTGGAGGAGATGAGCAAGGTGTTTAAGGATGAAATCTGTGCAGCATGTGAGGAGGTGTGTGGAGTGAGGAGAAGAGGGAGGGGAGTGAAAGGTACAGCATGGTGGACAGAAGAGGTAAGAATAGCTGTGGAAGAAAAGAAGAAAGCATATAGAGAGTGGTTGGGTAGTAGAGGGAATGAAGATTCCGAGAGACAGAAACGAGCGAGGTACTGTACGTGGAGAGTAAGAGGGTGGTGAAGAGAGTAGTGAAGGAAAGTAAGAGAAGAGTAGATGAGGAATTTGGAAGGAATCTGAGTGTAAAATGGAGGGAGAGTAAGAAACTGTTCTGGAAAGAAGTCAAGAAAGTTAGGGAAGGTAGCAAGGGAAACAGTAAGGGTGTGAAAGATAAGAATGGGAGAATGCTAGCCGAGAAGCAAGAGAGAGTCGAAAGATGGAGGGAGTACTTCAGTGAGTTGCTAAATGTAAGGAATGAAGAGCCAGCAAACATAGTTGGATATGGTATGGGAGGGAGAAGAAGAGAAGTAGTGGAGGAGGAGGTGGGGATCAGGAGGTCAGAAGTGTGGGAAGCCATGAAAAGAGTGAAGTTGGGGAAAGCACCAGGAACAGATGGAGTGTGTGGGGAAATGTTGAGGTATGATGGTGAGATAGTGATAGAATGGGTATGGAAAATGTGCAAACTAGCATGGGAGAAGGGGAGTGCACCCGATGACTGCAAGACTGGCATAATAGTCCCCCTATATAAGGGCAAAGGGGAAAGAGGAGTGTGTGGTAACCACCGAGGAATATGTCTTCTAAGCGTAGTAGGGAAGGTATACAGTAGGGTAGTGATTGAGAGAGTGAGAGTGAGAACGGAGAAATGGATAGGCGATGAGCAGGGAGGTTTTAGGAAGGGAAGAGGATGTGTAGATCAGATTTTTACCCTGAATTGTGTTGTGGAGAAGTATCTGGAGAAGAAACAAAAGGTGTATGTTGCCTTTATGGACTTGGAGAAGGCCTATGACAGAGTGGATAGAGAAGGTTTGTGGAAAGTACTAAGAATATACGGAGTAGAGGGCAAGTTGCTGAAAGCAGTGAAGAGCATGTATGAGGGTGCAAAGGCGGCAGTACGTGTGGAGAGTGAGCAGAGCGAGTTCTTTGACCTGAATGTTGGTTTGAAACAGGGGTGTGTGATGTCCCCGTGGTTGTTTACTGTATATATGGATGGAGTCATGAAAGAAATACTATCAAGAGCAGTGGATGTTGGTGTATCGCTGAAAAGGGAGGGAATTCAGTGGAAGCTACCTATACTGCTGTTTGCGGATGATACAGTTCTGATGAGTGATAATAAATGGGAGTTGCAGGGTCTGGTAAATGAGTTTGGAACAGTGTGCGAAAAACGGAATTTGAAGGTAAATGCGGGGAAGAGCAAGGTTATGGTCTTCGAAAGGGGTGAAGTCACAGAGTGTGAGGTGAAGCTGAACGGTCAGGCTATGGAGATCGTCAACTCTTTTAAGTATCTGGGCAGTGTGTTGAGTAAAGATGGGACTATGGATGAAGAAGTGCGGGAGAGGGTACAACAGGGGAAGAGGGTTGTAGGAACGCTAAAAGCAGTAACAAGAAATAGGGTGGTCAGTATGGAAGTGAAGAAGTCCTTGCATGACAGTGTGGTAATCCCGACACTGACTTACGGAAGCGAAGCATGGACGTTGGTCGAGAGACTCAGACCAAGAGTGAGAGCAGTGGAAATGAATTACTTAAGGAGTGCGTGCGGAGTTACATGGAGGGATAGACAGACTAATGAGGAAGTAAGAAGGAGGTGTGGTGTGGAGGTAGATGTGCTGGAAAGTGTGAAAAGGAACAACTTGAGATGGTTCGGCCATATGGAACGTATGGAAAGCGAGAGAATGACTAAGAGGGTGTACGAGAGCGAGGTGGAGGGACAAGGGAGAGGTAGACCGAATATGAGGTGGAAGGATGGAGTGAGGAAGTACACTCTAACCTCCATTTAACGGACTCCGATTTAACGGATATCGGCAATAACGGTAAAAAAATGTAGGCCGGACAATGGACCCAGCAACGGACAAAGTCTGTTGCGCGAAAAAAAGTCCGTTGCTCTATCTATTTATCTCTCTAATGCACCTACCTAAATCCCTTATACATTAACATAACTGTCTTATTTGGACTTTTTGTAATCTTTGAATCATTTCTAATATGATGGAATTGAAAAATATAATATCCTTCCAGCACATAGATAAATAATAAATAAGATAGTCAACAAAATATTTCAACTCTCCCCTCCGTGCCAGCAGAGACGGAAGATTTACGTTTGATAGATTTTTTGTTTTGTTTTTTTCCCTCGATATACACACTCTTTCTATCTATCTATCTCTCTAATTCATCTACCTAAATCCCTTATACATTAACATAACTATGTCTTATTTGGACTTTTTGTAATCTTTGAATAATTTCTAATGTGATGGAATTGAATAATATAATATCCTTCCAGCACATAGATAAATAATAAATGAGATAGTCAACAAAATATTTCAACCCTCCCCTCCGTCTAGGCGCCGAGCTTCCCAGACGGGAGATTTACGTTTGATAGATTTTTTTTTTTTTTTTTTTCCCCACGGTATACACAAAATGATGGGGAAATATTATAACATGTTTTTAACCCTCCTGCCCCGGCTACGCATTACATAAATATTCCCCAAAATCCGGGTGTTTTGGCCGAAAAACGTCTAGGCTAGGCTACCGTATCATTGTTATGCTGACTGCTTCCCGCATATCCCCAAGCGTAACTGTGTTATTTACCTGTAGAATGGCGTTAAATAGAGCTCTCTAAGTCAAGTGCTTGATTTGTGATGATGATTTCATTGGAGATAACTTTATGGCCAAAACAGCCACTTTACACTACTTTTCGATACTTATCAACAACATACAGGCACACACGAACAAGCGACGCTCTCCTTCTTGTGGCCGGAGATGCGGGGCGTCGGTCCAGCCGGCTGTTGTTTACATGCGTCGGACCGACGCCTCGCACACGAAGCTCACAGGCTTTCAAGCAATGGTACAATGTTGTACCACCCGGGTTCCTGGGGGCAAAACATAATGGTACACACGTGTACCACCCGGGGTTGAAGGGTTAATTGACAATTGTGTCGTTTTTGCTGATTATGAGTTGGTGGAAAATAAAATCTTTAATTCTATCATATCGGAAATAATTCACAGATTATATAGAGACCAAATAATATACACTTTTAAGTGTGTTCAATAGTTTTGCATTATCAATAGGGTGTAGCACAAGGGATTACCAGGATTTATTTCAGGTACAGTAAAAAAAAGGATGCATAACAGTTAAATGTCACGATCCAGACACCTGTACTCAACACCGGATTTTTCTCAAGGAATTTCCGGATTACATCCGGACTGGACAGTATTTAGCAGCAACGGACATTTAGCAGGAACGGACAGGTGCTTGCACGCATTTTTCCGTTAAATGGAGGGTCGAGTGTACATGAACGAACGCGGTGCTGGTTGGGGGAGGGGCGTCGACTGACTGGGGACAGAGGTGCATGCGAGCGGTTCGTTCGTGGCCACCCCTTCGGGGATCACGGCGTCAGGCAATAGATATAGTTTTTTATTAATATTTTTTTTTGTTTTTTTATATATTTAAACGGTTTCAAGCCTCCTGTCAAAAAAGTTATGGGTTTATCAAAAATTCCTCAGTACATTCTACTGCATTTACTCTCCTCTTTCCAATGGTTTTTTATTTATTAAAATCGGACCAAAATTACGAAAGTTTTTAGGTTTTTTGTTCGAATAATTATAGTTTTGAGAAAAAGGCGAAAAACTAAATTTATCCATTACCCAACGATTCCTCTCTCAAATGACGATTTATTGCATCTGTTTGCTCTTGATTGATTTGATATATGTTCTGGTACTAGATCCAGTGCAATTTACTATACCACACTATACACATATACACTATACCACATATACAACGTAAGTACGGTGGTGCATAAGGGAGGTGGTGGGGGGAGGGGGGGGGGGGCTGTATTTACGGTAATTTTTATTTTACGAGTCTAAAATTTTGCCCTCACGGGAGCAGTGAAAATCTCAATTTCGGATTTTTCAACTTGCACCTCTAATACCCCATGGCGGACGCTCCCCTTAAGAGGGAAGGCCTAAAAAAAAACATTTTTTTAGGCCCCAGTAGCACTTAATTTTTTTTTTTTTTTCCTCTATACAGTCAGGACCCCCAATACACGATTCCACAATGCGCGAAAACCCTAATACACGAGTTACCCCTCGAAAATAACATTAATTAATTAAACATTAATTACGCGAGGTGGTACCACAATACACGAATCGAGAGCTAAGAAGGGGCCAAATCCGCTATTCCCGCTTGATACGCGAGCACGTCTACATTTCGCGAGGCCCAGGAGTAGCTCCGAAAAAAGAAGAAGACGGGCATATCTTACAGTTTCTTACAGTTTCTTACAGTAGATCCTCTGGAAAAAGGCAAACTAGGCCTGTGTATCCAGCTCAGTACCAGTACTTGCACTGCTGCGGTCGTTCACGGTGTTGGCGGCGGCGGTAGCAGACGCAACATTTTTACTATTCTGTATTTTTGTTTTATAATCAAACTTCAAATCTTGTCTTCCCCATGCTTTATCAAGATTCCTTTCAAACTCCCTTATTGATTCGGAATCGACTACATACTGGGGCAGTGCGTTCCACTCATTTACCACTCTATCACAAAATGAGTTCTTTGCCTTCTCAAGCCTATTTCTTTCTTTGTAAATTTTCTTAGAGTGTCCTCTCGTTCTTGTTCCCTCCCGCATCAAGAAGATACCTTCACACACATCCTCATCGTACTTTCCTGACACTATCTTAAAAGTCTCTATCATATCCCCTCTCTTTCTCCTATATGCCAGTGTCGGAAGCCCCAGTGTCCTCAACCTCTGCTCATAGCCCGCATTCTTCAACGTTGGTACCAGCTTGCTAGCTCTCCTCTGCACTTTCTCCACTGCTTCTATATCCTTTACCATATATGGAGCCCACACCTGGTTTGCATATTCCAGGTGCGGCCTAACCAGCGCTGTATATAGATTCCTGAAGATTTCTTCGTCAAGTGACACAAATGTCCTCCTTATCAGCCCTACAATTCTATTGGCTTTGTTTATCTTTTCCGCTAAATGCTCTGAGAAATTTAACTTATTGTCTATCACTACTCCTATATCCTTTTCTGCACTCACTTCCTCCATCGCTTCATACATACTGTATCCTACCTTGTCTATCTCGCTGGTCCCAATCCGCATGTACTTGCATTTTTTTGGATGAAAAGGCATTAACCAATGCTCAGACCATCCCTTCATGCCCTCCACATCTCCTTGAAGCAAACCCATATCTTCCTTACTCCTCACTCTTCTATACAGTTTAGTGTCATCCGCATACAGGTATACCTCACTTCCATTAGTTATAACTTCAGGCAAGTCGTTGATAAATATAACGAACAGCAGTGGTCCCAACACAGATCCCTGAGGTACCCCACTTGTAATTTCCCTCCACCCCGAGCCTATTCCATTCACCAGTACCCTCTGTCTCCGATCTTTCAGGAAGGCTTCTATCCATTTCACACATTTCTCCCCTATATTATAGCTTCTAACTTTCTCTATTAACCTTTTATGTGGGACCTTATCAAAGGCCTTCATAAAATCGCAATATACCACATCTATTACATCACCATCTTCTAGAATTTGCATCCAATCATCTACCACCTTAATTAGCTGTAGTACCGTCGACCTCCCCGGCAAGAATCCGAACTGTCTCCCACTGAAAAGTTGGTTTGACTTCATATGATCCATTATTCCTTCTCTAATTACCGTTTCCATTAGTTTACACACAACACTTGTCAAACTGACTGGTCTATAATTCCCTGGGTCATATGCCTGCCTTCCCTCCCGCTTACCCTCCCTCCCTCAGTCCTGCTCAAGCGCTCATATCCGTGCGGAGTGACCAAACATTTGTAGTGCCTGCCACTTTTTTCGCCATGCCACGCCAATATAAGAAGATAACACACAAAATGAAGGTGGAAGTGTTGGATCGCAAGAAAAAAGGAGAAGGAAACTGTGCAATAGGCTTGTCAGAGTAAACTGTTCGTACGATTTGGTCAGGGAGGGAGAAGTTGGAGAAAATCGTGAAGTCCTACGGTCCTAGTCCTAGCCTATCTACTACCAATTTTAAGGTAAGGTTTCATATTTTGATTCATTGTTCTTCTTATATATATGATATAGACTGTACTGTAGAGCCAAAATTTTCGAAAATAGGGCCAAAAATGTCGAAAATAGGCCATAATTGAGAGATGTCACCCAATCTAATTATTCCCATTTAAAGTTAGTTCCACAATACGCGATGCCTCCTGTCACCCCTATTCTCGCGAATTGGGGGTCCTGACTGTACTTCATATCACTCCTCCACATCCCCTCCTTCCCCCTCCCCCCTTCAATTATCACCCATTTTCCCTATTATTCCCTAATTCGTTGGTATATTTTTGTGTAAACATCTCCAAGCCGGTTCCATGGTGTGGTCATGTGACTAGCGAGTGTGTTGCGTAAGGCCAGGGAGAGTGTGAGTGAGTCAGTCTGGCTTGAGGCCTCGTGAAGGGAGGGGCTGCCTGAATTTGCTCCACAATTCATGAATGGGCTGCTCTATGTTTATTCGTGATTTTGACCATAAAAACCTTATTCCCACTTGTTTTATTGTTGTTACAGGTTACTATCTTCATAGTGAAGGTAAAATAGGCGCATATGAAAAAGTAATAACGATATTTATCGTAAAATGACAATCATAGGCATGAATGGAGCCTAATATGCTCGCCCAGAACAGTGGTGTTCAATACACCCAGCTCGCCGTTTGTAGGTTAACCCTCCAGCCCCGGCTATGTATTATATATATATTCCTCGAAACCCGGGTGTTTTGGCCGAAAAACGTCTAGGCTAGGCTACCGTATATTCGTTAATCAGACTGCTTCCCGCATTCCCGCGCATCCCCAAGCGTAGCTGTGTTATTTACCTGTAGAATGGCATTAAGTAGAGCTCTCTAAGTCAACTGGTTGAGCTGTGATGATGATTTCATTGGAGATAACTTTATGGCCAAAACAGCCACTTTACACCACTTTTCGATACTTAACAACAACATACAGGCACACACGAACAAGCGACGCTCTCCTTCTTGTGGCCGGAGATGCGGGGCGACGGTCCAGCCGGCTGTTGTTTACATGCGTCGGACCGACGCCTCGCA
The DNA here is from genome assembly GCA_032716605.1 of Paralithodes platypus. NCBI lineage: Eukaryota > Metazoa > Arthropoda > Malacostraca > Decapoda > Lithodidae > Paralithodes > Paralithodes platypus. Next base: position 22,160,322 of record CM064486.1, read on the forward strand.
CACGAAGCTCACAGGCTTTCAACCACTGGGCGTTCAAGAGACCTTCCGGGTACCTGTTATATGCTTTTTTATGGGCGTTCAAGAGCCCTTCCGTGGTGAGAGGGTTAAGGGTCGCTCTACTGGTGATCGTCTTTCATATCTTACTAACTCTTGGTCATCCAACTTTCGGGACTTTGGTGAGACTTTTTTGTTGCACTAGACATATCGAAGGCCTTCGATAGAGTCTGGCACAAATTTTTAATTTCCAAACTGCCCTCCTTCGGTTTCTGTCCCTCCATCTGTGCCTTTGTCTCTAATTTCCTTTCCGGCCGTTCCATAGCTGCGGTTGTGGACGGCCATCGCTCATTTCCTCATCCTATTAACTCTGGTGTTCCTCAGGGTTCTGTCCTATCTCCTATTCTCTTTCTAATTTTCATAAATTATCTCAACTGTACATCCAGTCCCATCCATTCATATGCAGACGACTCTACTTTACACCACTCAATTAGTTTTCCAGAACACCCCAGCCAGCATTCCCTCAAAATTATACGTAATGAAGCCATAACATTTTTATCTTCTCATCTAGCTACTATTTCCAATTGGGGTAGAGAAATTTTTTTTTTTTTTTTTTTTTTTTTTTTTTTAATGTGATTGAGGGAGGCAAAAGGCATAACTGCCTATAGCTAGTGCCTCCCCCATAGTTGAAAGAGTGACAGGGCCAAAATCAAGGGACGTTCGAGCCAAAATGCCTGGACACACGGAGTTTGAAGCAATTTAAGTCATAGGAAGAGGGAAAGACTGATTCTGGGAGAGAGTTCCAGAGCTCAGATGTTGAGTAGAAGAAAGTTTGAGTGTTGCATTTAATGCTTCCAAAACTCAATTTATCCATCTTACTACCCGTCAGGAACCTCCAGAGGACTATCCCTTATTCTTCAACAATACAAAAATCAACCCTTCATCTTCCCCCAATGTTCTCGGTGTCTCTTTTTCTTCTGCTCTCACTTGGAAAGACCATATTACCAGTCTCGCTAAGGCAGCCTCCCAGAAGCTGGGTGCGCTCAACCGCCTCAAGGGGTTCTTTACCCTTGCGCAGCTTCTTGCTCTGTACAGGGGCACAGTGCGTCCTTGTATTGAGTATTGTTCACATGTGTGGGGAGGATCCTCTCACACCGCACTCCTAGATAAAGTAGAAAGGAAAACCTTTCATTAACCTAAGAAGTGCGCATGGGGGGTATGAGACACCACACTCCTGTGCTGACGTATTTGAGCTGTTCCCATCACTAACATCGTTATTTTACCATAAATAGCATTAATACTTATCCATATGCGCCTATTATAGGTTGATTATAAAGGTATTAACCTGTTACATCAATAAAACAAGTGGAAACAGTGTTTGGATGGTCAAAATCGGCGATACAGGCCGGGAGTTACATAATGTATGGCTGAGGCAACCTCCCTGCCCTCCTCCCCTCCCCTTGTCTGGAGAGACACTGTTATGCAATAGTCTCTCTCTCGCTCTTTCCCACGCTTGGTAACAGTGATGACAACGCCCTGCTACCAACTCGCTAATGTTAGCACGAAAATAGACCACAGAATAAGGGAATAACAGGGAAAATAGGTGATAACTGAAGGAGGGGAGGAAAGTGGGGAAGGAGGGGAGGTGGAGGAGTGATATTTGGCATGGCCCAGGGGCAAAAAATAAAATAAAAACAAAACAAAAAAATTGTTTTTGGGTGTTTTAAATGGATTTTTTTCCCCTTACTCTTAACCCTTTGGCGCACCTATAGTTTCCAATCAAAGTTTTTCCCACTCCCAAAATATATCTCAGCTCACTCAGAGCCAGTTTTGTGCCCGGCGATAATTTGTTTCTGTGACGTTTTTATCCACCAAAAAATCCTTGTATTTGGATTAATGAGGTACCATAGGCTTCGTTATTGATTGAACTTGAAGATCAGCAAATAAAAACATAGAATAAATACAAAACAACCACATTGGGGCACTCCGAAATAAGAATTGTAAAAAAAAAATGAAATACCTTTCTCTATTGATGATATGCAGTTTGGTTTTATGCCAGGACGTGGTACAACCGATGCTATCTTCATAGTCAGGCAGATACAGGAAAGATACCTACGAAAAGGCAGGGATCTTTACTTTGTGTTTGTGGACCTGGAGAAGGCCTTTGATAGAGTACCTAGAGATGTTGTACAGTGGGCTATGAGGAAACTTGGTGTGGAAGAGTGGCTGGTGCGTGTGATAATGAAGATGTATGAGGATTCGCGAAGTTCGGTGAGGGTGAAGGGTGTACTGAGTGATGAGTTCGCAGTCCGTGTTGGAGTCCATCAGGGTTCAGTGTTAAGCCCCCTCCTCTTTATTATGGTCTTGGAGGCGCTGTCTAGAGTTTTTAGAGGCGGACTCCCGTTGGAACTGTTTTATGCAGACGATTTAGTCCTAATAGCTGACAGTATGCAGGATGCTGAGGCCAAATTCAGAAAGTGGAGAGAGGGCATGGCGAGCAAGGGTTTAAGAGTCAATATTAACAAAACCAAGGTTATGCATTGTAGTTTGAGACGAGGCAATGTGGAAAAGAGCGGTGCATACCCATGTGCAGTGTGTGGAAAGGGAGTGGACGTTAACTCAATTCAATGTAGCATCTGTCGATGTTGGGTACACCATGGGAGTAAGCGCTGTAGTAGAATAAAGGGGCCCCTGCCGAAGGATAAGTCAGAAATAGAGAAATTTGAGTGCGTAGTGTGCAAAGGCGAGCTTGTGTTAAGTGATGATCCTGTGGCTGTGAATTTTGGAAATGAGTCTTTGGAGCTGGTGAACAAGTTTTGTTACCTAGGAGATACCATCTCTGCCGGTGGTGGGGCCGAGGCTGCCACTGTTGCTAGAATTAGGTGTGGCTGGGGGAAGTTCAGAGAATTGATGCCAATCCTGACCATGAAAAGAAAGCCTCTCCCCCTGAAGGGAAAGGTGTATGCCTCATGTGTTAGAAGTTCAATGATGTATGCCTCAGAAACATGGGCCGTTAAAGTAGAGGATGTCAACAGAATGGAGCGTAATGAGATGAGAATGGTGAGATGGATGTGTGGGGCCAGGCTACAGGATAGAATAACAAATGTTGAGCTGAGGAGACGTTTAGGTATAAAGAGTATTAGCGAGGTGATACGTACAAGTAGACTGGGATGGTATGGACATGTGGAGAGAATGGATGAACAAAATTGGGTGAAAAAATGCAGGTCTGTGATTGTGGAGGGAGCTGCACCAAGGGGTGGACCGAGGAAGACCTGGGATCGGACTATACGCGCCGATCTCAAATCCAAGAACTTGACAAGTGAAGCAGCCCTTAACAGGGTTGCCTGGAACGCCGCCATTAGGACAAGAGACTGAAACTGCACTTATGTGTGGAACACTCAGTCTTAAAATTTTATGTATGAATGTGTATGTATGTATCTCCAACTCGCACTAGCTCAAACTTTTGCCCACAACATTTTTGATTTGCATACATATATGGAAGCAGAATTTAATGAGGATTCCACTGGTAACTTCAGAATTACTATAAACCAAATAGTTACTGAGATACACGAATAAACGTGAAAGTATCGAAAAACAGACTGAGCTGTACTCTGCTCCCTTCCCAGCCAGCCGTGAGTAAACCGTTAAACTGAGGGGGTTGCCAATTGTACCCATTGAACTAGACTTAATACTTAATATCTATGCCAAATATGACGCGCGTCAGACGAAAACTAAATTTTTGGCGAATATTTTTAAGTTTAATGACTCTTAACCCTCCTCTAGCGGGTGCTCTGTGGCCGTTTTGGGCCTTTCTGGGCCGTTCTGACTGCTATATCAACTATCAGTATGAAAGGAACTGTATTGCGCCGAAAACTAGGTGGAAATCGCTACACAATGACGCCACATACAGCTACGTAGCACTCGTGGAGCACTGACAGTGTTACCTCGAAGATGGAAGTTTAGCTGATTTTGCTACCTTGCTCACTTTTAGCGAACTATTGGTTACACTGTCATCCTCACGCGCGGTGGGGGAACTGGAGTTAGTGTGGGCCGGGAGGCCACAGATGTCGGACGTATGGATCATTACTATCCCACCCATTTTCACTCGATTTCCACCCTTTTTTCACCCGTTTTTTGCCAGTTTTTTCAACTCGACTTATGTGGTGAGCCGCTTTTTAAGGGTTAAAGAGTCATCATGCGCCTAGGAAAAAAATACCTAATGACTCTGAACGAGTCATCGTGCGCCAAAGGGTTAAGAGTCTTCCCGCAGTCCGCCGGGGGAACTCTTAAGAGTCTCCCCGGAGTTCCCGGGTTAACTCCCGTCCACTCACCAACTCTCTGCAATCTCTCTCTCTCTTCGCCGCAATGTTGCATCTCTCTCACTATTCTATCGCTACTACAATAATCAGTGTTCCTCGGAGCTTTCCCAGTGTATACCACCTCCTCCACGTAGGGTACGTAGTACCCGCCTTGCAACACAATCCCACCCCTACTCTGTGCAACTCTCCAACCCAAGAGTGAAACGCTATTCTGACTTTCTACTATTCAACTGCTGAGCTCTGGAACTCTCTCCCAGAATCAGTCTTTCCCTCTCCCTATGACTTAAATTGCTTCAAACTTTGTGTGTCCAGGCATTTTATATTCGGCCATCACTCTTTGAAATCTGGGGGAGGCACTCGCTGCAGGCAGTTATGCCTTTTGTCTCCCTCATTCACATAGAAAAAAAAAAAAAAAAAAAAAAAAAAAAAAAACACACGGACCTGAAAGGGTTAATACACTACACAGCAATAGCATCCATACCTTCTGTTTTTCCCCCTCTCATTTGTCTCAGTTTCTTTCACCTAATTTTTCCCAATCTTTTCATTCATTCCCTGCCACCTGGGTGGCCTGGATAACCTAACATTATCATCATTGGGTGAGGGCTGGTCCTATCCAGAGTAAGGTTTGGCATCCTCTACCCAACATTAGCCCTTTCTGTCTGTTTCTTTTAT
>CM064486.1:22170306-22177806 GCA_032716605.1 Paralithodes platypus
GTACTATGTTAGCTCTTTTCCATTCCACTGGCAGGTCTCCCTCATTCAGTGAAGATTTGATGATTTCATAGATTGGTTCCACTAACTCTTCCGCACATTCTTTGAGGATCCATCCAGCCACTCCATCTGGTCCCATTGATTTCCTCACGTCCAAATCCTGCATCAATTTCAGCACTTCACTTTTTGTCACTTTCATTTCAGGCATCTGTGGTGTTCTCATTTCTCTATCAGGTTCTATAAACTACTCCTCTTTTACAAACACTGACTGAAGCTTTCCATTCATAACTTCACACAATTCTTTATCTTTCTCATAGCTGTTTGTTCCAACTCTTAGTCTGACAATACCTTCTTTTGTTTTTATTTTTCCATTTACAAATCTATAAAATAGTTTTGGCTCATTTTTGCACTTCTCTACAATATTCCTTTCATATTTATATTGTTCCTCGCGTCGTATCTTTACGTATTCATTTCTTTTCTCCTTGTACTTATTCCAGTTATTTTCACTATGTCTCTTCCGTGCTATATTCCAGGCTCGGTTTCTTCTATCCTGTGCCTTACTACATCTTATATTGAACCATTCTTTTTCCTTCTTTACCCCTGATTGGAACCTTGGGACATATTTATGTATCCCTTCTTCATATACTTTCAGGAAAAGTCTATATTTGTCTTGAACCATTTCCAGGCTTTCTAGTTCCTTCCAATTTATACTTTGGAAATAATGTTTCAATGATTTAAAATCAGTTTTAGCATAATTGTATCTATTTATTTTATGTCCTTCATTTCTCTCCTAATTTTTTCCCAAATCCATCTCCATTTCTAAAATCTTGTGATCACTTTTTCCCAAGGGACAACGATAATTTATCTTTCTAACATCATGTGGATCACTGGTGAAGACTAGGTCTAGCCTGGATGGTTCATCCATCCCTCTGATTCGTGTGTTTTCTCTAACATGTTGTGTTAACATGTTTTCTGTTACTAGATTCAGTAATTTACTGCCCCAAGATTCATTATTATTTCCCGCATCTAACCCTTCCCAATTGACTTCCTTACAATTGAAATCACCTGTTAATAATAACTTATTTCTCCTATTAAAAAGTATTTTTAGTGCATCTAGAGATTCCGTGATTAGTTGATCATATTTATCCCGCTTCCATGCTCTAGTTTGTGGTGGTATATAAGCCACTGCTATATCAGTTGCTTTGTTGTCCTTGTCTTTTATTGTCACTGCTATAATTTCTGATCTATTATTGCCTAGGTTAATCTCACTTGCTTCTATATTTTTGTCAGTCATTATTAACACTCCACCGCCCACTTTTCCTTCTCTATCTTTTCTCCACACATTGTACCCTTCCCATCCCAACACTCCCAATTCAGTACCACCTCTCAACTTTGTTTCTGCTAAGCACATATGTGGTTTATATTTCTCAATATAGTCATTCAATTCTAATTTCTTAGACAGCAAGCCATCCACATTACTATACATCAGCTTCAGCTCCCCCCTTCTTACACCTTTCTTTTTTTCTCTTTCCCTAATATTCCCAGACTCTACTCCCCCCCCCCCCGCTTCCACTCCACCTTCTCTCCCTTGCTCCCCCGTGCTCTCCACCTGCCCTGTTCCTCTCACTTGTTCCTGGTTTACACCAGTCTCTCCCTCCTGTCCTTCGGTACTGGTACTCGCTTCCCCTGTCCGACCGTTCATCCCTACGTTCTCTGTTTGCCCCTCCGTCTTCCTCTGTGGGCTTTTGATGAACCATTTCCTCTTCTTCGTTCGTTCCTACCAGTCTCCAATAAAAAAAATCCACTTCTTGTTCTGTTCTTTTGGCATTCAATTCCTTCACCTCATCCCTCAAACTTTTCATTTTGTTTCTTTCATCTAAGTCCAAGTCTTTTTCGATGTAAATATGCTTCAGACAATCCTTATCTTTCAACCTCCATTTATTATTAATGATTTCCTCTACTATTCCTACTGTGCGAAACTGCACTTTCATTGGCCTAGACAGGCTAGACTTGTTTATATTTTCCAATTCTATGCATGTCTTCAATTTCATTCTCCCACTCTCTCACACCCTCGTCCACTACCTGTAGAATCTCCCTCACTCGGTCTCTCTCTATCCTACTTCTCTTCTCTCTCTTTACATTGTGTTTCTCCTTATCTCCTCTTATCACAATACATTTCTTTCTTCCAGCAGTCTCCCTCACTAGATTTTCCTTCTGTCTAATTACCTTAACTACATCCTTTTCAAAGTTACCTCCCTGCCTATGTATCTGTTGCTCCTTTACTATCTCCGAAAATTTCAAATTCCTTACCTCCTCGTTCTTTTGAAATTCATCCTTCTTTAATTGAACATCCTTCATATCTTTCTTCATCCTGTCCATTTCTTCCTGCATTTCGCTAATACAAACCCTTAACACGTACTTCTCATCCTTCAGAATACCAATTTGGTTTGCCATCCGTTTTTCTCTTCGTTCATAATCTAAGCTTTTTGTCTCCTGTTCCTCTAGCTTCCGCTCCAGTTTATTCAACCTCACCGCAAATGCAGATATTGCTACTCCCTCCTCTGAGAACCCTGAAATATCAAATCCCTCATGATCACGATCATAAGGGTCTCTGGTTACCCTGCTTGGGGGCAGGCTGAGCCGGTTCCTCCCACCGCTGGCCATACTGCCAGCTGGCCTTTGTTTACACCTGTTCGGCTCCACAAGTTTCGGTGGGAAGTTCAGTTCAGTTCAGTTGGAATTCGGGAAGTTTAGCCTTAACGTCGGCACTTCCCTAAGAGGTTTTGTTATTTTTCTTTTTGTGACTTTGTGACGTGCTCATTTGTTTAAAAATAAATATATCTAATTTTTCATCCCTTTTTCTGAAATCTTCTTTCTTCTCTCTTCAGTCTTGTTTCTTCTCTCGTCTTCCTTCATTCTTGTTTCTTCTCTCTTCAGTCTTCTTATTTCAGTTCTTTCAATTTTTTCTCTCGTACTCTCCACATTTGATAGATTGTCTGTTTCACTCTATCGCTTATTTCTTTGTTAAATAAAAGATGTCCGATGACTTGATTTTCATTTTCAATATAAGGCTGTTGGAACCCTGGATCTTTTATTCTGCATGCTTTATAAAATGAACAGTGTAGTAGAAAATGTTTTAGGTCTTCTGTTCCTTCCTTACACATATCGCATTACTTTTTCTTTCTTACTCAAATCAAACTCAACTCTCATCTTTTTTAACTAGGGAGTATATTCACTAATTACATTTAAATTTTAATTAATAAACAAAAGGACAACACATATGAACGCTACAAAAATACCAAACCACCAAACAGGCGCTGGCTGAATCAGCTGTCTCAAGCACGTCCGCCCTCCACCACGGTCTGACGGTGTGTACTTACACTAGTTGTACTTACACTAGTTGTATTTGCGGGAGTGAGCATGCTCGTTAATTCCCGCCTCCTAAGATATGTTTGTCATACCGTGCTTTGAAACTATGCACTGATGGTGCAGACACTACTTCGGCTGGCAATTTGTTCCACCCACTAATCGAGTTGGTAGGAAATCTTTTACTTTTCAGATCAGATTTACTATTTAGCACTTTTAGTTTGTAGCTGTGACCTCTTGTCCTCTCACCTCCATCCCTCTCTATGAAGTTTTCTTGGTCGATTTTGTCAATACCTCTAACACATTTATATATCTGAATTTGCTGTCCTCGTTTCCTTCTCTGTTCCAGTGTAGGTAGATTCAATCTCTCGAGCCTCTCTTGGTACTCCAAATTTTCCAAACCTGGGATCATCCTCGTAGCTGCTCTCTGTACCCTCTCAATTTTGTGGATATGTTTCTTCAAGTGAGGGGACCACACTACAGATGCATATTCCATCCTGGGTCTTATTATTGCCGTTATTATTTGTTTCATGGTGTTTTCATTAAGATAATTGAAAGACATCCTAATATTTGCCAATAATGCCAGTGATTCTCTCACTATCTTATTTACGTGGCTTTCTGGAGACATGTTATCCCTAAATTCTATCCCCAAGTCTTTTTCTTTTTCTGCTTTGGGAATCACTTCGTTTCCTAGTTTATAATCTTTTCTAGGTCTGTACTTGCTTTTACCCATTTCTAGAGTCTTACATTTCCCTGCATTGAACTCCATATTCCATTTGATGCTCCATTCATGGATCTTTTGCAAATCTGCTTGGAGCTCAAGGCAATCCTCCTGGGTTCTGATCGTTTTAAGCAGCTTAGCATCGTCCGCAAACATACTCATGTAGCTTGTTAGTCCCTCAGGCAAGTCATTTACAAATATTAGAAACATGATTGGGGCTAGAACAGATCCTTGTGGTACCCCACTCGTAATTTGAGTCCAGTTTGACGATTTCCCCCTTACTGTTGTTCTCATCTGTCTTCCGCTAAGGTAGCTCTCCATCCATTTCAGCAGTTTGTCTCCTACTTTTCCCTCATGTTTTAATTTCCATAGCAATCTCTTGTGTGGAACTTTGTCAAATGCCTTTTTAAAGTCTAGGTAGGCACAGTCTACCCATCCTTCCCTCTTGTCCACTGTGTCTATTACTCTAGAGTAATGTGTGTGTGTGTGTATTTACCTATTTGTAGTATACAGGAGTTGAGCTTTTTAGGCTCGTATTGTCCCGCTTCCTGAGTTACAATTATCTAACTTTGCCTTAAAAATATGAATGTTTTTGGCACACACCACTTCCTCTTCCAACTGATTCCATTTACTTATACTTCTGTAAGGGAAACTATACTTTCTCACATCTTTACATCTTCCTTTCATTAGCTTATATCTATGCCCCCTAGTTCTACTATTATCTTTCACAATATAACCCTTCTTGTCCACCTTTTCGAGTCCTCTCACACATTTGTACATCATAATCATATCGCCTCTCTCCCTCCTATCCATTAGAGATGGTAAATCTAATTTCTTTAATCTCTCCTCATATGGTAATTCTCTCAGTTCTGGTATCATACTAGTTGCAGCTCTCTGAACCTTCTCCAGCTTCTTTATATGCTTTTTTAGATGTGGTGCCCACACCACTGCTGCATACTCCAGTCTTGGTGTGTGTGTGTGTGTGTGTGTGTGTGTGTACTCACCTAATTGTACTCACCTAATTGTAGTATACAGGATTTGAGCCTAAGCTCGTGTTGTCCTGTCTCTCTCTCTACATTTATCCAATTTTGCTTTAAAAGTTTGGATATTTCTTGCTCCCACCACCTCCCCATCCAACTAATTCCAACACTCAATGCTTCTATACGGGAAGCTGAACTTTCTTACATCAGACTTACATATAACTTTCCTCAACTTACAATCATGACCCCTGGTTCTTCCCTCGTCCCTCACCACAAAATCTCCCTTGTCGATCTTCTAAAAACCTTTCACACACTTAAACATCATGATCATGTCACCTCTCTCTCCTCTCCCTCAGCGTTGGCAGCTTTAGCTTCTCCAATCTCTCCTCATAAGGCAGGTCTCTAAGGCTAGCTATCATCTTAGTGGCAACTCTCTGAACTCTTTCCAGTATTTTATTATGTTTTATAAGGTGTGGAGACCACACCACTGCTGCATACTCCAGTCTTGGTCGTATTATTGTCCCTATTATTTTTGCTAACATCTCTTCATCTAAATAATTCAGAGCTATTCTCATGTTAGTCAACACTGCATAGGTTTCACCAGTTATTTTATTTATATGCTGTTCAGGTGACAAGCTGTCTGCCACAACTACCCCTAGGTCTTTTGCTTTCACAGCTTTACTAATTATTTCATCTCCTATTTTATATCCCCAAGAAGGTCTATATTTACTTTTTCCCATCTCAAGAACCTGACACTTACTCGTGTTGAATTCCATTTTCCAAGTTTGACTCCACTCATATAACTTATCTAGGTCTCTCTGTAATTCTTCACAACTACTCCTACTTGTAATATGCTTCATTAATTTTGCATCATCAGCAAACATAGATATATGAGCCTATTCCCATTTGAAGGTCGTTGATGAAAACCAAAAACATGATTGGGGCCAACACCGATCCTTGAGGCACTCCGCTTTTTACCCTTTTCCACGAGGAGAACTTTCCTTTTATTACTGTTCGCATTTCCCTCCCAATTAAATAGTTTTCCATCCACTTTAATAATACTCCCTCAACCCGCCCCACAGTCCTGAGCTTCCACAACAATCTCTTAAGAGGCACCTTATCAAATGCCTTCTTGAAATCTAAGTAAATACAATCTACCCACCCCTCCCTCCCTTGTACAATGTCAATTACCCTATCATAGTAACTCAACAAATTTGTGGTACACGAATGACCTTTTCTGAACCCGAACTGCTTGCTTGAAATTATTTCCCTCTCCTTCAACATACCCACCCATCTTTTTCTAATAATCTTTTCACAAAGCTTGCATATAACACTCGTTAAGGATACCGGTCGATAATTTAGCGGGTCTTCTTTATTTCCACTTTTATATATTGGAGTTATATTTGCTTGTTTCCATTCTAAGGGAAGTTCCCCCTTGTTTAATGAGTGTTGAACAATATTAAAAATAGGTCTCACTAGTTGTTCAGAACATTCTCTTAATACCCATCCAGCAATGTTATCTGGGCCCATAGATTTTCTCACGTCCAATTCTTCCAACAATGATTTTAGTTCATCCTTGTTGACTTCTATCGACTCTAGTCCCTGTATCTCGTTCAATTCCACCACAGGTTCTACATAGTCATCCTCCTCCACAAACACGGATGTTAATGTATCATTCATAATTTCACACATACCCACTGTGTCTTCATATAATTGACCCTCTACCCTAAGCTTTGTTATTTCGTCCTTTATTTTTGTTTTGCCGTTGATATAACTATAGAACAGTTTGGGTTCTTTATTACATTTGTTTACTATATCTTTTCAAAGTTCTTTTTCTCCTCTCTTATAGTCTTGACATAGTTGTTTCTAGCATTCTTATACTCATTCCATTTTTCCTCAGTGTGTCTCCTTCTCACTTTATTCCATGAAGAGTCCTTTTTGTTCTGGGCAATGTGACATCGCATGTTAAACCACTCTTTCTCCTTAGCCAGCTTTCTATCCTTAAATGTTGGTACATATTTATCTACCCCCTCCCTGTAAATGTCTAGTAACATGGTGTATTTTACCTGAATATTCTGTTCTTGCTCAATAAATGACCAATCTATATTTGCAAAGTATCCTCGTAATGATTCATAATCTGCCTTACTATAATTTAGTCTATATTCCCTATGTTCCTCCTCTCTGCCTTCCAGAAATTCCACTGTCAATTCAAATTCAATCACAGCATGATCGCTTTTTCCCATGGGACTCAAATATGTTAGGTTCTTTATTTCTTGGGGGTCTTTGGTGAATAATAAGTCGAGTCTTGATGGTTCATCACCTCCTCTAAATCTTGTATTTTCCGTAACGTGTTGTGTTAATAGATACCCCATTGTTAGTTCAAGAAATTTGCTAACCCAAGTATTTTCATTTGAACCCGCATCCAAACATTCCCAA
>CM064486.1:22182806-22271198 GCA_032716605.1 Paralithodes platypus
TTCTTCTTAACTTTTTGTCTTCTTATTATTCGCTCCTCTTCATCACTGTCTGATAGGGGTAAATAAACAGCCATTGTGTTATCGCTTTCAGTATTTGTAAACGCATATTTCCAATTTATCCTGGTTATCATAGACAATTTTATACAATTTAGGAAGTATCTTTTGGAATCAGTGGTAAAATGATCTCAATTAATGCTCTAGCTCCGACAAATTCTTCCTAAACTGAATCAAAACTGCTAATAACAGCTAAAGAAACAGTCAGTGCACCTTAATCCTTGCGCAGTGGCAGTATCGTATCCAATGCAGTTTTCCGAATGACATATTATATGCTGCTGCATTAACCCATAAACGGCGAGCGTCCTCAAATGAGTCCGTACTGGGCAAAGGCAAGCGTCCTCATATCAGCCAAGGCCTAAACATTTTTTTTTAAAAGGCCCCAGTAGCACTTAAAACAAGTTTTGTTTTGTTTTTTTCTCCATACCTCATATCACTCCTCCACATCCCCCCCCCCCCCCCCTCAATTATCACCTATTTTCCCTGTTATTCCCTTATTCATTGGTATATTTTCGTGCTAACATCTGCAAGCCGGTTGCAGGGTGTGGTCATAATAATAATAATAATAAACGGTTTTATTAAAGAATGGCAGCCTCATGAGCTGAAAATACACGAATGTACGTGTCTATGCGTGGGAAAGAGAGAGAGAGAGAGATATACAGGCCTCAGTCACTCTCCAGGCTTAGAGAGAGGAGGGTGTGGTGCCAGCTGGCTCACACTTGATGAATGAACCGCTCGCTTACAATTCGCGATTTTGACCAGAAAAATTATATTCCCACTTGTTTTATTGTTGTTACAGGTTACTATCTTCATATTAAAGGTAAAATAGGCGCATATGAATAAGTAATAACGATATTTATCGTAAAATGACGATTATAGGTGGGAATGGAGCCTAATATGTCCGCCCAGTTGTGTGGTGTCCATTACACATAACTCGCCGTTTTTGGGTTAAAGAGCTCAAAACAAAGGATATTTTTGTTTATAAACATCTGTTCAACCAGCGCACACTTGTCGCATCTCGGTTTGGTTTACCTCTAAAATATCCAAGTTGTACTCCACCTGCCCGTTGGTGACTTCACAGACACCTAGTACAGTAGAACCCCGCCGATCCGGTGCTCTCAGATCCAGAAACCCAAGAGATCCGGACAGGCATTTCGATCCAGACTCATCCAAACTTGTCTGGATGGCTTGGGGAAAAAAAAAAGTCAATCCGGAAACGAACGAGATAAATACAAGTTACCGTGCCTATTGTTTACATCCAGAGTCCGGTACCCGACCTCGGTACATGCGGCGTTTATTATTATCCCTACATTGTTCTCTATAATACATCCCGTCCATAAAGTCCCTTTTTTCATCTCTTTCCAATACAGTTTATGCCACCAATACCATCTACAAGCTATATTATCCCCAATTCAATTAAATTAAGTTTACAACCTTACGAGAATACGATCACGAGTTCTCGATGTACGGCAGCTTAGGGAACATCGACAACAACAACAACAGTAAGAGACCGCCAGTACATTTTGATTATTTTAGTAGATAATATGTCATATATACAGTAGGCCTAGTCAATATTGATTCCTATCGAAAACAATAATATAAAAAAGCTCAATATTGAATCAATATTGACAATACTGTATATAACTAATATCTACCAAATATATTTAGTATGTACCAGCAGTCAGCTAAGCATCAGTCTCTATTTACTGAAGGGTCTGTTTACTAAAATGCCGAGAATCGGGAATTCGTTGATCTCGTAACGTTGTGAACTTAAATTGAATTGAATTGGGGATATTATAGCTTGTAGATGATGTTGGTGGCATAAACTGTATTGGAAAGAGTCTGTTTAATAAAGGGACTGTTTACTGATGTGCATTGGTGCGCATACAGTACTTTGAAAAAAATACCATAGGCCTAGGCCTACTTTGTACAATCGAGTATCATTTATATCTTCAGTATACTTAGAAATCACATGTTTTTGGTCAGTGTATACTGGGGGAACACTGTAACCAGTTTCAGAAGGGGCTGTACATTGGAGTTTGATATCCAAACTTGTATGACAGCACTCAGCCATCCGTATTTATCTGGATGGCTGAAACACAAGTGGCACAAGTCTATGCTTAACCCGTACTGTACCGTAGGATACAGTAATAAGTCCCAAGCAGTCCCAAGCAATGTGACAAAAATGGCAGGAGAGCCACCTATCCACCTCCAAAGATGAGGCAACACTGGCTCTGTCACCCTTCAGTGGATCTCATATAAGCCGAGAAGTGTTGCCAACACGGGAGCAGTGCTCAAAAGGTCGTGGTAACTGGTACAGGGTTATACAGGCAGTTACAAGGAAAGTACATTACTGACGGATATATACATCGCTGGGACTGGGGAGTTACTTATCTACTGGCGTATATACTGTACTGTATATGGTGCTGGGATTGGAGGGGTTAAGGAAATTCCATTGATGTGTATGAATTTATGTTTTGTTTTTGAGTGTTCATTGTTTTTCTGTTGTGTTGTGTTGTCCCTGTTTGGGCTCTGCCTCGAGTCGGCCACCCCCAAAAAAA
This sequence comes from Paralithodes platypus, assembly GCA_032716605.1. Classification (NCBI taxonomy): domain Eukaryota; kingdom Metazoa; phylum Arthropoda; class Malacostraca; order Decapoda; family Lithodidae; genus Paralithodes; species Paralithodes platypus. The sequence continues at coordinate 22,185,422 of CM064486.1, forward strand.
AAATGGGGAATGGGCCTGAGTAAATAGATAGATAGATAGATAAACCAAAAAAAAAATACTATCAGAACTTCCCATTTCACTGCCAGTGGCATTTTCCAAGTCTATGAATATGGCAGTTTTCTAAGCAATACTAAACTCGAATCAGTATTAGCATTAATGCAATAGGCATATTTTTTTCTAGCTGACGGTAAATTGCCATGTCGCTATTTTCATTACTCAGCTATTGGTTTTGGTTTGACTTTGTTTGCAAGTTTTACATTTTAAATTATGAAGATATTGTGGTGAAATATGTTGCTAAATATGAAATCTTGGTATCTATATGATGCAGATAAGGTACTGTAGTTTCCCATTTTCCCATTAGCTAGTCAATGTAACCCCTGCCCTTTATGAACTGTCCCTTCCTATCACCTATATTACCTTTTCTTCTAGTAACCTTCTGTAATCTGCCTTTTACTTGCCTTGCATACACTATTCCGGGTATGCTAACTTGCTAAGCAGAATACTTCAATATGCCAGAGTAGCAGACGCCGTTTTGTGAAAAATGCACCCTCGAATTTAGCCATGAATATTCAAGAAATATAAGTTATATAGTGCTGCAGTGAGAGAAACAGGATCCTGCAAAGTTATATGAAGAAATAAGAAAAAGATCAGCAAATTTGATCATTCCCCTACAACTTGTATATTTGTACACAATCACTTCACTGTACAGTACTAGCTTACGTAGTCCTTGTATGTCTATACTTTCCTCCCAATATCATATTTCATTATTTCTCCCTAGATGAATACAAATATTTAGTAATATCGTTCTTAACACAAATAATCCCCAAATTAAATTAATGAAAGCATGCGATCCTCTATCTAAAGCAATAAATAATGATATAGTTAAGTCAAATTACCTTCATAGTTTTGGTTTCCTCTCCTATTGCGTGCTGACCGTCGTAGTGGAGCCAGTGTTTCAGAGCGCTTCCGACCCACCACGTCTGAGTCATCACTATCCATCTCTGTGCTAATTGATGATGATGAGTTCAGGGACTCCTCGGTTTCTTCTTCCTCATCATCACTGAAAGTTATTAAAAGTAACATATAACACATGCATAATTTACAGTCCCAATCAATTGTTTGACAAAAGCCTTAATAAATGTGTCTAGAGAGGGACATAACGTGGTTACTTGACACATCTATGAAAGTACTATAGGAGGTGCTAACGAACTTGATAATAATCTCGATCCATGACCTCTCTGCAACTCAAAAGGGCCTAGAGCAAATTAGCTGTAAATATCCACGCCTATATACTGGTGGACTCTTCCCAAATGATAGAAATGTCTGCCCGACTGCTTTCATCCATTTTGAGTTATAAGAAGTTAAGGAGTGAAGATTATTATCAAGTTCAATGGCGCTACCTATAATTTAAAATTTGCAAACAAAGTCAAACCAAAACTGGGACAAAGACAATATAAAGTCAAAACAAAATATCAAAATCGCTATGTGGAAACAACGCTTACTATAATAAAATTTATGAAATGAAAAAACACAATCCACTACATAGGGTGTACATTACTACATGAGCAAGTTAATCTGGTTCCCAAGCAAACTAATTGCACACATAACAACGCACTATCGTCACGTTCAGGGAATTAGTCTATTTGGGAAGTCCGGGACGTTCTGGCAAATATTACTAAACTCTGCATGAATAAAAGAAACTACAATTAGTGTTAAAATTTTCATTTAAAAACAAATTTGCAACTTGACAAGACATTAACAATAGTACAAAATAAAAATATTGAATATATTACAAAAAAAAATATATAGCACTCACTAACGATGAGAGTTCCGTATGGAGCTCAGTGGTCTTGTTAATCTGCTCTACATAACCAAGCAACTCACTAACGATAGTGCTATCGGGTAGGTACCTGAAAGCATAGCTTGCCTCAAGTGACCCCTATCAATAACTACCCTACAAATAACCTACATTTATCGCACAAATAAACTAAGGAAATCGCAAAAGCAAGCCATTGATACTATCGACAATGAATACATATAATATAAAGACAGATTGGCTTAGATTGGAAGCCAAAGCGTCACATTTTTCCTTTGCCCCTCAACTTTCTCTTCATAATTGCTGAGGGGCACAGGGCCCTGGGTAGGGCTTTGGTTTCCCGGGCGTTTCCGCACCCTCCTCAGCTCCCCGCCATGGAGTGGCTTCGGTCACCCAGGCTTTATTGTGGTAAGCAGGGAGGGTTCTGTGGGGGCGCTCGGTTATGGCCTTGGCTTTGCTCGGGGCCTTGAGGCTGTTCGGCCAGGCAGCTTGGGGAACAACAACAACATATAAAGACAAATAATTGCAAAATATGAAGAAGTAACAACAGATTTAAACAAAGAGTACTCTTTTAACAAGAACAATTAATTTTAAAAAATCATTAATATTAACAATAGAAAAAGATAAACAATAAATAACAGCATATTAGAAACAAATAAGATTTTCCAACCAATAGGAGAGTTAGAAGGTAAAATACAAAATTTTATTTTCCAACCATTAGGAGAGTTGGAAGGTAAATACAAAATTAAACTTGAAGTGTTGCATTGCCATTTCCCAGAGGACAATCGTAAGCAGAAAATTACATCTAGTGGAAGGTTGCCCCACGCATCCTACTGCGTAGGTAGACTTGTGAACTAACAGCCATTACTATGCAATAAAGCCTTGCTATTGGCACTCCGGAGGCTGGTGGGGCATGGATAGGAGCCACAATGGGCCTCTACTGGTCTTTCCAGAGCGCTGTTTAGGCGCCACGCCAGAGTCGGCTAGTGTTTACATGGTGGGGAAGTGTTGTGGCAGGATTTTGTTATAAAAGTCCAAGTTGCCTAATGTACAGTGAAGTCTTGGTATGGTACTGTCTTTTTGTAACACTGTTGAGGATGATGTAGTTTGCAGATACAGTACAGTACTGTACTGAGGTGCAGGTGCTGCAGTTGGACTTGGTTGAATCTTGCTGCGGCACGGTTAGCACTATGCCAACATCAGCCATAATGGGTCGTTGTTGTGACAGGACTTTATTGTATTATATTCTAATTGCGGAAAGGAAACCACGTCTGAGCCTTTACAATGTATGTAATGGAAAACGATGTTAAACAATTGGATGCATGTATATGTTAAAATTTAAAATTTGCATAATATATACAGTATATATACAGTCATCCCTCTGCTATCACGGGTAATTGATGCCCTAATTCTACTGCTATAGCGAAAATCGCGACAGCAAAACTGAAAAACTTATGGGAATAATAATTAATGCAGAGGTACCAGGCTCACCCATCTTGGACACCCATTTCCCGCCAAATACATCCAATAAATACATATTATTTCAGGAGAATACTTGTAAATACATATGAGGAGATTACTAACCACACAGACTATATTTGAAATCAGACTTCCCAAATTGACTAATTCCTTGAACGTGACGACAGTGCGTTGTTATGTGTACGATTAACTTGCGCATGTAGTAATGTACACCCTATGTGGTGGATTGTGTTCTTTTATTTATAAATTATTATTTTACTTAACCCTCTGTTCCCGGAAGGGCTCTTGAACGCCCATAAAAAAGCATACACGAGCTGCCCGGAAAGGCTCTTTAACGCCCAGTGGTTGAAAGCCTGTGAGCTTGGTGTGCGAGGCGTCGGTCCGACGCATGTAAACAACAGCCGGCTGGACCGACGCCCCGCATCTCTGGCCACAAGAAGGAGAGCGTCGCTTGTTCGTGTGTGCCTGTATGTTGTTGTTAAGTATCGAAAAGTAGTGTAAAGTGGCTGTTGTTGCCGTAAGTTATCTCCAATGAAATCATCATCACAACTGAACCAGTTGACTTAGAGAGCTCTACTTAACGCCATTCTACAGGTAAATAACACAGCTACGCTTGGGGATGCGCGGGAATGCGGAAGCAGTCATAATAACAAAGATACGGTAGCCTAGCCTAGAAGTTTTTCGGCCAAAACACCCGGGTTTCGGGGAATATTTATGTAATGCGTAGCCGGGGCTGGAGGGTTAAGCGTTGTTTCCACATAGCGATTTTGATTAGTTATTTTGTCTTTTTACTGTGTTCGTATAAGTTTTGGTTTGTTTATTTTGCAAGTTTTACATTATAATAGCCTAGCCTAATTAATCGGCATAATTTCGCCGCTTTAGTCAGACCGGCATTTGCTCTGTCTGTTTTGATGGTGGGCAATTATTTCCTTCATCATTACCACCAGGCCTACTGTCCCTATCACTGAATGCATTTGAGGAGAATGCTTATAAATACATATTATGAGGAGATTACTTACCACACAGACCCCCCTGTTACTACTCTCCTTGTCGCGGTTGGGGCCAGCGACTGGGGCTTGATGGGGGATGGTTGTGGTAATTACCCTTCCTATCTTCCCTCGAGCTTTCGTCGTCAGCTTGACTAATTTTGTGTAGTTTTTCCATTTCTCTTTCTATGTTTTCCCCTTCTATTCTTATTCTGTCCCATTCGGTTGTCCTCGGGCAACCTATCTCATGTCTCCCTGGCCTGGCTAGGTAGCAGACTCCTGGCCTGATTTGTCTCTTCGGTTGCTGTTGTGGCTGACCTGACTTGATTCCCTTCGGTAATGCATAGTTTGCTTCTCAATGTGATTTTTTTTTACCTTCGACCTGATCTCTCATTCTTCGCCCTGATCACTTCATGGTTGGTGTGGCGGTGTAGCAGTTCTTGCCTCATCCTTCGGCCCTGCCCTATAAGAGCTCTGATGTGGAGCTCATGTGGTCCGGCTGAACTGGTGAGAAATGTCTGCGTGTCTTCGCCTTCCTCGATTTGTTCCCCTACTGCCCATCCCTCTCTATCTTGACTCGTTTAGTTATATATCTTGATCGAATCCTTCGGGCCAGCCCTATGAGAGTTCTTTTATGGAGTTCAGTGGTCTGGTTAACCCTTCCTACCCGGCCAGTCTTACCTAAGGACGGTCGCCCGTACCCGGGCGAAATGGCTGAAAAACGTCTAGGCCTAGGCTACCGTATTTATGTTTATTTTCACTGCTAGAACTTTCCCACTCATCTATAATCGTAGTGCGGTTTTCAATCTGTATTTTGGCGTTGAGTAGAGCTCTGTAAGTCAACTGGTTCAGTTGTGATGACGATTTCAGTGGAGCAAATATTGCAGAGATGTTGCCAATATGGGGGCTTTTCAGACACTAATTTCATCTGACGTCAGAACAATGAAGTCTTCTCCTTCTTGTTTTCGGAGGTGCGGTGACGCAACGCTTGGGGTTTGTTGACATACGTCGTACGCACGGCGTTCAGACCAAGCTTAATTAGGCTATTAAGCTGCTGTCTTAGGTAAGGACGGCCGGGTAGCTGCCCTTCTGCCGAGCTGTCCTTACCTAAGGCAGCCAGGGTAGGAAGGGTTAAACTATTTAAAAAAAAAAAAAAAAAAAAAAAAATTATTTGAAATCAGTCATATATAGCCTAGCCTAACTCATCTGCATAATTTCGAAGGAAATATTAGGGTTTTTAACCTAAGACGTGCGCATGGGGGTATGAGACACCACACGCCTGTGCACACGTATTTGAGCTGTTCCAATCACTAACATCGTTATTTTACCATAAATAGCATTAACCCGGTGAGACCCAGCGTCGCACGTGTTGCGTCGGCAGTGTTTGATCACCAACTCCCAGCGACCCATCACGTGCGTCCGACATATAAAAAACACTTACGTGGCTCGTAAGGTAGGAAATGGCGGGAGAATAGGAGGGGGAGGTACCGTAGTGTGTGTGGGAGCCGGGCCAGTAGGTGTGAGCGGGCCGAGACAGCCGCGCGGCTGGTGGTGGTGGGCTTAGTGGGGATAGTTTACACCCTTAGTTCACCGCCACTTTGAACCTTCATTACTCCGGTCGTATGGGAGCTAGAGGCTTGAGATTTATGTGAGACACTCCTTAGGATGTATGCCGTACAATGCCATACTCAGTTTTTACCCTAGTGCTCCCGGGCGGGTGGTCATGCGGGGGAGACGAACTATTGAACCCCCCCCCCCCAAATGACCGAAATGATTTTTTTTTTTTTTGTCTTCATTTCTCACCATTCTCTTCCATTTTGGCTCAACAAATTTTTTTGAGGCTCCCCCCCCCCCCAAAAATGTCCGAGGTGATTTTTTTTTTTTTTTTTTTTTCATTTCTCATCCTTGTCTTCCATATTAGCAAACAAAAAAAAGAAGTGAAAATGGCTTGGGACTGGGGTGAACAAAATATTATAACTAGCCGGGGCTCAACGGGTTAATACTTATCCATATGTGCCTATTTTACGTTGATTATAAAGGTATTAACCTGTTACAGCAATAAAACAAGTGGAAACAGCGTTTGGATGGTCAAAATCGGCGATACAGGCCGGGAGTTACATAATTTATGGCTGAGGCAACCTCCTTCCCCTCCACACTTCCCCACCTCTGGAGAGAGACTGTCGATCGATACTCTCTCTCTCTCTCTCTCTTGCACTCGCTTGGTAACAGTGATGACAATGCCCTGCTTGCAACTCGCTAATGTTAGCACGAAAATAGACCACAGAATCAGGGAATAACAGGGAAAATAGGTGATAATTGGAGGGGGGGAGGTGGTGAAGGAGGAGATGTGGAGGAGTGATATTTGGCATGGCTCAGGGGCAAAAAAAAAAAAAAAAAAAAGGGGGTTCAAGTTTTGTTTTGGGTGTTTTAAATGGATTTTTTTAGGCCCAGGATCTTAAGAGTCTTCCCGCAGTCGCCCGGGGAAACTCTTAAGAGTGTTCCAGCACTTACTGGGTTAAGGTAGCCGTGATAGCACGCAAACACTATAGCAAAACCTGTGATAGCAGAGGGATGAGTGTATGTATAAGAGGCTAAATAATCAAGATGATTAACCCTTCCAGCCCGGCTGTCCTTTTATAAGGACACCGCGGCAGATGGGCCAGTACCTGTCCTTATAACAGGCTGTAAGCTTGAAAGCCTATTAAGCTTGTTCTGAACGCCGTGCGTCCGACGCATGTAAACAAAGCCGGTCATTGTGTCACCGCACCTCCGAAAACAGGAAGGAGACGTCGGATCAATGTTGTTGTTGTATGATATGACGAAATTAGTGTCTGAAAAGCTCCGATATTGTCAACATCGCGGCAAAATTCGCTCCACGGAAATCGTTATCACAACTGAACCAGTTGACTTAGAGAGCTCTACTCAACGCCAGTCTACAGATTGGAAACCGCACTACGTTTAGGGATGTGTGGACAATTTCTAGCAGTTAAAATAACAAAGATATGGTAGCCTAGGCCTAGACGTTTTTCGGCCACATCGCCCGGATACGACCTCCGGCCTTTTGTAAGGCAGCCCGGGTAGGAAGGGTTAACAAAACCCTCAATAATAAAAAAACAAAATACCACAACAATAATGTATAAACCCCAAGAGGATGGGCTAGTAGTGAACCAGGACCTTTCTAGAATTAATGGATGGGGACAAAAGAATCTAGTTTCCTTTAATGCACAGAAAACCAAATACATTCAATTTTCTAACCGACAGAATCTCACTGACTCCCATATATTTTTGAATGATGTAAATATTCCCACTTCCCCTAGTATTGACATTCTCGGTGTAACATTAACTACTAACTTGAGCTGGACACATTATGTTAGAAGCATTGCTAAGAATGCCTCTAAAAAACTGGGACTCCTGTACAGAGTTCGAGAATTCTTCACTGGCGAGCAGTTGGCCGTGATATATAAAAGTCATGTGCGTTCTCAGATGGATTACTGTTCACCTCTGTGGGGTGGAAGTGGAGTGGTTGCATTGAGGCAGTTGGACAAAATTCAAAATAAAGCTATTAGATTAATCAATAACCCTGCAATCACACTGGACCTTCCTACATTATCCATACGAAGAAACGTTGCATCCCTTGCATTATTTTACAGATATTTTCACAGCAATTGTTCCGAGGAACTTGCTTCAATTGTGCCGCCTCTCCACATCTTTCCGCGTAGAACTGGGGCAGCTGAGAGCGCCCATGAATTTACACTTTCTCCTCCACAATGCAGAACTTCTGCTTATCAGAATTCATTTATCCCCAGAGCTACTACTCTTTGGAATTCACTTCCCTCGAATTGCTTTCCACAAACTTACAATCTGCAAATGTTTAAATCCAGTTGTTACAAACATTTTATGAATGGAGGATGCCTTTAGGCACATGGACCTTTTTGTTTTATCTGTGTTTTTCCTGCCTCCGTTCATTGTCTCTAAAAAAAAAAAAAAAAAAATTAATGTACGTTCTAGTCCAACGACCCACCTGCTGTTCATAAAGTCCTCATCACTAGTGTCATCATCATCCTCAGCGTCCAGGTCAGTGAGGCGGCGGCGCTTCTTCATGGATAGTGGCACAAATTTGGTCTTCTTACTGCCCCGTCGTCTAGGAGTGCCAACCTCCTCCTCTGATTCTGACTCGCCCTGACGGAACAGAACGGGTTAGCTACAAGATCAGGTAGGTGATATCCAGTATTCGAGAATGGATAGTAAGTCGTAGGCGTGTGCATAAACCTTTAACCAAACCCAACAAAGACCGCACACTACCCTCCTCACACCCCCCCATCACACTCCTTTGCACCCCCTCCAAAGTCATGGAACGCCTTGTACTACAACTAATTACACCCGACCTACCCCTAGCTCCAACACAACATGGCTTCAGGCCACTGCACTCCACAAACACTCTTCTCACAGACCTTACACAAAGAGCTTTTGACGGCATCAACTCAGCTAGACCACCACACAGATCACTACTAGCCACACTCGACATTAGTATTAGTAAAGCCTTCGATGCCATCCCCCGCCACAACCTAACAAACAAAATCTACAACACAAACATGCACAACACAAAAAGGTGGCTGGCCAACTTCCTAGCAGGCAGATGTGCACACGTATCTTTTGCCGGTCAGTCATCTAGAATCAGAAACTTTCCAAACGGAGTCCCACAAGGATCCGTCCTATCGCCCGCACTCTTCAATCTGTACATGTACGACATAAATATACCCAATACACCCCAAATAAACTTAGCCTCCTATGCAGACAACATAACACTCACATGCACACACTATGACCCAAACACAGCAACAGATCTCCTTCAACCCTATCTCAACACACTACATGGCTGGTGCACTACAAACAGACTTAATCTAGCCCCAGCCAAATCCACCGCAACCCTGCTCACAAGCTGGACAGGAGAACACGTATACATCCCTCGACTCACCATAAACAACACACCCCTAACACATACACATGCACCCAAAATCCTAGGAGTAACACATGATACTCATATGACATTCAAACAGCACACCACAAACAAGAAAAAGAAACTGACACCCAGACTTAACGCCCTCAGGTCACTTGCTCACACAAAATTTGGACACAACAAAGAAACCACCACCACAGTTTATAAAAAATACATAAGATCAGTGATGGAATACGCAAGCCCAGCCTGGGCTTCTAACCTAGCTGAAACACATCACAAGAAACAAGACCTTACAGACTATTCAAAACAAAGCCCTAAAAATCATTACAAGCTGCACAGCTACTACACCCACAGATTACCTACATCAAGAAACCAAAATCCTCAAAGTCAAAGACCATCTGGACATGAGAGGCACCCAATTTCTGGCAGAAGCCTCTATGAACCAAAACCACCCACTACACTACATGGCAACACACCCACAGACATGAAATATCAAAACAACACCCAGCATACGGTATCACACATAAATACTGTCCTCTCTCCCTCCATGCCCTCCCCAAACCAACTTCCAGAAGCACATCCATACTCATATCTCTCGCCGATCCATCCACTCACTCATAGACAACACGCAACACGCAAGCACGACCTCCCAAAATCCATCCTTCCGAATCCTCCCTTCCTCGCGAGGACAGAGTCCACCTGGCCAGGCTGAGATGCGGACACCATCCAGCTCTTCTGAGCTATCAGAAGAGACTGGATGACTCCGTCGTCGACACCTGCCCGGGATGTAACACAGCACCCCATACCATCAAACATATCATAGAAGACTGCATTTCACACAACCACTTACGCCAACAACACAATCTACACTCAATGAGAGCTCTGTGGGAAAGCCCGATCGCGGCCATGGCCTTCCTCATGGACTCGGGGCTGTTCGGCCAGGCAGCTTAGGGAACAACAACAACCTTTAACTGTCTTGGTGGTGTAATGGTTAAGGTGTCTAAAAATATGTGTGTGATAACTCGGGTTCGAATCCTGGTGTATCACATAATTATATGCTTTCATTAATTTCATTGGAGGTGTTTGGTGTTGTGGTGAAATTAATAAAAAATAGATTGATATTGATAAGTTAATTTGACTTTATATTGTCTTTGTCCCAGTTTTGGTTTGTTTAGTTTGCAAGTTTTACATTTTAAATTAGCTATTAACCCCTTCAGCACCATGACGTCTTTTTACCTTTGATTCTGGCTAAAATGAGATTATTTTATTCAGCTCAAAAAGGACCTATATTACTAAGAGGGCTTATTGAGATCGTATTTACCCATTTGAGTCCTAGAGAACGAGTATAAGCTGAAGAAAATCATCTAATGGTAACCGGAATATGAGAAATACATCATGGTGCTGAAGGGGTTAAGATCAAGTAGGTGAGATTTTAGGTTAGCTATTAAATCAAATAGGTTAGGCCTAGCTATAATATCAAGTAGGTTAAATTCTGGGTTAGCTATAAGATCAAGTAGGTTAGATTCTGGGTTAGTTATACAATCAAGTAAGTGAGATACTGGGTTAGCTATAAGATGAAGTACCGGTAAATGAGATACTCATATCTCGCCAAGGGGCAGACCAAGAAAGACGTGGGATCAAACCTTAGTCTGATATTGAAATGATAAACCTGACAAGTGAGGCAGCTCTGACAAGGTTGCCAAGAATACCGCCATTAGGACGCGAGACCAGAACCTCAACTTGTGTTGAGCACTCGGTCTTTAAATGTATGTACAGTATGTATGTAATAATAATAATAATAATAATTTTACTTGTTTAAAAAAAGAGCGCTCATTCTTCAAAATGAATTCGCAAGCACTCGAACACAAAATAAATTTCAATAAAACATTAACATATTTACTACACAATTTACTTAGTTATTAATGCAATAATTATAACTACTAAACTACTAAACTCTGGGCGGGTGCCTAACTCCGAAAGGGGTTGAAATAGGGGAGCTATCCCCCCGCCAAAGGCGGCTTTCTAGGGCCTTTCCTAGCTGATGCGGAGAGGATTGGGTTCTAGTCATGTGGTGATGGGCTGGTCTATCAGAGTGAGACCTGAGCGATCTCTGCCATACCCATAGCTTACTCTGACTGTTCCTTTTACTTCTATATTTTCTAGATCTCAAGTGACGGCGTCAACCTTGGCAGATTGGAAGCCAAAGCGTCACATTTTTCCTTTGTCCCTCACCTTTGTCATCATAATTGCTGAGGGGCACAGGGCCCTGGGTGGGGATTTAGTTTCCTGGACGTTTCCGCACCCTCCTCAGCTCCCTGCCATGGAGTGGCTTCGGTCACCCAGGCTTTATTGTGGTGAGCAGGGAGGGTTCTGTGGGGGCACTCGGTTATGGCCTTGGCCTTGCTCCGGGCCTTGGGGCTGTTCGGCCAGGCAGCCTGGGGAACAGCAACAACAACAACTATATAAACTCTATAATCATCTGTTACTACACCATTCTCCAGACCGTAACACCTTTGAAACATAAAGGTCTTTAAATGCTTTTTGAAGGACTCAACAGATATAGACTGTTTAATGCAGTCTGGCAACCGATTATACAACCTTGGAGCAGTGCAGGAGAAAGCACGAGATACGAAGCCGACTGATAAGCAATGGTAGGATTATCCAATCTTAAAAGATCATCCCCACTGCGCAGACATACAAAGTTGATCTCGCTAGTGGAGCAAAAGTTTCTGCAAGTATTTAGGCTCACCGAACTTATCTCCTTTGAAAGTCATAAGACAAAGTTTGAACTAAATTCTGGCCTTGATCGGGAGCCAATGCAAGTCAATCTTCCTATGACTTAAATTGCTTCAAACTCCGTGTGTCCAGGCATTTTGGCTCGAACGTCCCTTGATTTTGGCCCTGTCACTCTTTCAACTATGGGGGGGGGGGGGGGGGGCACTCGCTATAGGCAGTTATGCCTTTTGCCTCCCTCAATCACATAGGAAAAAAAAAAAAAAAAAAAATCAAACTCGATGTAGTAGGAGTTCTAGGTGGGAGGCCAAAAACCAGTCGAGCAGCATAATTTATTATAGACTGCAGTTTTCGTAGCAAATATTTGGGTACAGTGGGGCCGCGCGGGTAGCGAATGTATTAGGCTGGCGAAATGACCGCTATCCACGAAATCGCTATCCGCTGGGCTTACTTTTTACCTAAATATATCAAATTAGTAAAGACTTTTTCAAAAGTCCCCCTTTTTTCATCTCTAAACCACATTTATCAAGTAAAATTGCAACATCAATAAAATAATCTTGTACTAGGTGGATATTAAAACTTACTTTATATTAATTTTTAGTGTTCTTTATTGAAGTTGGATGCGTATGTACCGGTACGCTGCTGGTCGACCTATCGCTTCTAGGCCTTTCCCGCATATATTCTCTTGCCTGTTTCACTCGTTTGACACCTACTGTTCCTGACCGTTTCTCTCTACCCCCATTACCATCTTCCCTACCGCTGGGACCTGTGCCAGAAGTCAAGGCCACAAAAAAGTAATACTGGAAGGTAGTGGCATCCTGCGAGGCTGCCACAGGTGACGGTCGGAATCCTAGACGATTCCCCACAAGGACGATTTGCCCAAGGTTCAATTCGCCCTACTGGCTTGATACGAGATTATTGGAGGCTTTTATATAAATATATGTTGTTCCAGTGATACCTAACAACCTGTCTGATAACCTTTCACAACGACAACACAAGCTTAACTGACGTTATTCTCGTAAGGTTAGGCAACTTAGGCATATTCTTTTTCGTGATGCTAATGCAGAGCGTTCGTCTCATAGCTCTCTCAATTCCTTCCTGATTATTTTCATGCTTTCCCTGCCTTCCTTTTGTCTAGATGGCAAGCCATGTAATAAACTCAGTCTTCGCCATTGGTAGACTAGGATTGGTCATACCAGGCGCCAGGGTCAGTGTGGCAAGGTAATTAATGAAGATTGGTCAGTGTCAATGCGTAAGTGTTAGGGTGACATATGAATAGGCCTATGAATATACTTTATAATAGGATAAGTAAACAAAACCATCATTTCATTGGCATTTACAATTATTAATGCGAAAAGTCTTGCAGTAGGGGCGAATAGTCTACCCTAAGAGGGATAAAAATGCCAGCCTATACGGGGGCGAATCGTCCATATGCCGACGTTGGCGTTGCGCACTCGAATCAGAGTTGCCAAGGTCCCGACGCTGGCAACTCTGCTCCGGTTAGCCGCTGCTGCCCATTATTCTCGGCTATGCGGCTTTTCGCTACCCGCGGTTCCAGGTCGGTACGAGTCGTTTCTCTCCTGTCGCTATCCGCGATATCTCTATGCTTAATTACGCTATCCGCGCAGCTCTACTGTAGGTCAAACCATAGAGAATTACAGTAGCCTATGCGAAACAAGATTTGAGAGTGAATCAATGTCAAAAGACACTGTTTGTCCAGCCATTTTTGGACAGCATATAGGTTACAAATCTGGTACAGTAGAACCTCGCTCTTTCGGACTAATTGGGGGAGACCCTTGTCCGAAAGTGTCAAAAGTCCGAAAGGGCCGAGTCCGAACTTCACACTTCAGCCATTCGGATTTGTCTGAATGGCTGAAATAATATCCGAAGTTTATAAGTCCGAAACTCGGCTCTTGGTCCGAATGCGATTTAATTTTTCTCAGCCTTTCAAACAAATCCGAAAGGCTGAAATAATGTCCAAAGTTTATAAGTCCGAATACACATTCACCGACCGTATACCGGCGAATAGGCCTATACTTTCAATATTAGCAAGTGCATTTGGAGCGCCGAGATTCATCAGCTGATTTTCCGAGTGACCGATATCGTCGAAATACGATAATTTAATCATAAGTAGGCTACTATATATCTTATATACTTACCTTAATTCTTTATATTTCATAAAATAAATATAAATAAATATTTATATAAAACGAGTTATAAGCTCAAATGAAAAATCAGTCTACCGGCGGTACCATTACCGAAACACGTGTGTACTCACCTAATTGTAGTATACAGGATTTGAGCCTAAGCTTGTGTTGTCCTGTCTCTCTCTCTACATTTATCCAATTTTGCTTTAAAAGTTTGGATATTTCTAGCTCCCACCACCTCCCCATCCAACTTATTCCAACAATCAATGCTTCTATACGGGAAGCTGAACTTTCTTACATCAGACTTACATACAACTTTCCTCAACTTACATTCATGACCCCTGGTTCTTCCCTCGTCCCTCACCACAAAATCTCCCTTGTCGATCTTCTCAAAACCTTTCACACACTTAACCCGTGGAGCCCCGGCTAGTTTTGTAAGGTTTGTTCACCAGAACCCCGCCGGATTTCAAAAAATGGTTTTATTGCAGAAACAATAGCGAATGGGTTAGGAATGAAGGAAAAACCACGAAAAACCGCTCAAAAAGCTTAAAGAATGGTCCTACAGAGCCCCCGAAAACATATTTTACAAGAGTAAAAAATTGAAGGCAATTACCCCCAAAAAACAGGTTATTGCGCGCTCACGCGCACGCACGCACGTGGACTTTGAGAGTTTTCAACCATCGGCACGGTTGCGTGGGATACGTACACAGTTCCCATACAAATCTGAGCCCTCTTGAGTGGCTACACCTGAGGTTACGGTCGGCGCAATTAGGGTGACGCGCCAGACGCGTCTCTGGGGCTATGTGTTACATACATCGCCGACGCGTCAGACGCGTCGTTGGGGCTGTACGGGTTAAAACATCATGATCATGTCACCTCTCTCTCTCCTCTCCCTCAGCATTGGCAGCTTTAGCCTCTCCAATCTCTCCTCATATGGCAGGTCTCTAAGGCTAGCTATCATCTTAGTGGCAACTCTCTGAACTCTTTCCAGTTTTTTATTATGTTTTATAAGGTGTGGAGACCACACCACTGCTGCATACTCCAGTCTTGGTCGTATTATTGTCCCTATTATTTTTGCTAACATCTCTTCATCTAAATAATTCAGAGCTATTCTCATGTTAGTCAACACTGCATAGGTTTCACCAGTTATTTTATTTATATGCTGTTCAGGTGACAAGCTGTCTGCCATAACTACCCCTAGGTCTTTTGCTTTCCCAGCTTTACTAATTATTTCATCTCCTATTTTATATCCCCAAGAAGGTCTATATTTACTTTTTCCCATCTCAAGAACCTGACACTTACTTGTGTTGAATTCCATTTTCCAAGTTTGACTCCACTCATATAATTTATCTAGGTCTCTCTGTAATTCTTCACAACTACTCCTACTTGTAATATGCTTCATTAATTTTGCATCATCAGCAAACATAGATATATATGAGCCTATTCCCATTTGAAGGTCGTTGATGAAAATCAAAAACATGATTGGGGCCAACATCGATCCTTGAGGCACTCCGCTTTTTACCCTTTTCCACGAGGAGAACTTTCCTTTTATTACTGTTCGCATTTCCCTCCCAATTAAATAGTTTTCCATCCACAATCATACTCCCTCATCCCGCCCCACAGTCCTGAGCTTCCACAACAATCTCTTATGAGGCACCTTATCAAATGCCTTCTTGAAATCTAAGTAAATACAATCTACCCACCCCTCCCTCCCTTGTACAATGTCAATTACCCTATCATAGTAACTCAACAAATTTGTGGTACACGAATGACCTTTTCTGAACCCGAACTGCTTGCTTGAAATTATTTCCCTCTCCTCCAACTTACCCACCCATCTTTTTCTAATAATCTTTTCACAAAGCTTGCATATAACACTTGTTAAGGATACCGGTCGATAATTTAGCGGGTCTTCTTTATTTCCACTTTTATATATTGGAGTTATATTTGCTTGTTTCCATTTTAAGGGAAGTTCCCCCTTGTTTAATGAGTGTTGAACAATATTAAAAATAGGTCTCACTAGTTGTTCAGAACATTCTCTTAACCCAGGAGCTGCGGGAAGACTCTTAAGAGTTTCCCCGGGCGACTGCGGGAAGACTCTTAAGAGTCTGGGGGAAAAAAATCTATTTAAAACCCCCCCCCAATTTTTTTTTTTTGCCAATCCAGCAATGTTATCTGGGCCCATAGATTTTCTCACGTCCAATTCTTCCAACAATGATTTTAGTTCATCCTTGTTGATTTCTATCGACTCTAGTCCCTGTATCTCGTTCAATTCCACCACAGGTTCTACATAGTCATCCTCCTCCACAAACACGGATGTTAATGTATCATTTATAATTTCACACATACCCACTGTGTCTTCATATAATTGACCCTCTACCCTAAGCTTTGTTATTTTGTCCTTTATTTTTGTTTTGCCGTTGATATAACTATAGAACAGTTTGAGTTCTTTATTACATTTGTTTACTATATCTATATCTATGTGGTCCTGATGTGGCGGCGTCTACACCGTAGGACCACCTCCCGGAGCTGCCAACCGCGGATGGTTGCCGACCCTCCACGGCCGGAGACAAGATCAACGACCAGTGGAGGACAACCGGATGCCGGCCGCAGGGAGCAGTTTCGGGAGCCAAACCGTCACAACTATCCCCTGCCCCCTCCCTGGGGGCACGGGTCCTTGGAGCGGCTTCGGTTGCGCCGGGAATTTCCACACCTCTCACACCACACACACACATCACACAGTTTTTCCTACACCGAGAAATGACTCTCCGGCTGTCATTTCTCGAAGACTTCTTCTAGCCGGAGACATTGAGAGCAACCCAGGACCCACGTACACATACATATGTCCAACTTGCTCAAAACCCATCACTTCGAGTCACCACACTAAGGGTTCAGTTCTCTGCAATTCATGCAGGAACTGGACCCACTTCAGCTGTACAACACTTGCCTCCAAGAAACACTACACAAACACCTGGACCTGTTCCTCATGCCCCTCCCTCTCCCAGTCAAATCCCTCGCCTAAAACCCGTCCACCTCTCCTCCCCAACCCACCTAGCCTTCCCATATCATCCACTCCCCCCCCTAAAACCCGTCCACCTCTCCTCCCTAACCCACCTAACCTTCCCATACCATCCACATCCTCAACTAAACACACCACACCCCATCCTAATCCATTCCAACCCCCAACTCCTGCTCCCCAATCCCACCTCACCCATCCCAACCCCCAGCCCCTCCCCATCCTTGTGCAGCAGCACCCAACATACATCGTGCACATAACATTCTCCAATTGAACATAGATGGCATTAACACAAAGAAACACGAACTCTCACACTTCATCAAACAACACAACATACACATTGCCATCTTACAAGAAACAAAACTCCGCACAACACAAAAAAAAACCCACATTTCATAATTTCACCACCATCAGACAAGACCGGGCTGTCGGCGGGGGCGGTGGACTCATCACCCTGGTACACAAAGAAATATCATACATAGTAACCAGTGTACAAATCAAATCCCTCCTCCCCCCAAATGATAACACAACAGAAATACAATCAATTAAAATACGCACTGGCAACAACTCCAACATAACCATCATAAACACATACATCCCTCCCCAAACATCCCCTACAGTACCAAATGAATACAGACCACACTTACAACACATCACAAACACCCCACACATCATCCTGGGTGGTGACTTCAACGCCAAGACGTCGGCCTGGTTTGTAGACAACCCCGACACAGACAGAGGGCTGGTACTACAAAACCAAACAGATAACCTCATCATCCTTAACGACATCCATCAACATACCCATATTCCTCACCTAGCCCTCTATAACCCATCATCTCCAGACATCACCTTTTGCTCCCCAGAACTCGCCCCCACAACATTCTGGAGGGTGGTCAGAACCTTAGGCTCTGACTACCTTTTGATCATTATCACCACCAAAACCAGACTCACCCCAGCTAGCCACAAACACACATACACCAATTATAGAAGAGCTAACTGGGAAGCATTCACAAATGAGACAGAACAACACTTCACAACTCTAAACAGTACACCCATCACTAACATCAACAATGCTGTACACATACTCAATAAAACTATCCAAAACGATGACAAGAAACACATTCCAAGAGGTAACAGAAAAAGACACAACCCCAACTTCACACCAGAAATTCAAAACCTCATCAGACAACGCGACACACTGAAACACTCCCCAGCACCCCACACACAAGACATCACACAACAAATTCAAGCACTCAACACCCAAACTAACAACAAAATACAAGAACAACAAAAACTAAATTGGAATAACTTCCTACAAACACTTGATCACAAAACAAACCCCCAAAAACTATACAAAACACTAAACAGCATCACACTTTCCAACAGCAACACAACACAATCACATGCTGCAATCACAAGAACAGACTCTACTCCTTCATGTAAACAACAACCAAACACTCTCATCAATCACTTCTCACATGTCAGCCACCTAAAACCTCACAAAGACGACCGACGTGTCATCCGACGTAAGAGACAATTCCCCACAGACCCTGACTATACACCCTTCACCAATCACCAGACAAAGCATATCATCAACAATCTCAAGCACTCACCCGCCTGTGGCCTAGACAACATAAGCAACATACACCTCAGACACCTGGGACCACAAGGCATACAAGCACTCACTAACATATCAAACTACAGCTATTCACATAACACAATACGACATTTGGAAGCATGGTATCATCATCACATTCCCCAAACCCAACAAAGACCCCACGCTACCCTCCTCGCACCGCCCCATCACACTCCTTTGCTCCCCCTCCAAAGTCATGGAACGCCTAGTATTACAACTAATTACACCCGACCTACCCCTAGCTCCAACACAACATGGCTTTAGGCCACTGCACTCCACAAACACTCTTCTCACAGACCTTACACACAGAGCTTTTGACGGCATCAACTCAGCTAGACCACCACACAGATCACTATTAGCCACAATCGACATTAGTAAAGCCTTCGATGCCATCCCCCGCCACAACCTAACAAACAAAATCTACAACACAAACATGCACAACACAAAAAGGTGGCTGGCCAACTTCCTAGCAGGCAGATGTGCACACGTATCTTTTGCCGATCAGTCATCTAAAATCAGAAACTTTCCAAACGGACTCCCACAAGGATCCGTCCTATCGCCCGCACTCTTCAATCTGTACATGCACGATATAACTACACCCAATACGCCCCAAATAAACTTAGCCTCCTATGCAGATGACATAACATTCACATGCACACACCATGACCCAAAAAGAGCAACAGATCTCCTTCAACCCTATCTTAACACACTACATGGCTGGTGCACTACAAACAGACTTAATCTAGCCCAGCCAAATCCACCGCAACCCTGCTCACAAGCTGGACAGGAGAACACGAATACATCCCTCAACTCACCATAAACAACACACCCCTAACACATACACACACACCTAAAATCCTAGGAGTAACATATGATACTCATATGACATTCAAACAGCACACCACAAACATTAAAAAGAAACTGACACCCAGACTTAACGCCCTCAGGTCACTTGCTCACACAAAATTTGGACACAACAAAGAAACTACCACCACAGTATATAAACAATACATAAGATCAGTGATGGAATACGCAAGCCCAGCCTGGGCTTCTAACCTAGCTGAAACACATCATAAGACCTTACAGACTATTCAAAACAAAGCCCTGAAGATCATTACAGGCTGCACAGCTACTGCACCCACAGATCACCTACATCAAGAAACCAAAATCCTCAAAGTCAAAGACCATCTGGACATGAGAGGCACTCAATTCCTGGCAGCAGCCTCCACGAACCAAGACCACCCACTAAACTACATGGCAACACACCCACAGACACCAAGAAATATCTAAACAACACCCAGTACACGGTATCACACACAATTATTATCCTCTCTCCCTCCCTGCCCACTCCGAACCAACTTCCAGAAGCACATCCATACTCATATTTCCCGCCAATCCATCCACTCACTCACAGACAACACGCAGCTGCATGCACGACCTCCCGAAATCCATCCTTCCGCAGAGTCCAACTGGACAGGCTGAGATGCGGACACCATCCAGCTCTCCTGAGCTATCAGAAGAGACTGGATGACTCCGTTGTCGACGCCTGCCCGGGATGTAACACAGCACCCCATACCATTAAACACATCATAGAAGACTGCATTTCACACAACCACTTACGCCAACAACACAATCTACACTCAATGAGAGCTCTGTGGGAAAGCCCGATCGTGGCCATGGCCTTCCTCAGGGACTCTGGGCTGTTCGGCCAGGCAGCTTAGGGAACAACAACTATATCTTTTTCAAAGTTCTTTTTCTCCTCTCTTATAGTCTTGACATAGTTGTTTCTAGCATTCTTATACTCATTCCATTTTTCCTCAGTGTGTCTCCTTCTCACTTTATTCCATGCAGAGTCCTTTTTGTTCTGGGCAATGTGACATCGCATGTTAAACCACTCTTTCTCCTTAGCCAGCTTTCTATCCTTAAATGTTGGTACATATTTATCTACCCCCTCCCTGTAAATATCTAGTAACATGGTGTATTTTACCTGAATATTCTGTTCTTGTTCAATAAATGACCAATCTATATTTGCAAAGTATCCTCGTAATGATTCATAATCCGCCTCACTATAATTTAGTCTATATTCCCTATGTTCCTCCTCTCTGCCTTCCAGAAATTCCACTGTCAATTCAAATTCAATCACAGCATGATCGCTTTTTCCCATGGGACTCAAATATGTTAGGTTCTATATTTCCTGGGGGTCTTTGGTGAATAATAAGTCAAGTCTTGATGGTTCATCACCTCCTCTAAATCTTGTATTTTCCGTGACGTGTTGTGTTAGTAGATACCCCATTGTTAGTTCAAGAAATTTGCTACCCCAAGTATTTTCATTTGAACCCGCATCCAAACATTCCCAATCCACCTCCCCGCAATTAATGTCCCCTGCAAGAATAAGCCTATTTTTCCTTTTACAAATAATTTCTAACATTCGCAAGGTTTCCAAAATTAATTCATTATATTCATCGTTGCTCCAAGATTTAGTCTTAGGAGGTAAATACATTGATACAATGTCCAATTTTGACCTATCATTATCCTCAATTTCAACTGCTACCACTTCAGCAATGCTATCACCAAGTTTTAATTCTTTAGCAGTAATTTTATTATCTACCATGATCAACACTCCTCCTCCTGGCTTTCCTAACCTGTCTCTTCTCCATGTACTGTATCCCGCACAACTAATTATATTCGTGTCTACCTCCTGGTTAAGCTTAGCTTCATTCAAACATACTACCCCGGGCCTCTCTCTCTTTACATATTCGTCAAATTCAATCTTTTTGGAAATTAACCCATAAATATCTGTATACATGAACTTAGCGTTACCAGTATTTTCCCTATTTTCCTCGTCCCTGCCCGTTCCTTTCATTTTTGTACGTACCCCTCCCAATTTATTTCCTAGCTTGTATCCTCTTCTCTTGTCTCCACCTGGACTGTTTCTCGCTCCGTTTCCACCTCCCCTCCCTTTGCCTTCACTTGGACTGTTTCCACCTCCCCTTTCTCTGCCTTCTCCTCCGTCACCCTCACCATCTCCCTTTCCCTCCTTACTTCGTCCCTTCGCTTTATATACCATTTCTTGACTTTTCCCTCCTACACTCTCCAGAAAAACTTATTTTCATCTTCTTTCGTCCTTTCTCCATTCTTTTCATTTGCCTCGGTTTGCAATTCCTTTCTTATGTTTCGATCCTCAATACTCATGTCTTTTCTAATTGTAATTTTCTTAAACTTGCTGGTCAAGTTAAGTCTCCATGTTACGTTCATTATTGCATCCACTGTTACCCTAGACCTAAACTGCACTCTCATTGGCCTTGTGTTTCCCTTACTATATTTACCCATTCTCCTAACTTCTTCAATATCATCTCTACAGTTGTTTCCTTCTTCATCGACATGCTTCATTAATGTTTTTACCTTGTTAATTTCTTCCATAGCCCTAGCTTTCCTCTCAATAATGTGCTCCTCTATATCCCCAAATACAATACTGTAATACACTTATTTCTATCTATTGTTTCACGCAGGACCTGTTCGTTTCTCCTCATAGCTTTTACTACCACTGATTCTAGATCTTTATTTTCACTTTCTGATTGTTTCTTTTGTTCCTCCATGATTGCCTTCATTGCCACTTCTTTCACTCTTCCTCCTTCGTCATTAACCCATTTATTGTGGTTCTCCTTAATCTCCTCCACATGTGTTTTCATTTCCTTGGTTTGCCCTTTGTATTCTTCAAGTTGTAATCTTAAAGCTTCATTTTCGTCCCGGAGTTGTCCCATATGAGTTTGAATTTCTTTTAGGCTAGCCCGACTCAAATCTTGTCCAGGCTCGATGTCCCCAGCCTGAGCACCACATATTGAACATATAGCCTCAATCTGTGAACTAACACTCACCTTCCACTCCTGCATATCTTCCTTCCACCTTTTAATCTCATTCAGCTCACGTACAATTTTCTCTAGAATGCCCCCGCTCTCACCGACTTCAATTCCATCAAAGTCAGCCATATTTGTTTACATCCACTCGCATTCACTATCGCTTGAATTATTCTTATCACTCGAAATATCCTCACTTGATTTTAATCTCAAATTATTTTAATACTGCATTATAATACAGGACAACACAAAATATCCTTATAATCAAGTTTAGGTGAGTTTATTTGACGAGCGCTGTAAACAGCTTGCTAGATCAGCTGATTTTCGGGAGCGTGGGTGCAGAGGTGTTGTCTCGTCGGTGGTTCGTGTGTGTGTTATTTGCCGTGTTATTGGTGTTTGGCTATGTCGAGTGAGTGAGTGTGTTCTTGGGTGTGTGCGTGTGTTCAACTAAAGATGCGCGGCGCATTGTTTTCGTGTCAAATAAATGGCATTTCATAGTACCAATGGACTTATTTGGATATATTATTATTGACCCTTAGGTATGAAGGTATGTTGCCACTGTAATAATGCTGACAAATAGATAGATAAATGACTAATAAAGTAGGCCTGGGCTTATCCGGCGAATATATCACTAGAACCTATTTCCTAGGGTGAAAATCATTACTGCTCTTCATACCAGGGGTCAATAATATATCCAATTAAGTCCATTGGTAGCCTACTATGAAATGACATTTATTTGACATGAAAACAATGCCGCGCATCTTTAGTTGACCACACACACACACACACACACACTCTCGACATAGCCACACAACAATAACACACACGTGTGTGTTACAAATTGTTGTTGCTGCTAGGCTGGCCAACAATCTACTGCCTTCAATAAAGTTACAGTTTAATGGATTTTTCTTTGACTTTTACTATTATAAATCTTATTTGGTAAAATTAAATTAAATTCCATAGAGTATAATTACAATAACATTGTATTGCATACAGAAATAACTCCCTACCTAGACCGATCAATACGGAGGACATAGCTACACAAGAACACACACACACATGAAGAAACATATCCACAAAATTGAGAGGGTACAGAGAGCAGCTACAAGGATGATCCCAGGTTTGGAAAATTTGGAGTACCAAGAGAGGCTCGAGAGATTGAATCTACCTACACTGGAACAGAGAAGGAAACGAGGAGAGCAAATTCAGATATACAAATGTATATCCGATTAGTGGGTGGAACAAATTGCCAGCCGAAGTAGTGTCTGCACCATCAGTGCATAGTTTCAAAGCACGGTATGACAAACATATCTTAGGAGGCGGGAATTAACGAGCATGCTCACTCCCGCAAATACAACTAGTGCACGTGCGCGCACACACACACACACACACACAGAAATTCGTGAATTGAGGGAGGAGAATGCTAGGCTAAAACAAGGAGTGGAAACAAATCAGGACAGGACACAAAAAATGGAGGAAGAGGTATCTCAAATGAAAAATGTCTGGGGTGATCGAGTGGGTGAAGCAGAGGTACAACTAAAAGCAATTATTGAGGAGCAAAAGGGACAGCAGGAGGAGAACCTGAACAAGAGGGTAGTTAATGCCATCAGACAAAATGAGAAACAGGTCAGTGATATTATTGATAAGAAGAGATGTGTAATTATGTTTGGAGATGTAGAAGGGGAAAAATTAGATAGAAATACGAGAAAGGGTGTGGAGATGAAGAAAGTTGAGAAGATGATTGATGTGATAGATAGACAAGATAAGGAGGGATGGAAGAGAGAGGTAGAGGATTGTTGGAGACTAGGGAAATACAAGAAAGGAGAAATGAGGCCAATGAAGATTAGATTTAAGTCAACCAAAGTAGCAGAGGAGGTACTCAGATCCAGCTGGAAGTTAAGTCAGGAGGGGGAATACAGAAATGTTAAACTAAGGAAAGATCTAAATGCGGAAGAGAGGGAAAAATTTAGAGAAATAAATAGAGAAGTCAAAGAAAAGAACGATAATAGATCAGAAGTGGAGAAGGGGGATTTTTTCTACAGAAACATGGATGGGAAAGTAAGGAAGTGGTACCTGAAGAAGGGGGAGAAGATAGGGGTGGAGGGGGGGAGAAAAGAAGTGGTGGTACAGGAAGAAGGATTGGAGGGAGAGGTGCAACAGGAAGGGGAAATAGTAGGATAAAGACAGGGAATATCAATCATAATGGTAAAAGCAACAGGTGCAAGATGGTCTATAGCAATGTGGGTGGGCTGCTATCAAAGAAATTAGAAATAAATGATTACATCAGACAGGAAGAGCCCTTAATATTGTGTCTATGTGAAACTAAACTAAATAAAGGGATAAGTTTGGAGGGAATGGGATGGAACAACTATAATATCTGGAGAAGGGATAGAGAAGACAAGATGGGGGGAGGGGTGCTAATTCTTACACATAATAAATTGAAAACAAGAATGATTGATCTGAATAATAGTAAAGCGGAAATATTAGCAGTAGAATTGACAGATTATGACAATCAAAAGGCGGATATTGTAGTGGCCTACATGCCGCCCTACACAGGGGCTTGGGAAGAGGAGGAATACAAATTTATCAAAGATGAGATGATTATTTGTATTGAAAAATTAACTCGTAGAACCAATGAATTAATTATAGTAGGGGACTTCAACTGTAAAGAGGTGGATTGGGAGCAGAGAGAAGCTGGTAGCAACGTGAACTCGTGGGGATATAGGCTACTGGATATGGTAACAGAAAATGTATTGGTGCAAAATATAAAGGAAAATACAAGAAGAAGGGGAAATGATGAAGCATCCAGATTGGACCTAATGTTTACTCGAGACCCAGATGTAATTTCTGATATAAAATACTTACCACCTTTAGGCAAGAGCGATCATGTTGTAATGGAATTAGAAATCCTATTGGGTTATTCCAATATGGAGGAGAGGGAGGAGCACAAGGAAACTAAGTTTGACTATGCAAAAGGAGACTACCAATCACTGAGACAATACTTTAGAGATGTTGACTGGAGTGAAATACATCAGAGAAATAGTGTAGACGAGAAGTATGGAGTATTTAAAACAATATATGAAGGAGTTAATAAATATGTCCCTACACAAGGTAATAGGTCAGCGAAGGAAAAGGATTGGTTTAATGAAAAATGTAGGAAAGCCAAGGAAAAGAGAGACCAAGCGTGGAAGGCAGCTAGAAAAAGGTGTAATAGAGAAACTTGGAACAGATACAAGAGATTAAGAAATGTATATGCTACAATCAGGAGACAAGAAGCCAGAGAATATGAGAAGAACATTGTGAAAAATGTGAGAGTGATCCTGAGCTCTTCTATAGGTTTATAAATAGTAAAATGAAGGTAAGGGATAGAATAGTGAGGTTGAAGGTTGAAGGGACCACTTATGATGACGACCAGAATATGTGTGAAATTATAAACAATACACTACTGTACACTCAGTATATACTAAAGATGATAACTTTGAAGAAGTACCGGTAGGTGAAATTGGTGATAAACTGGGAGAGATTAATTTTCTCCCAGAGGAGCTAGTAGAAATAATGAAAGGACAAGATGTGAAAAAAGCAGTGGGACCTGACAATGTAGCGGGATGGATTTTGAAAGAATGTGCTGACGAACTAGTGAAACCCTTATATGAGATAATGAAATACTCTCTGGAAGTGGGAAAATTACCAATGGACTGGAAGAGAGCCACCATTGTACCGATTTATAAAGGTGGGAACAGGGAACATCCATTAAATTATCGACCTGTGTCACTTACTAGTATAGTGTGCAAAATCTGTGAGAAAATAATTAAGAAAAGATGGATGATTTACTTGGAAAAGCATAATCTATCTAACAGGCAATTTGGATTCAGGGAGGGTACCTCATGTGTTACAAATCTACTCAGTTTTTATGACAGAGTGGTTGACATATTACAAGAGAGAGATGGATGGGTGGACTGCGTATATATTGACATGAAGAAAGCTATTGACAGAGTATCGCATAGCAGGCTGAAGTGGAAATTAAACGAGTATGGAGGGATTCAGGGTAGTTTGTTAAATTGGATGGAGGACTATCTTTCAGGGAGACAGATGAGGACTACTATCAGAGATAAATTTTCTACGTGGAAAGATGTCACAAGTGGAGTTCCGCAGGGAGCGGTGCTGGCTCCCATAATACTTCTAATATACATTAACGACATGCCAAAGGATATAAATGCATATATGAATATGTTTGCAGATGATGCCAAGATCATGAAGCGTATAGAAGATGAAAACAGTGGTAGGAAATTACAGAGGGATTTGGATAGGATAGATCAATGGAGCAAGAAGTGGAAAATGGAATTCAACACAAATAAATGTCATGTAGTGGAAATGGGAGTAAGTAAAAGAAGGCATCATATGGAATATAAGTTAGGAGAAAACACTATTAACCCATCAGAGAAAGAAAAGGACTTAGGGATAACTGTTAGGAGTGATCTTTCACCTGAGAATCATATTAATAAGATAGTGGGAGAAACATAATGGACTGCTAAACAGAATAAAAATAGCCTTTAACTATATAAACGAGGATTTGCTGGAGAAAATAATAAAAACATTGGTGAAACCAAGACTGGAGTATGCGGCAGTGGTGTGGGCACCACATCTAAAAAAGCATATAAAGAAGCTGGAGAAGGTTCAGAGAGCTGCAACTAGGATGATACCAGAACTGAGAGAATTACCATATGAGGAGAGATTAAAGAAATTAGATTTACCATCTCTAATGGATAGGAGGGAGAGAGGCGATATGATTATGATGTACAAATGTGTGAGAGGACTCGAAAAGGTGGACAAGAAGGGTTATATTGTGAAAGATAATGGTAGAACTAGGGGCATAGATATAATATAAGCTAATGAAAGGAAGATGTAAAGGAGATGTGAGAAAGTATAGTTTCCCTTACAGAAGTATAAGTAAATGGAATCAGTTGGAAGAGGAAGTGGTGTGTGCCAAAAACATTCATATTTTTAAGGCAAAGTTAGATAATTGTAACTCAGGAAGCGGGACAATACGAGCCTAAAAAGCTCAACTCCTGTATACTACAAATAGGTAACTGGTGATGGGCTGGTCTATCCCTGGTGATGGGCTGGTCTATCAGAGTGAGAACTGAGCGATCTCTGCCATACCCATAGCTTACTCTGACTGTTCCTTTTACTTTTATATTTTCTAGATCTCAAGTGACGGCGTCTCTTCCGTGGATTGACCTCCCAGTCTACCTAGATTGGAAGCCAAAGTGTCACATTTTTTCCTTTGCCCCTCAACTTTCTCTTCATAATTGCTGAGGGGCACAGGGCCCTGGGTGGGGCTTTGGTTTCCCGGGCGTTTCCGCACCCTCCTCAGCTCCCCGCCATGGAGTGGCTTCGGTCACCCAGGCTTTATTGTGGTCGGCAGTGAGGGTTCTGTGGGGGCGCACGGTTATGGCCTTTGCCTGCTCGGGGCCTTGGGGCTGTTCGGCCAGGCAGCTTTGGGAACAACAACAACACAAATAGGTAAATACAAATAGGTAAATACATATGATATGAGTGGGGAATGTTTTTATGAGGAGGAAGAGGATTATTCAGGCTTTCCTGAAGGTAAGGAGGACCAGATCACCTTCCTGAACAAGAATCTGATGGGGCTGATAAAGTGGAGAAAGGAAATGGAGGGGTGGAGGAAGACCATTGGGACTGTAGTGGAAGAGAGCTGTGTCCCGGGGGAGGGTTTAAATGATTTAACTGCTAGGGTCAACGAATTGGTATCTGAGAATGTGGCTTTAAAAGAACAGATTAAGGAATACAAAGAACATTTAAATGAGAGAGTGAAAGAGATAGAGGGCTGAGAGAGAGATTCGTGAATTGAGGGAGGAGAATGCTAGGCTAAAACAAGGAGTGGAAACAAATCAGGACAGGACACAAAAAATGGAGGAAGAGGTATCTCAAATGAAAAATGTCTGGGGTGATCGAGTGGGTGAAGCAGAGGTACAACTAAAAGCAATTATTGAGGAGCAAAAGGGACAGCAGGAGGAGAACCTGAACAAGAGGGTAGTTAATGTCATCAGACAAAATGAGAAACAGGTCAGTGATATTATTGATAAGAGGTGTGTAATTATGTTTGGAGATGTAGAAGAGGAAATATTAGATAGAAATACGAGAAAGGGTGTGGAGATGAAGAAAGTTGAGAAGATGATTGATGTGATAGACAAGATAAGGAGGGATGGAAGAGAGAGGTAGAGGATTGTTGGAGACTAGGGAAATACAAGAAAGGAGAAATGAGGCCAATGAAGATTAGATTTAAGTCAACCAAAGTAGCAGAAGAGGTACTCAGATCCAGCTGGAAGTTAAGTCAGGAGGGGAAATACAGAAATGTTAAACTAAGGAAAGATCTAAATGCGGAAGAGAGGGAAAAATTTAGAGAAATAAATAGAGAAGTCAAAGAAAAGAACGATAATAGATCAGAAGTGGAGAAGGGGGATTTTTTCTACAGAAACATGGATGGGAAAGTAAGGAAGTGGTACCTGAAGAAGGGGGAGAAGATAGGGGCAGAGGGGGGGAGAAAAGAAGTGGTGGTACAGGAAGAAGGATTGGAGGGAGAGGCAACAGGAAGGGGAAATAGTAGGATAAAGACAGGGAATATCAATCATAATGGTAAAAGCAACAGGTGCAAGATGGTCTATAGCAATGTGGATGGGCTGCTATCAAAGAAATTAGAAATAAATGATTACATCAGACAGGAAGAGCCCTTAATATTGTGTCTAGGTGAAACTAAACTAAATAAAGGGATAAGTTTGGAGGGATTGGGATGGAACAACTATAATATCTGGAGAAGGGATAGAGAAGACAAGATGGGGGGAGGGGTGCTAATTCTTACACATAATAAATTGAAAACAAGAATGATTGATCTGAATAATAGTAAAGCGGAAATATTAGCAGTAGAATTGACAGATGATGACAATCAAAAGGCGGATATTGTAGTGGCCTACATGCCGCCCTAAACAGGGGCTTGGGAAGAGGAGGAATACAAATTTATCAAAGATGAGATGATTATTTGTATTGAAAAATTAACTCGTAGAACCAATGAATTAATTATAGTAGGGGACTTCAACTGTAAAGAGGTGGATTGGGAGCAGAGAGAAGCTGGCAGCAACGTGAACTCGTGGGGGTATAGGCTACTGGATATGGTAACAGAAAATTTATTGGTGCAAAATATAAAGGAAAATACAAGAAGGGGAAATGATGAAGCATCCAGATTGGACCTAATGTTTACTAGAGACCCAGATGTAATTTCTGATATGAAATACTTACCACCTTTAGGCAAGAGCGATCATGTTGTAATGGAATTAGAAATCCTTTTGGGTTATTCCAATATGGAGGAGAGGGAGGAGCACAAGGAAACTAGGTTTGACTATGCAAA
Organism: Paralithodes platypus; assembly: GCA_032716605.1. NCBI lineage: Eukaryota > Metazoa > Arthropoda > Malacostraca > Decapoda > Lithodidae > Paralithodes > Paralithodes platypus. The sequence goes on from CM064486.1 coordinate 22,215,466, forward strand.
AGGAGACTACCAATCACTGAGACAATACTTTAGAGATGTTGACTGGAGTGAAATACATCAGAGAAATAGTGTAGATGAGAAGTATGGAGTATTTAAAACAATATATGAAGGAGTTAATAAATATGACCCTAAACAAGGTAATAGGTCAGCGAAGGAAAAGGATTGGTTTAATGAAAAATGTAGGAAAGCCAAGGAAAAGAGAGACCAAGCATGGAAGGCAGCTAGAAAAAGGTGTAATAGAGAAACTTGGAACAGATACAAGAGATTAAGAAATGTATATGCTACAATCAGGAGACAAGAAGCCAGAGCATATGAGAACATTGTGAAAAAATGTGAGTGATCCTAAGCTTTTCTATAGGTTTATAAATAGTAAAATGAAGGTAAGGGATAGAATAGTGAGGTTGAAGGTTGAAGGGACCACTTATGATGACGACCAGAATATGTGTGAAATTATAAACAATACACTACACTCAGTATATACTAAAGATGATAACTTTGAAGAAGTACCGGTAGGTGAAATTGGTGATAAACTGGGAGAGATTAATTTTCTCCCAGAGGAGCTAGTAGAAATAATGAAAGGACTAGATGTGAAAAAAGCAGGAAGCAAAAAACAAAGCCTGGAAAAAGATGAGAAACTGGGATTCGGAAGATAACAGGCAAAAGTATAAAGAGGAGAGAAACAAATACACAGAAATGAGGTCAGAGGCAAACCATGAGAAAGGGATAGTGGAGAACTATGAAAAGAATCCAAAAATGTTTTTCAAGTTTGTAAACGGCAAAAGGAAGATAAAAGCCACAATCGTAAAGATTAAAAGTGGAAACAGAATCATAGAAGAGGATACAGAAATTACGGAAGAACTAAATAGAAATTTTGCATCAGTATTTACAAAAGAAGGAGAATTCATTGCACCAGAAACCAATGAGATAGGTACAGAGGAAATGCCGGAAGTCACATTTAACAGAGCAGAGCTCATAGACATTATGAGTAAGGTGGATCCAAACAAAGCCGCCGGACCGGACGGAGTATCAGGCTGGATTATTAAAGAAAATGCCAAAGAACTGAGTATACCATTATATGATATAATGACCAAATCATTGGACACAGGGATAGTACCTACAGAATGGAAAAGAGCAAACATTATTCCTATATTTAAGGGAGGAAGCAGAGATAAACCACTGAACTATAGACCTGTATCACTATTGAGCATCCTCATGAAGATTCTGGAAGGATTAATAAGGGACAAATGGGTGAACTACCTGGAATCCAAAAGATTAATTACTGACCGACAATTTGGATTCAGAGGAGGCAGATCATGTGCAAGCAACTTGTTGAGTTTTTACTCTAGAGTAATACACACAGTGGACCAGAGGGAAGGATGGGTAGACTGCGCCTACCTAGACTTTAAAAAGGCATTTGACAAAGTTCCACACAAGAGATTGCTGTGGAAATTAAAACATGAGGGAAAAGTAGGAGACAAACTGCTGAAATGGATAGAGAGCTACCTTAGCGGAAGACAGATGAGAACAACAGTAAGGGGGAAATTGTCAAACTGGACTCAAATTACGAGTGGAGTACCACAAAGATCTGTCCTAGCCCCAATCATGTTTCTAATATTTGTAAATGACTTACCTGAGGGACTAACAAGCTACATGAGCATGTTTGCGGACGATGCTAAGCTGCTTAAAACGATCAGAACCCAGGAGGATTGCCTTGAGCTCCAAGCAGATTTGCAAAAGATCCATGAATGGAGCATCAAATGGAATATGGAGTTCAATGCAGGGAAATGTAAGACTCTAGAAATGGGTAAAAGCAAGTACAGACCTAGAAAAGATTATAAACTAGGAAACTAAGTGATTCCCAAAGCAGAAAAAGACTTGGGGATAGAATTTAAAGATAACATGTCTCCAGAAAGCCACGTAAATAAGATAGTGAGAGAATCACTAGCACTATTGGCAAATATCAGGATGTCTTTCAATTATCTTAATGAAAACGCCATGAAACAAATAATAACGGCAATAATAAGACCCAGGATGGAATATGCATCTGTAGTGTGGTCCCCTCACATGAAGAAACATATCCACAAAATTGAGAGGGTCCAGAGAGCAGCTACGAGTACATTTTTCGATTTTTAAACCTAAATTACACTAACCTAACCTAAAACACTCCATTTCAACGTATTTTAACCCTCCAGCCCCGGGGGCTATAGCTTACGACTGTGCTCCGGTACCGGGTGTTTTGACGATCTTTGGCCTATGTTAACTACTCTGTAAGTCAATGAATATGTCATGTAATGTTGTGAATAAAAAAGAATAATGTTCCACAAACCTTCCTCTGTCGAATGGCGTTGAGTAGAGGTCTCTAGCCCCTCTGGTTGCATAATGGTGAGTGCGGGAAGACGAGTGCTTTTCGGCGGCAAATTCTTCCCGCGTTCGAACGCGTCGCCCCGGCCATGGCTACGACGCACCTAGCCGCTCGTCGCGCCAAAGTATTTATCTCCCTTAGACGATTTTAGTGTTTGATATTGAGAATGTGATGTTTATTTGATATTTTCTAGTTATTTTGAGGCCAATTATATAAAATATGTTTATTAGGGTATCACTGTCACTGATATTGCTAATTTTCACTCGATACCGTACATTTTATTAGTAATTGAGGTAGCTTATTGTTGTATTAGGCACTGATTATTCGTTATCACAGGTGTTTATTATACTTTGGCCATCATATATTAGGTCTTGTGTCACTTTCACTTTGACAAATATGCTTTAGAGAGTGTCACTGTCACTGATAATGCTCATTTTTACTCGATACCGTACATTTTATTAGTAATTGAGGTAGGTTATTGTTGTATTAGGCACTGATTATTCATTATCACAGGTGTTTATTATACTTTGGCCATCAAATATTAGGTCTTGTGTCACTTTCACTTTGACAAATATGCTTTAGAGAGTGTCACTGTCACTGATAATGCTCATTTTCACTCGATACCGTACATTTTATTAGTAATTGAGGTAGGTTATTGTTGTATTAGGCACTGATTATTCGTTATCACAGGTGTTTATTATACTTTGGCCATCAAATATTAGGTCTTGTGTCACTTTCACTTTGACAAATATGCTTTAGAGAGTGTCACTGTCACTGATAATGCTCATTTTCACTCGATACCGTACATTTTATTAGTAATTGAGGTAGGTTATTGTTGTATTAGGCACTGATTATTCGTTATCACAGGTGTTTATTATACTTTGGCCATCAAATATTAGGTCTTGTGTCACTTTCACTTTGACAAATATGCTTTAGAGAGTGTCACTGTCACTGATAATGCTCATTTTCACTCGATACCGTACATTTTATTAGTAATTGAGGTAGGTTATTGTTGTATTAGGCACTGATTATTCGTTATCACAGGTATTTATTATACTTTGGCCATCAAATATTAGGTCTTGTGTCACTTTCACTTACTTATATGATTTGTAAATGTTTTATATACAATTTATTGTGTCTTTTTTCACTGATTTATATATTTCTATAGGTTCTAATCATATGAATGTCACTTGGTATATACATATGTGTCACTTTCACATATTATTATGGTGTAATTGTATTTGTATCAATGTTCTCATAATACATGACTTTTGTATTACAATACATTGGTTTTCTTCCACTTTTTGCCTATATATAATTATAGTGTACATATTGTCATTTTATTTGGCAATTTCAGTATGATTATTAGAACTCCAGCTTGGAGTGGTAATCAAAGAAGCACTCTAAAGCACAGAGTGCCACCTTGCACTCCACACACTCCATGGTTGACTTTTTACCTGACCTCGGCCTCACCCTGCTGTTGTAGCAGACATGGCACCGCTTCTGCTGCGTTCTTCCTGATTCATTCTGAGGCAGGGAACCAAGCCTGTGCCTAATCAAGTATTGAGCACACTGCAAGCGGTCAATAACGGCGGGCCCAGGATGTGCCACTGCCCTCTGTGGCGTAGCATACTTCTCCAGGAGCTCCGTCAACACCTGCTTTTGGAACCTCCGCAGGCTATTGAACTTCATGGGTGTGTTCACATTCCGAAGCTTGTATATTGTAGGCATTCAGAACTGACATGTCCACCATATGCAGAAAGAACTTTTTGTACCATCTGCACGAGGTACGCAGGCAGTCAATGAAGCTTATCTGCATGTCGGACTTGTCCACCAGCCTCATGTTGATGTTGTAGTCCAGGACAGCATCGGGCTTGGTCACCCTGGCCTGGGTGCGGCGATCCACCTTGCCAGTCTCCACCATTTCCCCCTTGTGGATGGTGCTCAGGAGGTTGACCTTCCGCTGGTCGTGCCAGTGGATAGCCAGAATGGGCCCCGACTTCTTCTTGAACACATCACCTTTTTTGGTCTTTGGAGGGAAAGGTGGCATGCCCTTCCTTTTCCTCGTACTGTGCCTACAGTCCCCGTCTTGCGCTCATGCAGGTACTGTGAGAGAGTGGGGGACGTGTAATAATTGTCCGTGTAGAGGACGTGATTCTTGTGAAAGTAGCGGTCCATCATGGCTTGCACCACTGCTCCGCCAAAGCCAATGAGGGGGTCCACAAGCAAGTCCCCTTCCTTCCCGCTGTAGACCAGGAAGTCCAGGACATAGCCAGTTTGGCAGTCGCACAGCACAAAGAATTTTATGCCAAAGCGATGTCTTTTTGAGGGGATGTACTGCCGGAAGCTGAGTTTTCCCCGGAACAGCACAAGAGACTCGTCAATGACGACCTTGCGGAAGGGCTTGAAGTAGGAGGTGAAGCGTTCTCGCATCATCTCATACAACGTCCTAATCTTCCACAGCTTGTCTGGGAGGTGGACGTCAAGGTTGGTGACAAGATGGAGCGCTGCGAGGATATCAAGGTACCGGTCGCGAGACATATTTCCCGAAGGCAGGGGTGGATATCAGATCATTGGTGATCCAATAGTCAGGCAACCTATGCTTCTTGACATGAGGCATTAGCATGGTGAGTGCCAGGAACACCATGAACTCTTTATGAGTCACTGGGGTCCACTGCCTCATGTGGCCCTTGGTCACCTTTCCCAAAAAGTGGACCTGGAATTGGTGCTGCTTATTTGTCTCTTTGACAACATAGCCTACCACCTCCTCATCAAAGAAGGCCTCAAACAGTTCGTGTGGTGGAGCATTGGGGCCTGCAGGAAAATTGGGGGTAACGCCTGAACCCTCCAGTACCTCATCAAAAGCTGGCACATCAGGGTTGTATCCATCCTCATCAACTACGTCTTGCCACTGAAAAACGTAGAATGGGTCTTGTCTACGCTGACGAGGAGCTCCAGCTGGTGGCCCAGCACGCCCACGGCCAACTCGGGAGGCGCGCGCCCTAGGGCGGCGAGGGCGGCGGCCAGGGCGGTGGGCAGCACGACGGGCAGCACGACGCCGGGCCAAGCGGATGGGTCGAGGGTCGTCGATGTCCATATAGTCATCGTCAGAGTGGTCATCTTGCCCTGACGGTGGACCTATGTAATCATGGCCAGAGTCTTGAGAGAGGTGCCCTTCATCATCAGTGGCCCCCACATAATCTGGCGGGGAACCAGTGATGCGTGGGCGGCGTGCGGGTGGGCGAGGTGGGGAAGGAGTGGCAGGTGAGGCTGTGTCCCCCCGAGGTCCCGGGCTCCTTGGCCTGCGACGAGTGACAGAAAGCAATGTTTCACTGTCACTAGGCCCAGGTATTGGTGATGCGAGCTCAAAGACTTCTTCAGGAAGACATGTTGAAGGCGGGAGAGGTGGGGAGGACCGTGGGGAAAGTTGCGGGGACGTATGGCTGGGGGTGGACGCCGCGGGAGCCTCGAACAAAACTCTCTTACTTTTCTTAATTTTCTTGGTATATTTCCTACCTTTCCCCTTTTCGGCAGCAGTATGTCTCCTGTCGGGGGACCTAGGAGGCAAATAGGCCGAAAGTGTGGGGTCCTCAACCCTTGGCAATGGTGGGGGTGGTGGGGAAGAATGCGGGGCATCCGGGTCATCTTGGGTGGCGTGGGTAGATAAGGGAGACAATGGCGGACGAGAAGGGTCACCACGCTGACCCTCACTCACAGCCTCATCCTCACCAAGTAGTTTTGCTTGTTCCCTAGCTGCCGCGGCCGCCTTCTCAAGTATTTTCTGCTTATACAAATGTAGCTTGAAAGGCGATTTACCTGGGGAAGGGCTTGGCGTCGTGTCACTTAAGCGAAATTTGGTGAGTGACCTTGAACTCTCCCACTCGCTCACTCTCTCAAGTTCACTGTCTTTAGGTAAACCAGCTTCCTCAACAACTGGTACATCACCTTCATCACTCTCATCACTGTCATGTTCTCTCGCAAATCCCAGGAATTGCTCTTCTTTGTCACTCTCATGGCCATAATCACTCGACTTATAATTACTGGAGTCGTCACTGACTTCATCATCAACATTATGCTTGGCATCAGCTCGCTCATAAAGTCTCAATGTCGTCTCAATACCTCCGGGAGATAACACATTTAGGCGATGGCGTCGGGGTAAGGCGCGACGAACAAGCAAGGGCGTCGTAGGAAGCACGGTATCGGACACAGCGGAATCACTATTTGGCGTACTGTCCATGATGGCGTCGGGGTAGATACTGTTGCTGTGGCGTAGTTTACGCCTGGTGGCGCCACCTACCGTCCCACGACACCGAAAATGTACGCGCGGCATTCGAAAGCACGCATGCAAGCAATGGGCGTTCAAGAGCCCTTCCGGGTTGCGCGGGCCGAGGTTGTTATGGGCGTTCAAGAGCCCATCCGGGTTGGAGGGGTTAAAGAGGTGTGTACCGATTAACTGTCGCCCCAAACCTCATGTACCTGTAAACCTACAAATATCCAGAGATTTGTACCAATAAACACACAACCGCTCGTGTACACACACACACACACACACACACACACACACACACACACACACTCACACATTTAAATGAGAGAGTGAAAGAGATAGATGATGGGTATAGGGAGAGGGCTGAGAGAGAGATTCGTGAATTGAGGGAGGAGAATGCTAGGCTAAAACAAGGAGTGGAAACAAATCAGGACAGGACACAAAAAATGGAGGAAGAGGTATCTCAAATGAAAAATGTCTGGGGTGATCGAGTGGGTGAAGCAGAGGTACAACTAAAAGCAATTATTGAGGAGCAAAAGGGACAGCAGGAGGAGAACCTGAACAAGAGGGTAGTTAATGCCATCAGACAAAATGAGAAACAGGTCAGTGATATTATTGATAAGAAGAGATGTGTAATTATGTTTGGAGATGTAGAAGGGGAAATATTAGATAGAAATACGAGAAAGGGTGTGGAGATGAAGAAAGTTGAGAAGATGATTGATGTGATGGATAGACAAGATAAGGAGGGATGGAAGAGAGAGGTAGAGGATTGTTGGAGACTAGGGAAATACAAGAAAGGAGAAATGAGGCCAATGAAGATTAGATTTAAGTCAACCAAAGTAGCAGAGGAGGTACTCAGATCCAGCTGGAAGTTAAGTCAGGAGGGGTAATACAGAAATGTTAAACTAAGGAAAGATCTAAATGTGGAAGAGAGGGAAAAATTTAGAGAAATAAATAGAGAAGTCAAAGAAAAGAACGATAATAGATCAGAAGTGGAGAAGGGCTTTCTTTTCTACAGAAACATGGATGGGAAAGTAAGGAAGTGGTACCTGAAGAAGGGGGAGAGGATAGGGGCAGAGGGGGGGAGAAAAGAAGTGGTGGTACAGGAAGAAGGATTGGAGGGAGAGGTGCAACAGGAAGGGGAAATAGTAGGATAAAGACAGGGAATATCAATCATAATGGTAAAAGCAACAGGTGCAAGATGGTCTATAGCAATGTGGATGGGCTGCTATCAAAGAAATTAGAAATAAATGATTACATCAGACAGGAAGAGCCCTTAATATTGTGTCTATGTGAAACTAAACTAAATAAAGGGATAGGTTTGGAGGGAATGGGATGGAACAACTATAATATCTGGAGAAGGGATAGAGAAGACAAGATGGGGGGAGGGGTGCTAATTCTTACACATAATAAATTGAAAACCAGAATGATTGATCTGAATAATAGTAAAGCGGAAATATTAGCAGTAGAATTGACAGATGATGACAATCAAAAGGCGGATATTGTAGTGGCCTACATGCCGCCCTACACAGGGGCTTGGGAAGAGGAGGAATACAAATTTATCAAAGATGAGATGATTATTTGTATTGAAAAATTAACTCGTAGAAACAATGAATTAATTATAGTAGGGGACTTCAACTGTAAAGAGGTGGATTGGGAGCAGAGAGAAGCTGGTAGCAACGTGAACTCGTGGGGGTATAGGCTACTGGATATGGTAACAGAAAATTTATTGGTGCAAAATATAAAGGAAAATACAAGAAGAAGGGGAAATAATGAAGCATCCAGATTGGACCTAATGTTTACTAGAGACCCAGATGTAATTTCTGATATAAAATACTTACCACCTTTAGGCAAGAGCGATCACGTTGTAATGGATATAGAAATCCTATTGGGTTATTCCAATATGGAGGAGAGGGAGGAGCACAAGGAAACTAGGTTTGACTATGCAAAAGGAGACTACCAATCACTGAGACAATACTTTATAGAGATGTTGACTGGAGTAAAATACATCAGAGAAATAGTGTAGACGAGAAGTATGGAGTATTTAAAACAATATATGAAGAAGGAGTTAATAAATATGTCCCTAAACAAGGTAATAGGTCAGCGAAGGTAAAGGATTGGTTTAATGAAAAATGTAGGAAAGCCAAGGAAAAGAGAGACCAAGCGTGGAAGGCAGCTAGAAAAAGGTGTAATAGAGAAACTTGGAACAGATACAAGAGATTAAGAAATGTATATGCTGCAATCAGGAGACAAGAAGCCAGAGAATATGAGAAGAACATTGTGAAAAAATGTAAGAGTGATCCTAAGCTGTTCTATAGGTTTATAAATAGTAAAATGAAGGTAAGGGATAGAATAGTGAGGTTGAAGGTTGAAGGGACCACTTATGATGACGACCAGAATATGTGTGAAATTATGAACAATACACTACACTCAGTATATACTAAAGGTGATAACTTTGTAGAAGTACCGGTAGGTGAAATTGGTGATAAACTGGGAGAGATTAATTTTCTCCCAGAGGAGCTAGTAGAAATAATGAAAGGACTAGATGTGAAAAAAGCAGTGGGACCTGATAATGTAGCGGGATGGATTTTGAAAGAATGTGCTGACGAACTAGTGAAACCCTTATATGAGATAATGAAATACTCTCTGGAAGTGGGAAAATTACCAATGGACTGGAAGAGAGCCAACATTGTACCGATTTATAAAGGTGGGAACAGGGAACATTCATTGAATTATCGACCTGTGTCACTTACTAGTATAGTGTGCAAAATCTGTGAGAAAATAAGACTTGGGGATAGAATTTAAGGATAACATGTCTCCAGAAAGCCACATAAATAAGATAGTGAGAGAATCACTAGCACTATTGGCAAATATCAGGATGTCTTTCAATTATCTTAATGCTAGTAAAACACACTCCATTATCATCAGCAGATCTCGTACCTTGGATCCTTCCCATCCTTATCTACAAGTTTCTGGCGAGCAAATTGAGAATGTGGATACTCTGCGTTTGTTAGGAGTTACTCTTGATCCCAAACTTACTTTTGAAAAGCATATTCGTTCTTTCTCCTCTTCCATTTCCCCAAAAATTGGTCTGCTTCGCAAGGTTTATAAAACATTTGCTTGTGATGCCACAGTTATCAAGTCTTTTTATGCTTTTATTTTGCCACATTTCGAGTACTGCTCACCTGTCTGGTTGTCAGCAGCTGACTGCCATCTCAAGTTGCTTGACAGGTCGCTAAATTCCATCAGTTTTATTCTACCTAATTTGTCTCTTGATCTGTGTCATCGACGTAAAGTTGGTGCCCTTAGTCTTTTATTTAAAGTTTTTAACAACCCTCAGCATCCCTTACATGGGGTTCTGCCTGGGCCCTATGTCCGGGCTCGTGCAACTAGATTCACAAGCAATCTTAATTATCTTGCCATGAGCCGTGTTAATTTTTCTACTACACAGTTTTCACGGTGTTTTGTGCCGGCCATGGTTGACTTGTGGAATAAGTTGCCAAATGAGCTAGTCAATTCAGCTAATATCTCCATTTTTAAGTCTAGAGTTAATGCTTTTTTGCAGCATTAATTCTAATTTTTAAACTTATTATATTCTATTTTATTGTATTATATTTAAGCTTGATATCCTCCACTGCATAATATGTTATCTGTGTTTAATATGTGTATATGTACAGTACAGTATACAGTGTATGTTTTTATTTTTTCCTAAGTTGCCATAGTCTCTCTCCAGTGCCTCCGGGTGTTTTGTGTGGATTGATCTTGATGGTGTTTCTGCACCCTGGTTGGAGACTTCGGCATCTCATATAATAATAATAATAATAATGAAAACGCCATGAAACAAATAATAATGGCAATAATAAGACCCAGGATGGAATATGCATCTGTAGTGTGGTCCCCTCACATGAAGAAACATATCCACAAAATTGAGAGGGTACAGAGAGCAGCTACGAGTACATTTTTCGATTTTTAAACCTAAATTACACTAACCTAACCTAAAACACTCCATTTCAACGTATTTTAAAGAGGTGTGTACCGATTAACTGTCGCCCCAAACCTCATGTACCTGTAAACCTACAAATATCCAGAGATTTGTACCAATAAACACACAACCGCTCGTGTACACACACACACACACACACTCACACATTTAAATGAGAGAGTGAAAGAGATAGATGATGGGTATAGGGAGAGGGCTGAGAGAGAGATTTGTGAATTGAGGGAGGAGAATGCTAGGCTAAAACAAGGAGTGGAAACAAATCAGGACAGGACACAAAAAATGGAGGAAGAGGTATCTCAAATGAAAAATGTCTGGGGTGATCGAGTGGGTGAAGCAGAGGTACAACTAAAAGCAATTATTGAGGAGCAAAAGGGACAGCAGGAGGAGAACCTGAACAAGAGGGTAGTTAATGCCATCAGACAAAATGAGAAACAGGTCAGTGATATTATTGATAAGAAGAGATGTGTAATTATGTTTGGAGATGTAGAAGGGGAAATATTAGATAGAAATACGAGAAAGGGTGTGGAGATGAAGAAAGTTGAGAAGATGATTGATGTGATGGATAGACAAGATAAGGAGGGATGGAAGAGAGAGGTAGAGGATTGTTGGAGACTAGGGAAATACAAGAAAGGAGAAATGAGGCCAATGAAGATTAGATTTAAGTCAACCAAAGTAGCAGAGGAGGTACTCAGATCCAGCTGGAAGTTAAGTCAGGAGGGGGAATACAGAAATGTTAAACTAAGGAAAGATCTAAATGCGGAAGAGAGGGAAAAATTTAGAGAAATAAATAGAGAAGTCAAAGAAAAGAACGATAATAGATCAGAAGTGGAGAAGGGCTTTTTTTTCTACAGAAACATGGATGGGAAAGTAAGGAAGTGGTACCTGAAGAAGGGGGAGAGGATAGGGGCGGAGGGGGGGAGAAAAGAAGTGGTGGTACAGGAAGAAGGATTGGAGGGAGAGGTGCAACAGGAAGGGGAAATAGTAGGATAAAGACAGGGAATATCAATCATAATGGTAAAAGCAACAGGTGCAAGATGGTCTATAGCAATGTGGATGGGCTGCTATCAAAGAAATTAGAAATAAATGATTACATCAGACAGGAAGAGCCCTTAATATTGTGTCTAGGTGAAACTAAACTAAATAAAGGGATAAGTTTGGAGGGAATGGGATGGAACAACTATAATATCTGGAGAAGGGATAGAGAAGACAAGATGGGGGGAGGGGTGCTAATTCTTACACATAATAAATTGAAAACCAGAATGATTGATCTGAATAATAGTAAAGCGGAAATATTAGCAGTAGAATTGACAGATGATGACAATCAAAAGGCGGATATTGTAGTGGCCTACATGCCGCCCTACACAGGGGCTTGGGAAGAGGAGGAATACAAATTTATCAAAGATGAGATGATTATTTGTATTGAAAAATTAACTCGTAGAAACAATGAATTAATTATAGTAGGGGACTTCAACTATAAAGAGGTGGATTGGGAGCAGAGAGAAGCTGGTAGCAACGTGAACTACTCGTGGGGGTATAGGCTACTGGATATGGTAACAGAAAATTTATTGGTGCAAAATATAAAGGAAAATACAAGAAGAAGGGGAAATGATGAAGCATCCAGATTGGACCTAATGTTTACTAGAGACCCAGATGTAATTTCTGATATAAAATACTTACCACCTTTAGGCAAGAGCGATCACGTTGTAATGGATATAGAAATCCTATTGGGTTATTCCAATATGGAGGAGAGGGAGGAGCACAAGGAAACTAGGTTTGACTATGCAAAAGGAGACTACCAATCACTGAGACAATACTTTAGAGATGTTGACTGGAGTGAAATACATCAGAGAAATAGTGTAGACGAGAAGTATGGAGTATTTAAAACAATATATGAAGAAGGAGTTAATAAATATGTCCCTAAACAAGGTAATAGGTCAGCGAAGGTAAAGGATTGGTTTAATGAAAAATGTAGGAAAGCCAAGGAAAAGAGAGACCAAGCGTGGAAGGCAGCTAGAAAAAGGTGTAATAGAGAAACTTGGAACAGATACAAGAGATTAAGAAATGTATATGCTGCAATCAGGAGACAAGAAGCCAGAGAATATGAGAAGAACATTGTGAAAAAATGTAAGAGTGATCCTAAGCTGTTCTATAGGTTTATAAATAGTAAAATGAAGGTAAGGGATAGAATAGTGAGGTTGAAGGGACCACTTATGATGACGACCAGAATATGTGTGAAATTATGAACAATACACTACACTCAGTATATACTAAAGGTGATAACTTTGAAGAAGTACCGGTAGGTGAAATTGGTGATAAACTGGGAGAGATTAATTTTCTCCCAGAGGAGCTAGTAGAAATAATGAAAGGACTAGATGTGAAAAAAGCAGTGGGACCTGATAATGTAGCGGGATGGATTTTGAAAGAATGTGCTGACGAACTAGTGAAACCCTTATATGAGATAATGAAATACTCTCTGGAAGTGGGAAAATTACCAATGGACTGGAAGAGAGCCAACATTGTACCGATTTATAAAGGTGGGAACAGGGAACATCCATTGAATTATTGACCTGTGTCACTTACTAGTATAGTGTGCAAAATCTGTGAGAAAATAATTAAGAAAAGATGGATGATTTACTTGGAAAAGAATAATCTACTATCTAACAGGCAATTTGGATTCAGGGAGGGTACCTCATGTATTACAAATTTACTCAGTTTTTATGATAGAGTGGTTGACATATTACAAGAGAGAGATGGATAATAATAATAATAAGCATGTTACTTATTTCTCATAAGCGCCAATTTTTCCGAAGAATTCACTAGCGCTCGAAAAGAGAAAGAAAAAAGAACAAAAATCAATGCATCAAAAGAAGGCTTATATACAACACACATTTAACAATCACTAGCAGTGGCAAAATAGCCTAAACTCTATAGCCATCTGTCATGACACCTCTCTCAAGATCATAGCTTCTCTCAAAGAGAAAAGTCATAAGTTGTCTCTTGAAGCATTCAACAGAACTCAGTTGTCTCATGGACAGCGGCAACCTGTTATACAACCTCGGAGCCATGTAGGAGAATGACCTCTCAAAGAAAGAAGACTGCTGGAAAGCCCTTGGTTCATCAAGACGAAAAGGGTCATTGTCATGACGCACAACTACACCATGGTGTGCCGGTGGGCGCCTGAGAAGCTCCGCAAGGTACCTAGGCTCACCAAATTTGAGAACCTTAAAAGTCACCAAACACAACTTAAATTCTATTCTTGCTCTTACTGGCAGCCAGTGCAGTTCTATGTGAAGAGATGTAGTAGGAGTTCTAGGTAGAACACCAAAAATTAGTCTTGCGGCCCTGTTAAGAACAGACTGAACTTTCTTCAAAATATAATTTGGAAGACCCACCAACAGGGCATTGCAATAATCAACACGAGAGAAGACCAATGAGTGAACCAACGTCAGGAGGCAACGTCTGGTTAAAAACGGCTTCACCAAATAGAGATTTCTGATGTGCAAGTAACAACTTTTAACTATCTGGTTTACATGCTCTTTGAAATCTAATCGGGAGTTCACATATACACCCAGATTTCGAACAGAGTTGGCCGGTCGCAGCTGAGATCCACCCACATTGATGGAGAGGGCACCCACTATATCATCAGCTCTTCTATTTCCTCGGATGATGAGAATATCAGTTTTACCATCATTTAGTTTAAGTTTTCTCGCTCTCATCCACTTCTTGATATCAGACATCAACAATTCCATCTTACTCCGTATATCAACTATATTTGTGATTCTCACATAAATCTGGGTGTCATCTGCATAAAAGTGAAAGGTGACATTATGTGCACGAAGCAGATGGGTGGATGGATGGTGGATGGATGGGTGGATTGCGTATATATTGACATGAAGAAAGCTTTTGACAGAGTATCGCATAGCAGGCTGAAGTGGAAATTAAAGGAGTATGGAAGGATTCAGGGTAGTTTGTTAAATTGGATGGAGGACTATCTTTCAGGGAGACAGATGAGGACTACTATCAGAGATAAATTTTCTACGTGGAAAGATGTCACAAGTGGAGTTCCGCAGGGAGCGGTGCTGGCTCCCATAATGTTTCTAATATACATTAACGACATGCCAAAGGATATAAATGCATATATGAATATGTTTGCAGATGATGCCAAGATCAGCGTATAGAAGATGAAAACAGTGGTAGGGAATTACAGAGGGATTTGGATAGGATAGATCAATGGAGCAAGAAGTGGAAAATGGAATTTAACACAAATAAATGTCATGTAGTGGAAATGGGAGTAAGTAAAAGAAGGCCTCATATGGAATATAAGTTAGGAGAAAACACTATTAACCCATCAGAGAAAGAAAAGGACTTAGGGATAACTGTTAGGAGTGATCTTTCACCTGAGAATCATATTAATAAGATAGTGGGAGAAACATATGGACTGCTAAACAGAATAAAAATAGCCTTTAACTATATAAACGAGGAGATGCTGGAGAAAATAATAAAAACATTGGTGAGACCAAGACTAGAGTATGCGGCAGTGGTGTGGGCACCACATCTAAAAAAAACATATAAAGAAGCTGGAGAAGGTTCAGAGAGCTGCAACTAGGATGATACCAGAACTGAGAGAATTACCATATGAGGAGAGATTAAAGAAATTAGATTTACCATCTCTAATGGATAGGAGGGAGAGAGGCGATATGATTATGATGTACAAATGTGTGAGAGGACTCGAAAAGGTGGACAAGAAGGGTTATATTGTGAAAGATAATGGTAGAACTAGGGGGCATAGATATAAGCTAATGAAAGGAAGATGTAAAGGAGATGTGAGAAAGTATAGTTTCCCTTACAAAAGAATAAGTGGAATCAGTTGGAAGAGGAAGTGGTGTGTGCCAAAAAAAAATCATATTTTTAAGGCAAAGTTAGATAATTGTAACTCAGGAAGCGGGACAATACGAGCCTACAAAGCTCAACTCCTGTATACTACAAATAGGTAAATACAAATAGGTAAATACACTCACACTCTCACACACACACACACACACACACACACACACACACACACACACAGTGATCAACCAGCTAGATTGGACCTTCTATTCACAAGAAGGGAGGAGGAGGTTCAAAGTATTCAGTACCTATGCCCACTAGGAAAAAGCGACCATGCAGTTCTGGACATAGACTTATTATTGAAGTATAATCTACCCAAGGGAAGGGAAAAACACAAGGAAAATCACTGGATGTATTCCAGAACCGATTTCGTAGGACTACGGGATTTTTTCAAATCACAAAATTGGGATCAGGTGTTATCTGAAAGTGAGGTAGACAAAAAACTCAAGGCATTCATGGAGATCTATGATACTGGTATAAAAACTTTTGTCCCTAAGTACATTAATAAAAGGAAAAAAAGTAATCGCAAAGTATGGTTTAACCGCGAATGTAGGCAAGCACAGGAAGCAAAAAACAAAGCCTGGAAAAAGATGAGAAACTGGGATTCGGAAGATAACAGGCAAAAGTATAAAGAGGAGAGAAACAAATACACAGAAATGAGGAGGAGGTCAGAGGCAAACCATGAGAAAGGGATAGTGGAGAACTATGAAAAGAATCCAAAAATGTTTTTCAAGTTTGTAAACGGCAAAAGGAAGATAAAAGCCATGATCGTTAAGATTAAAAGTGGAAACAGAATCATAGAAGAGGATACGGAGATTGCGGAAGAACTAAATAGAAATTTTGCATCAGTATTTACAAAAGAAGGAGAATTCATTGCACCAGAAACCAATGAGATAGGTACAGAGGAAATGCCGGAAGTAACATTTAACAGACCAGAGCTCATAGACAAAATGAGTAAGGTGGATCCAAACAAAGCCGCTGGACCGGACGGAGTATCAGGCTGGATTATTAAAGAAAATGCTATGGAACTGAGTATACCGTTATATGACATAATGACCAAATCATTGGACACAGGGATAGTACCTACAGAATGGAAAAGAGCAAACATTATTCCTATATTTAAGGGAGGAAGCCGAGATAAACCACTGAACTATAGACCTGTATCACTATTGAGCATCCTCATGAAGATTCTGGAAGGATTAATAAGGGACAAATGGGTGAAATACCTGGAATCCAAAAGATTAATTACTGACCGACAATTTGGATTCAGAGGTGGCAGATCATGTATAAGCAACTTGTTGAGTTTTTACTCTAGAGTAATAGACACAGTGGACAAAAGGGAAGGATGGGTAGACTGTGCCTACCTAGACTTTAAAAAGGCATTTGACAAAGTTCCACACAAGAGATTGCTATGGAAATTAAAACATGAGGGAAAAGTAGGAGACAAACTGCTGAAATGGATGGAGAGCTACCTTAGCGGAAGACAGATGAGAACAACAGTAAGGGGGAAATCGTCAAACTGGACTCAAATTACGAGTGGGGTACCACAAGGATCTGTTCTAGCCCCAATCATGTTTCTAATATTTGTAAATGACTTGCCTGAGGGACTAACAAGCTACATGAGTATGTTTGCGGACGATGCTAAGCTGCTTAAAACGATCAGAACCCAGGAGGATTGCCTTGAGCTCCAAGCAGATTTGCAAAAGATCCATGAATGGAGCATCAAATGGAATATGGAGTTCAATGCAGGGAAATGTAAGACTCTAGAAATGGGTAAAAGCAAGTACAGACCTAGAAAAGATTATAAACTAGGAAACGAAGTGATTCCCAAAGCAGAAAAAGAAAAAGACTTGGGGATAGAATTTAGGGATAACATGTCTCCAGAAAGCCACGTAAATAAGATAGTGAGAGAATCACTGGCATTATTGGCAAATATTAGGATGTCTTTCAATTATCTTAATGAAAACACCATGAAACAAATAATAACGGCAATAATAAGACCCAGGATGGAATATGCATCTGTAGTGTGGTCCCCTCACTTGAAGAAACATATACACAAAATTGAGAGGGTACAGAGAGCAGCTACGAGGATGATCCCAGGTTTGGAAAATTTGGAGTACCAAGAGAGGCTCGAGAGATTGAATCTACCTACACTGGAACAGAGAAGGAAACGAGGACAGCAAATTCAGATATATAAATGTGTTAGAGGTATTGACAAAATCGACCAAGAAAACTTCATAGAGAGGGATGGAGGTGAGAGGACAAGAGGTCACAGCTACAAACTAAAAGTGCTAAATAGTAAATCTGATCTGAAAAGTAAAAGATTTCCTACCAACTCGATTAATGGGTGGAACAAATTGCCAGCCGAAGTAGTGTCTGCACCATCAGTGCATAGTTTCAAAGCACGGTATGACAAACATATCTTAGGAGGCGGGAATTAACGAGCATGCTCACTCCCGCAAATACAACTAGTGTAAGTACAACTAGTGTAAGTACACACACACAGCCCGTAGCCTAGTAGGTAGAGCTCTCGTCTCACACGAGGGGTCGGGGCGGAGACAAATTGGGCTTGTCTCCTTTCATGTGTTAGCCTCAGTTCACCTAGCTGTAAATAGGTACCTGGAATAAGTGGACGACGTTGTGACGTCCCATCTGGGGTTGGCAAAAATGGTACAAGGCGAGATGGGTATCATATGGTTCACCTAAGCTGATGGCTACCTAAGCCTTCGGGCGAGACGGTACCGTCTATAGTGAGAATGGTACCATACAGATCCACCCTAAGCCTTCGTTTCCGATGTCGCCAATTGGCTAAATACAGACTACACACACATCCACAGCCATTCCAACAGTACATAAAACACTTAACATGCATTTCACGCAATACATTCCCAGTTAAGGAGGCGCGATAATAATGAGCTTAGCTCGCATTGCGTGGATTCCCCTTGACGAACAAGTAACTGAGTAACACGTGTGTTTCGGTAATGGTACCCCCGGTACACTGATTTTTCATTTGAACTTATAATTTGTGTTATATAAGTTTATTATGAAATATTATAAAAAATTAAGGTAAGTATATAAGAGATATATACTGTAGTACTTATGATTAAATGATCGTATTTCGACGAGTAGTCCGAAAAGGACGGAGGTAGTTTCTCAGCCTTTCAGACAAATCCGAAAGGCTGAACCATGAGTCAGAATTGAAATGCTAGTCCGAAAGTCTGAGAATTCCGAAAGATTGAAGTCCGAAAGAGCGGGGGTTTACTGTAGTTGCAAGTTTTGACTATCTGATCAGTTGTTTTTTAAAACTCAATTTTGAGTCAAAGAACACACCGAGATTCCTAACACATACAGCAGGAAAGGGTTGTTTCACCGATGTTAAGTGATCCAAAATCGTTGACACTAGTTGTCATGGGACCGTGACTGAGATTATTTACTTATAGGTAGATAGGTATAATTATCCGAGCGGGAAATTGTGGAGTGAGGGGTGGTGCGTAGGGGTGGCCGACTCAAGATAGAGCAAGAACAGGACAAACATAAAACAACGAACACACACAGACAAAACACAAATTCACACACATCTAGGTCTCCAAAGTCCCTTCAGCACTCCCCCGGCCCCCCGGAGAGGTTCCAATCTCGGCAGGCAGACGCGCAGCGGAGCCGGGCAAGGCGTACCCTTCATATTAATCGTCTCCCCGAGCCAGGCGCCTGATGGACTATTATCTAGTCCAACTTGCGCCCGACCCCTTCCCCCAAATGACCATGTGTACTGTTCACTCATCTATTCACAAGCATTCTCCATTCATTCCTGTTTATTACCACTTCCTTTGCCTGATCTATAGTCATTCCTCTATCATCCAAAGTTTGTCTTACAGTCTCTCCATCTCAATGGGGGTCTTCCTGCCCTTCTGTCTCCCCTTGTATCTGACTAACATATTCTCTTTGTAAGCCTTTCATCTCCCGTTCGTTCAACATGACCATACCAGCTCAGCACCCTTCTGTCCACTCTGGCCGACAAATGTTCCCGCTGCCCAACTCTCCTACGTATCCCTTCATTCCTCAATCTGTCTCTACGAGTAACTCCACACATACTTTTCAAGCAGCTCATCTCCATCACATCCAGCTTTCTTCTCTCCTTTTCCTTCAGAGCCCATGTCTCAGCCCCATACATCACTGTTGGCACAATTTATTGATACATTGCACTTTTTACACTAACACAAATGATAATACAGCAAGAAAAAAAATACCTGTTTTATGTTTCGTTGAAAAAGCTTGAAAAATATCCCTGTTGTGGCTGTCGACTTTCATTGATACTTACATAGCTGAGTAGAGTAAAGAATGACATACATCATATATACAGAGGAACCACCCTGCTTTTATAGTGTTCGAGTTGAAGGGCCATTAGTACCTATTGGGCCGGCCGCGTACGTTTAGGGCGCCGAGGAATAATAGGTACGCACTAAATTTCAGCCTATTTTTCTCAACAATGAATGGGAATATTCACAATGACTTTGTGTCATATGAAACTACAACCATTCCTGCATAATATGAGATTAAATAGGATATGCTTCTGAAATTTGGGAGACGGGTACAGTCACCGAAAGGAAATTATCCATATATTATATTGCGTACTTATTGGTTACCTTACCCTAAGGGACCTCAGAACATTGATTATAATAGCAGTAGAAGAGAGAGAGGGCTAGTGTTAAAGGTGGGTAAATAATAATAAAATAAACACTACAGTACTGTACTTACCTCCTCTTGTTTATAGTCTTCTTCTTCATTATCACTACCCTTCTTGGCTGCCTTGGCTTTTTTCCTCTTGGGGGCCACATCTTCCTCGTCCTCCTCCTTCTCATTATTCTCCCTCTCTCTCTTGCCATCTACCTCCTCCTCCCCAGACTCTTTACCAGCCACGTTGTTAGTGTCCGCCTCGTTCTTCTCTCCATCTTCCTTCTCTTCTTCCTCTGCTTTCTTGTCGTCATCGAAACTCTCCTCTTCCATGTCTTCTTCGTTGGCCTGTATGATGTTGTCTATGTCCTTTCCCCGGCCAGCGTTCCCGGCTCCAGCGGCTGCCTCCATCTCATCCTGGATAAAGTTAACACAAGAAATAACTCTTAAAAACTTTCAAGAGATAAGGGTTCTCTGTAAATGTCATAGGAGGCAACTAATAGGGGCAGGTGGTTTTACAGCCACATTCATTAATATTGATGCAATTTAAACCCTCACTTACTGTATGTAATTTGTAAAGTGAACATTTTAAGTGAATATACTGTACCTGGTATTGAACTAAGAAAGAGACAATGTGGAAAAGAGCAGTGAATACCCATGTGCAGTGTGTGGAAAGGGTGTGGGCGCTAACTCAATTCGATGTAGCATCTGTCGATGTTGGGTACACCATGGGAGTAAGCGCCGTAATAGAATAAAAGGACCCCTGCTGAAGGATAAGTCAGAAATAGAGAAATTTGAGTGCGTAGTGTGCAAAGGCGAGCTTGTGTTAAGTGATGATCCTGTGGCTGTGAACTTTGGAAATGAGTCTTTGGAGCTGATGGACAAGTTTTGTTACCTAGGAGATACCATCTCTGCCGGTGGTGGGGCCGAGGCTGCCACTGTCGCTAGAATTAGATGTGGCTATGGGAAGTTCAGAGAACTGCTCCCAATTCTGACCATGAAAAGAATCCCTCTCCCCCTGAAGGGAAAGGTGTATGCCTCATGTGTTAGAAGTGCAATGACGTATGCCTCAGAAACATGGGCCGTTAAAGTAGAGGATGTCAATAGAATGGACCGTAATGAGATGAGAATGGTGAGATAGATGTGTGGGGCCAGGCTGCAGGATAGAATAACAAATGAGGAGTTGAGGAGACGTTTAGGTATAAAGAGATATAGCGAGGTGATGCGTACAAGTAGACTGGGATGGTATGGACATGTGGAGAGAATGGATGAACAAAATTGGGTGAAAAAATGCAGGTGTGATTGTGGAGGGAGCTGCACCAAGGGGTGGACAGAGGAAGACTTGGGATCGGACTGTACGTGCCGATCTCAAATCCAAAATCTTGACAAGAGAAGCAGCCCTTAACAGGGTTGCCTGGAGCACCGCCATTAGGACAAGAGACTGAAACTGCACGTATGTGTGGAGCACTCAGTCTTAAAATTGTATGTATATATGTATGTACTCAATTCAGTCTGGGATGATATCCTGGGAGAATCACATGCTTTCATTAATTTAATTTGGGGCGTTATTCAGGAGCATGCTTAACCTAAGAAGTGCGCATGGGGGTAATTAGAAATGTCCCCCTGTGCTGACGTATTTAAGCTGTTTCCATCACTAAAATATTCATTCTACCATAAATAGCATTAATACTTATCCATACGCGCCTATTATGGGTTGATTATAAAGGTATTAACCTGAAACAACAATAAAACGAGTGAAAACAGCGTTTGGATGGTCAAAATCGGAGATATAGGCCGCGAGTTATATAATGTATGGGTGAGGCAACCTGCTTTCCCGCCAATTTCCCCCAAGGCCACTGAGACACAGTCGATCGATATTCTCTCTCTCTCTCTTGCACTCGCTTTCTAACACTGATGACAATGCCCTGCTTGCAACTCGCTAATGTTAACACGAAAATATACCTCAGAATAAGGGAATAACAGGGAAAATAGGTGATAACTGAAGGAGGAGAGGAAAGTGGGGAAGGAGGGGAGGTAGAGGAGTGATATTTTGCATGGCCCAGGGGCCCAAAAAAAATAAAACAATTTTTTTTTTTTTTATTCGATGTACCCTCCAGCCCCGGCTATGTACTGTATTATATATATATTCCTCGAAACCCGGGTGTTTTGGCCGAAAAACGTCTAGGCTAGGCTACCGTATATTCGCTAATCAGACTGCTTCCCGCATTCCCGCGCATCCCCAAGCGTAGCTGTGTTATTTACCTGTAGAATGGCATTAAGTAGAGCTCTCTAAGTCAACTGGTTGAGCTGTGATGATGATTTCATTGGAGATAACTTTATGGCCAAAACAGTCACTTTACACCACTTTTCGATACTTAACAACAACATACAGGCACACACGAACAAGCGACGCTCTCCTTCTTGTGGCCGGAGATGCGGGGCGTCGGTCCAGCCGGCTGTTGTTTACATGCGTCGGACCGACGCCTCGCACACGAAGCTCACAGGCTTTCAACCACTGGGCGTTCAAGAGGCCTTCCGGGTACCTGTTATATGCTTTTTTATGGGCGTTCAAGAGCCCTTCCGTGGTGAGAGGGTTAACCCTCCAGCCCCGACTATGTATTATATATATATTCCCCGAAATCCGGGTGTTTTGGCCGAAAAACGTCTAGGCTAGGCTACCGTATATTTGTTAATCTGACTGCTTCCCGCATTCCCGCGCATCCCCAAGCGTAGCTGTGTTATTTACCTGTAGAATGGCGTTAAGTAGAGCTCTCTAAGTCAACTGGTTGAGTTGTGATGATGATTTCATTGGAGATAACTTTATGGCAAAAACAGCCACTTTACACTACTTTTCGATACTTAACAACAACATACAGGCACACACGAACAAGCGACGCTCTCCTTCTTGTGGCCGGAGATGCGGGGCGTTGGTCCAGCCGGCTGTTGTTTACATGCGTCGGACCGACGCCTCGCACACGAAGCTCACAGGCTTTCAACCACTGGGTGTTCAAGAGCCCTTCCGGGCACCTGTTATATGCTTTTTTATGGGCGTTCAAGAGCCCTTCCGTGGTGAGAGGGTTAACCCGTACAGCCCCAGCGACGCGTCTGACGCGTCGGCGATGTATGTAACGCACAGCCCCAGAGACGCGTCTGACGCGTCACCCTAATTGCGCCAACCGTAACCTCAGGTGTAGCCACTCAAGAGGGCTCAGATTTGTATGGGAACTGTGTACGTATCCCACACAACCGTGCCGATGGTTGAAAACTCTCAAAGTCCACGTGCGTGCGCGTGAGCGCGCAATAACTTGTTTTTTTGGGGTAATTGCCTTCAATTTTTTACTCTTGTAAAATACGTTTTCGGGGGCTCTGTAGGACCATTCTTTAAGCTTTTTGAGCGGTTTTTCGTGGTTTTTCCTTTATTCCTAACCCATTCGCTATTGTTTCTGGAATAAAACCATTTTTTGAAAACCGGCCGGGTTCTGGTGAACAAACATTACAAAACTAGCCGGGGCTCCACGGGTTAAAGTTGATTTTTTTTTTCTCTGACTCTTAAAAGTCTTCCCGCAGTCCGCCGGGGGAACTCTTAAGAGTCTTCCTGCAGTTCCCGGGTTAAGGAGTAAGTGTGGAGTTACTCGTAGAGACAGATTGAGGAATGAAGAGATACGTAGGAGAGTGGGGCAGCATGAACATTTGTAAGCCAGAGTGGACAGAAGGGTGCTGAGCTGGTATGGTCATGTTGAATGAATGGAAGATGAAATGCTTACAAAGAGAATATGTGAGTCAGATACAAGGGGAGATAGAAGGGAAGGAAAACCCCCATTGAGATGGAGAGACTGTGTAAAACAAGCTTTGGATGATAGAGGAATGAATATTGATCATGCAAGGGAAGTGGCAATGAACAGGAATGAATGGAGAATGCTTGTGAATAGATGAGTGAACACGTGGTCATTTGGGGGAAGGGGTCGGGCGGAAGTTGGACTAGATAATAGTCCATCAGGCGCCTGGCCCGGGGAGACAGTTTATATGAAGGGTAAGACGGGGTAATTTCGCCGCGACGCTAATAATTTGCATTCAAACGCCGATATCTCTGAAACTATTGCATGGATTCGGCTGCAGTTTGGCTTAGGTTGTAGAGCAGTTTTGGCTTAGGTTGTAGAGCTAGTTTGGCTTAGGTTGTATAGATAGTTTGGCTTAGGTTGTAGAGCTAGTTTGGCTTAGGCTGTGTTGCAGTTTCGCGGGGCCTGGCGCCGGGGCTAGCGGCGCGTCTGACGCTATGGTCTGGCGTGTGTGGGTGTGTTTGTATGTGGGTGCGTCCACTGTGGTGGTGCGTGTGACACAGTGTTCGCAGTAGACGTCAGCTGCTGCCTGGTACTTTACACTACCACCCTACATGCCGCACCCACACTAGACACGTCCACACCAGCACTAAATACGTCCACACCCGTAGGCCTAATAAATACGTCAACAACCGCACTAGACACGTCCACACCCACACTACATGTTCACAACTCCACACCCGCACTAGACACAGTGGCGCCTAGGCCTACACGTGTGACACACCTGCATCTCTGCCCGCCCCGTTCAGTTGTGTGTGTGTGTGTGCGTGCGACGTTTTTCTATTGGCATGTTTAGTGGTGGTTTGGGTTTGTGCATGTTTTCATTGGTTTTACCTGTGCGCTAGTGTTTTGTCTGGCCATTAATCATATAATATTATCTAGTTTACTAGCAATATGATGCGTAAAATAGGTTGCGGCGAAATTACCCCGCTCGGCGGGGTAATTTCGCCGCGAGAGTAACTTTTTTCAAAAAATCGGCAGCATGACCAAAACATTATATATGTTTTGTTTGTTTTATTGGGCATCTATAGCAGAAAGGCTGAATGTATGGCTAAACAAAAAAAAAAATCAAAATTCCATTTGTGGCAGTTTCTATTCGTCAAAAACCGTGATTTTCGGCGAAATTACCCCGTCTTACCCTAGATCAGGCAAGGGAAGTGGTAATAAACAGGACTGAATGGCGAATGATTGTGAATAGATGAGTGAACACGTGGTCATTTGGGGGAAGGGGTCGGGCAGAAGTTGGACTAGATAATAGTCCATCAGGAGCCTGGCCCGGGGAGACGGTTTATATGAAGGGTGCGCCTGGAAGTGTGGTGGACGGGCTTGTGGCTTCGGCTCCGCTGCAAGTCTGCCTGCCGAGATCGGAACCTCTTCGGGTGGTCGGGGGCCGGGGGAGTGTTGGAGGGACCTTGGTGACCCGGGTCTCTGGGTCTTCTCCTGGGTGACCTAGATGTGTGTGAATTTGTGTTTTGTCTGTGTGTTCATTGTCTTCTTTTGTGTTTTGTGTTGTCCCTATTCTGGCTCTGTCTTTAGTCCCCCCCCCCCAAAAAAAAGGAAAAGTAGGGATTGGGCCTGAGTATATAGATAGATAGTGTTATTGGTGTTAACCCGCTGAGTGCCAGGTCCGTATATATACGGACTCGCCGAAAAAACATTGTAGCAGCGAAACGACTGCACCTATGGCTTTCATATTTCTACCACATGTACCTTACCCTTCTGGCTTCTTGCCACCACCAACACAATCCCCTCCCCCCACCCACTCGCTGACTATCGGTCGCCTCACAAGGAAAAAACAGGAAAATCTGTGGCAGCGAAACGACTGCACCAATCGGTTCCATATTTGTGACAAGTTCCTTACCCTTCTGCCTTCCCCCCACCACACCCCCAACCGCCTCCCAACACCCACTTCCAGCGTATCCGTACGAAGAAAAGGCAAAAAAGGAAAATCTGTGGTGGCGAAACTACCTCACCAATCGGCTTCATATTTGTAACACAAGTCAATTATGCTTCTACCTTCCCCCCACCATCCCCCAAACCACCCTCCTACCTATACGTTCCGATACCATAAAAGTCGTTGATTTACTCTGAAAATTTCAGCTACATTCGGGACCATCGGGGACCTGATTTCTGGCGAAAATGGACAAGGGGAGTGTTTTTATTACCATTATCCCTCCTTTCTCACCCAACTTGATAGATTTAGCCAAAAAAATAAAAATTTAAAATCCTCTGGCACTGGCAGATGCATAGGGTCAATAATTGTCTGGCACTCTGCGGGTTAATAACGATGTAACAATTTTTTATGAGCTATGCTCTTTAAAAAATATAACTGTGGCATTAGTGACGGACTGTACGTAAGATTTTATATTAGACAACAATTTTCTTTTTTGTATTTCTTTTACCCCTGTACAGTGGGGTCGCGCGGGTAGCGAATGTATTAGACTGGTGAAATGATCGCTATCCACGAAATCGTTATCCGTTGGGCAAACTTTTTACCTAAATAAATTGAATTAGTCTGATAACCTTTCACAACGACAACACAAGCTTAAATGAAGTTATTCTCGTAAGGTTAGGCCTATTATTTTTTGTGATGATAATGCAGGGCGTTCGTCTCCTAGCTCTCTCAATTCCATCCTGATTATTTTTCTGCTTTCCCTGCCTTCCTTTTGTCTAGATGGCAAGCCATGTACAATAGGGCCGCGCGGATAGCGTAATTAAGCATAGCCATATCGCGGATAGCGACAGGATAGAAACAATCTCATAGCGACCTGGAACAACGGGTAGCGAAAAGGCGCATAGCCGAGAATAGCGGGCAGCAGCGGCTAGCCGGAGAAGAATTGCCAGCGTCGGCATGTGGACGATTCGCCCCCGTATAGGCTGGAATTTTCGTCCCTCTTGGCGTAGACTATTTGCCCCTACTGCAAGACTTTTCGCCCTAATCATTGTAAATGCCAATAACAAATAATGGTTTTGTTTACTTATCCTATAATAAAGTATATTCATAGGCCTAGTCATATGTCACCCTAACACGTATGCATTGACACTTGACCAATCTTCATTAATTACCTTGCCACACTGATCCTGGCACCTGGTATGACCTATCTTAGTCTACCAATGGCGAAGACTGAGTTTATTACATGGCTTGCCATCTAGACAAAAAGAAGGCAGGGAAAGCAGGAAAATAATCAGGATGGAATTGAGAGAGCTATGAGACGAATGCCCTGCATTAGCATCACAAAAAATAATAGGCCTAACCTTACGAGAATAACCTCAGTTAAGCTTGCGTTGTCGTTGTGAAAGGTTATCAGACAGGTTGTTAGGTATCATTTGAACGACATATATTTGTATAAAAACTTCCAATAATCTCGTATCAAGCCAGTAGGGCGAATTGAACCTTGGGAAAATCGTCCTTGTGGCGGATCGTCTAGGATTCCGACCGTCACCTGTGGCAGCCTCGCAGGACGCCACTACCTTCCAGTATTACTTTTTTGTGGCCTTGACTTCTGGCACAGGTCCCAGAGGTGGGGAAGATGGTGATGGGGGTAGAGAGAAACGGTCAGGAAAAGTAGGTGTGAAACGAGTGAAACAGGCAAGAGAAAGGCCTAGAAGCGATAGGTCGACCAGCAGCGTACCGGTACATACACATCCAACTTCAATAAACAACACTAAAAATTAATAAAAAGTAAGTTTTAATATCCACCTTGCATACCTAATACAAGATTATTTTATTGATGTTGAAATTTTACTTGATAAATGTGGTTTAGAGACGAAAAAAAGGGGGACTTTTGAAAAAGTCTTAGATTAATTCGATATATTTAGGTAAAAAGTTTGCCCAGTGGATAGCGATTTCGCGGATAGCGGTCATTTCGCCAGTCTAATACATTCGCTACCCACGCGGCCCCACCGTAATAAACTGACAGTCTTCGCCATTGGTAGACTAGGATAGGTCATACCAGGCGCCAGGGTCAGTGTGGCAAGGTAATTAGGCTAATGAAGATTGGTTAGTGTCAATGCGTAAGTGTTAGGGTGACATATGAATAGGCCTATGAATATATTTTATAATAGGATAAGTAGACAAAACCATTATTTCATTGGCATTTACAATTATTAGGGGAAAAGTCTTGCAGTAGAGGCGAATAGTCTACACCAAGAGGGACGAAAATTCAAGCCTATACGGGACGAATCGTTCATATGCCGACGTTGGCATTGCGAACTTAGATCAGAGTTGCCAAGGTCCCGACGCTGGCAACTCTGCTCCGGCTAGCCGCTGCTGCCCGCTATTCTCGGCTATTCGCTACCCGCGGTTCCAGGTCGCTATGAGATTGTTTCTATCCTGTTGCTATCCGTGATATCTATATATCTATCTATCTATCTACAATATTTACTCAGGCCCAATCCACACTTTTCCCCCTTATTTTTTTTGTTACCCTAGCACTTCGGGCCTTTAACCCCTCTGGACCGGTCTCGCCTTCTAAAGGACAGCCCTGAAACTCGGGGATCTGGCTGAAAAACGTTGTAATAGGCTAGCCCTATCTTTGTTATTTAACTGCTAGATAATTCACACACATCTCAAAACGTAGCCATGTTTCGTATCTTACAGTTTCTTACAGTAGATCCTCTGGAAAAAGGCAAACTAGGCCTGTGTATCCAGTTCAGTACCAGTACTTGCACTGCTGCGGTCGTTCACAGTGTTGGCGGCGGCGGTAGCAGACACAACATTTTTACTATTCTGTATTTTTGCTTTATAATCAAACTTCAAATCTTGTCTTCCCCATGCATTATCAAGATTACTTTCAAACTCCCTTATTGATTCGGAATCGACTACATACTGGGGCAGTGCGTTCCACTCATATACCACTCTATCACAAAATGAGTTCTTTGCCTTCTCAAGCCTATTTCTTTCTTTGTAAATTTTCTTTGAGGGTCCTCTCGTTCTTGTTCCCTCCCGCATCAAGAAGATACCTTCACACACATCCTCATCATACTTTCCTGACACTATCTGTAGACTGGCGTTGAGTAGAGCTCTCTAGGTCAACTGGTTCAGTTGTGATGACAATTTCCATGGAGCATTTAGCCACAGATTGAGCAATATCGAACAATAATAAACACTGATTCTTGTTCTCCAAAACAATAACAACAAAAGTGCGACTTCTCCTTCTTGTTCTTGAAGGTGCGCGTCGCTCGACCGGCTTTGTTTACATGCGGTCCAACGCACAGCTTTCAAACCACGCTTAATAGGCTTTTAAGCTTACGTCTTTCAGTAGCCCATCCGGGTCCCAGGCCCTAGTTTGTTATAGGCTTCTGAAAGCCCTTCCGGTTACCGAGGGTTAAATACTCCCGCCAAGCCTGAACCTGGGTAAAATATCATATTCTCTAGATTTTGCTGCGCTTTTTTATATACGAAAAAATGGCCTAACCTAAATTATATAGGGTAAACTGCCCAATGCAGACTACTGGACCCAAGGAGACACACTTGAAACAAAACAACTTGCACAGGCATAGGATGAGTAGATAGATGCATGAATGGTGGGCCAAAATATTCTTTAACTATCACCTAATATGCTCACATAGTATCAGCTTTTAATCTTCATGTTATTGCATGAGATGAGATGAACTAAAAAAAAAATAATGTTTTCGCAAATTCCTTACAGAAAACCTAAGAATTTACTTTTTTTTAAAGCTAAATTTCTCACAGTTCCCTAATTTGATCCTCTTTTCTGTTGATGTTGGTTGATAGTGCATGAGTTGAAGTATACCCCTGCATGACCAAGAGGCTTTTACTTGAACGGCTGAAGGGGAGGGAGGGTGCGTCCCCACAGGGCCAGCAAAAAACACAAAATCCAATAGAGACGCATTGGAGACGTCGTACACCACAGTGGTAGAAAGCCATACTCACCTCTCTGTCTTGTATGAATATGGTTGAGTTTCCTTCACCATTGACGGAGCTGCCTTAACTAGAACAAGGGCTACCCTGGGACCAATAGAGACGCACTGCGCAAAACCTAAGGAGACGCGCGTCTGCTTAGGGTAGCTGGGTTGCGTCTCCTTGGGTCCTTGTAAATGTGTTTATTTTGGTAACATTATTAAGCATAATAACCTTTTCTTTGATCTCAGGTGAAGGAAACTCAACCTTCTGTATACCATACATAGTAGGGAGAATGGCTGTCTACCAGTGTGGTATGGCATCAGTTTGAAAAATGCGTCTCTTTTGGACTAAATAATGTTTGCTGGACCTAAGGAGATGCACCTCTTTCCCCCTCTCAGCAAATCGGAATCGAATCAAGCATTTTTTCGCTACACAATCAAATTTTGTTGTAACCCCCCTACCCCCTTCATGCCTCTCCCTACTTTCTCCCACCATTTCCCAAACTTCCCTCCTTATCACTCGATAGAGTGCCAACATGAATGAGCCCAACTCTTGCCTTTGTCAGTCAGACTGAGTGTATCGTCTCACCCCCGGCCACGACATTGACACGCACACACACACGCCTGACCTATACATACACACACATACACACGCACACACATTCAAACACGAACCTAAAAAGTTGTGAGTGCTTTTGAGTTGCTCACATATCTACCCGACTACCCAGAAAGTTACAGTTTTTACCATTTTCAATCTGAATGAAGGTACATGATCATGATATTTGGTTGGTTATTGAACGTTTATTATTTACAGAGATAAGCAGGCATAAAACAGGCATATTAGTACCAAATATGCATGGGAGGTCAAGTGGCACTAGATTTAAACCTCAAACTAGCATTAATGTTCCATGTATAACTTCCCTGCACCCTCTAAACTCTTTTGGTAATGGCCTATAATTAGCAAATTTGAATTTTAAGTTATATTATCTGCCTATTTAATAATATGAATTACATGGCCTATGTCAGTCAGTTTTGTTGTCTAAACATTGTAAACTTACAACCACCATGCTTTCTTTTAAGTACCAATGAGGTTAATACTTATATAATTTTTGGTGTTTTTGTGATTTAAACACTTCTGCGTCTCCTTAGGTCCAGGTGCATCTCATTAGGGTTTTGTGATAAAAAGGAGACGCATGTCTTATTTGTCTTCTCACTCTTCAATAAGAACAGGTACAACATTTTTGTTGATAATCCTTAAAAATATAAACATTTTACTATTTATCTCTCAGTTTCCAATCTGTTATAGGCTAGCAGAAGCAACTCGACAACAAAAATAAGTACCCATTTTTGCGTCTGCATTGGCCATCGTACCCTATATATCCAGATGCAGTTTTCGTTGTTGTCTTGCTTTTGGTGAAAACTAGAAGTCTCTAGACCAAGTGGTTCAGTTTGCATTCCGACCTTCGTCCGAATGCAGCGCCGCCGCTCTGCCGACCGCGGCTACAGTCTGTTTATATTCGTTCAACAATTTATTATTTATTATGTACAGTATTATGTAATAATATTGATTATATTGATAATTGATTATTGATTACTGATATATTTCACCATTGTAACCATTCCTGAGTCACTGTCGTCTGCTTTCATGCATGGTTTGGGACTAAGGAAAATCAATACAAGCTTTCGTAAGGCTTGCTTGAAGGCAGGAGTCAGCGGACTGGCTGGCTGTGTGTTCTTGTTGTTGTTGGTTATACGGACGACTCGCCAAGACAACAAAACTTTCTCTAGTGCGGTTTTAATTGGTTTTAAGCCTTAGATTAACCCGTAGGCGCTTCAGAGGCCATCCCGGTCTCATAGTGGCAATAGCTAATGGCCTCCTGAGCACCCATCCGAGTCTGGAGGGTTAACCAGACCCGGTTGGGCTCTGAGGCACCCATAACAAACGTGGCCCGCGGACCCCGGAAGGGCTCTGAGGCTCCGGCAGCTTGTTTTGAAAGGCGTCCGTCCGACGCATATAAACACAGCCGGTTGGCCCGACGCCGCGCACCTCCGAACACAAGGAGAGGCGTAGTTTGTTCTTGTGTGGCTGTTTGTTGTAATTTCAGTAGTGAAAAGTGGCTAATATGGCTGACATCGCCACAAAATTCTCTCCACAGAAATTGTCATCAAAACTGAACCAGTTGACTTAGAGAGCTCTACTCAACGCCATTCTACAGGTACGAAACACATCTACACTTGGAGATGCGCGGGAATGTGGAAGCAGTCAAAATAACAAAGATACGGTAGCCTAGGCGAGATGTTTTTTCGGCCAAATCCCCCGGGTTTCGGGGAATATTTATAGAATACATAGCCGAGGCTGGAGGGTTAATTACGCTATCCGCGCAGCCCTACTGTACCACCTATTTCTGCCATATTAGGGTGCATTCAGGCACTCCTGATTGATTAGGCTGGTGTCTGAATGAAATAAAATATATTCAGCCAAAAACTAGAAGAAAATAGCTTCAAAATGACTCCAAAACGAGCTTCGTAGCTCGCGGGGTTCACCCGCAGCACTACAATAGACACTCGCTAAAATGAGCAATTATCGCTAATGTTGCGCTACATTTGCCTTTGGCAGCACTGTATTATTATCTCGCAAGACTGAGTCAGAGCCCTCAGTGCCGCAGCCGCCTGGCTGGGGGAAGGACGTGTGACTTGTCGTGCTGCCGTTCCCTCGGTTTTACACCCAGAGCAAGGGGCGGCGCGCTCCACGGTGCCGCAAGAAGTGTAGTGAACTCATCACAAGGTAACGTAAGAGGCTTTAACCCTCCGGATCCGGGGGCCCTCATATGAGGCCGATCGCTGTGTCCGGGGCCATTTTCGTACAGTCAATCTTCATAATTCAGTAGCTACTGATTGAGACCACCTAGAGCAGTCAATTGTTTTGTAAATTGTAGAGCGTTTTGTTGTCTGTAGACTGCCGTTGAGATGACATCGCTACGACGCGTGGTTGCCGAGTTATGATGATTTTAGCGCCGATTTTTATCAGCGCATTTTGCCTCATATGAGGCCTCCCGGATTCCTGCCAATATTTTTGTTTGCCTCATATGAGGCCTCCCGGATTCCGAGGGTTAAAAGCCTGTAAATTGCGGTAACTTGCCATGGCATTCAGAAACGTCTCCCGCAGGCAATGGATTAAGAAGAAAGGGGTTAGTCAAGATAGTATATAACCTTATTAGGAAAGAGTGTAGTTACCGGGTGTATCGCCCGGCGCCCGCCTTGTTAACACTACGCAAAGTGGCGGAGGACACTAGCAATCATGTTCTTGTCTATTTTGACTGACATGGGATAAACTAATAGGTTGAGGGGGGCACCCCCCAGGACTTATTGTCATTATCATTTATATTGCCAGCAGGGGGCAAATAACAGAAAAAATAACTGTCAAAATAGACAGGAACTTAACCTATGTAAACACGGCGGGCGGTACACCCGGATACTACAACCTTCCCTCTTTATTATTCCTAAAGATTGGTCCTAGCGTAACAAAATTGTCAGTGTTAGCTAGAAAAAATAATACAAAGTTGCTATATGATTGAAAGGGTTAAATGCAGAACAAGGAAGGGTTACTTACACGGATGGCTTCATTAATCATCTCATCGAAGTTCTCAACCTGTTCCTTGAGGGAGGTGGTGGTGCGTGCCCGGAAGGTGTAGAGCGGTGCCGTGGAATCCGAGGAGGGGCTGGATGAATCACTACTGTCGTCACTTTCACTGTCCGAGTCCTAGATAAAAAAAAATATTTGGAATAATAATTGAATTGTAAGTTCGTAACCCAAATTTTCTCTCACCTAAACAGTTCAAACTTTGTATATACAAGCGCGGGTTTGTCTTTCTTCCATAAACGCCGTCTGCTAGGTTTCCCGCCCTTTCAAATTTACCCTATACAAATCTGTTGCCGTCCAGTAAGTCTAAATCTATTAATCGCAGTCATCAAAATATCACTAATTTCTATAGTCATGAATGATACTGACATATTACTCTTAAATTCTATTCAGTACATTGTCCAATATACAAAGTATTTATGATGAATAAATATTATTTTACAGTACAGTATTAGGCCTACACAAACACATGGCAAGCATCCAAAAAGTATTCCTGTTAATATTTCAATAGATACTGTAGGTATCCATGTCCTAAAAAAGATATGTATAAAATACTCTGCATAAGCCAATTTGTTCATGAAATAAGAGCATAATGCTATAGTAGTTACATACCTTAGCACCAGCGATTAAAAATTGTTGCCATTATTCGCTAAATATCTTTGTAATTTCATGAAAATTCCCAGAATGATAACATCTCTTCCCCACGTGATGGTTTGTTTTAAATAATCGTGGTGGTTATTTGTTTCCCAAAGATGAAAATATGAAAATACTGTACTATTAAACGCTAATTGTGTTTATGACAGTTCCCCGCGTCATGTATTAACGATAGTTCAAATTATTTAACGAACTGTACCGAATTTAAGATTTGCACTCGGAAAGTGGTAGGCCCAAGGAGTTTTAATAAATAAGGAGATGCCGCAGCTCACTTTTTGGGAAGCCAGCCCGCAGTACTGTCATGTTACACAGCTAATACAGTATTTTCATCTTTACACCAACACATGTTGGAAAATTGTCCATAAAAAATATGAAGGGATTGTGTTAATAATAGCTGTAGCCGAGAAATATCCTAAAGTATGTATGCTTCGAAACAGTTTACCATTAGCCTACATGCTATAATATAGCTAAGAGTCGCCAAGTGTACAATAAACTCACATTGTTTAATGGTCAGTAATGTATATCTGTATAATAAACTGTACATAATTAATTGCTGTATGACGGCAGTGAAAACAAAGTTATGTGTACAGTATTTCTATTTATAACCAATACAATTAGCCATATCATACATACATACAAGTTTAAAGACCGTTTTGTCCATAGAGAATGTGGTAACAGGTGACCCTGTCAAGGGCTGCCGCCTCTGTTTTTTTTTTTTTTTTTTTTTTTTTTAGATCGGAACAGAGTACAGTCAGTCCCCCTAATACACGTATCCTCAATCCGCGTTTACCCTATTCCGCGCCGAGGGGTCAAAAAGGTACTCGAAATCCCTAAAACACTTATTGACCCCACAATACACGAATCACGGTTGAAGAGTGGTGTAAAAAAAAATATATATATATTCCGCGCCACCCACCCTCCCTACTCCGCGCGCACACCCCTCGGCGCCGGGAAGACGGTGACGTCACGAGGGCATTGTGGGGAGACGCTTCCTTCTCAGTCCCGATATCCTAAGTGTCCATGCGCTGAGACTTGACCCATTTATTGTGTAACATCCGCCTTCCTACACCCTTCAACAACTTCAAAATGCCTAGGAAGAATAAACTGGTGAAGGCGCTACTGCGATCGGGAAATCCATGGGTTTATCCGGGGTCGGGGAAGGGGCAAGTGACAGTGACGGGGCCGGGGCAGCCTAGGCCTAGCTGAACTCGCCCTGTCGCGGGGGTCTGCCTCGGAGCCCCCACTCTTCTCACCTACTTATAGCATTTAATTTTAATGTAAGGAATGACTATTGTTTATGTTTCTATTATTGTGTATGCTTGGTTGTCCAATTAGTATTGATTTTGATCAAAAATTACCATCAAATGTGTTTGGAAATGCGGGCTGCCGCCCATATGTATTTTTCTCCATAAGTTATGTTATCCCTAATGCGCGAATTCCCAATACACGTCTTGTAATGCCGCCCATATAGGTGCGGATTAGGGGGACTGACTGTACTGTACCTAATCCCACGTTATTCTAGGTCTACCCCTACGTGCAGCTCCCCCCACGTTCACAGTCCGGCATTTCCTCACCCAGTTCTGATCATCCATAGAAATTATTTAGGTAACGATCTGATGTGCGGTCAAGCGACCCTGCCCGCTCCCTTGACTTTCCCTGCGGAGGAAGCTTGCTGGATTCAGCCCGACCTATGTATAAAAAGTAAGCCGCCCTTTCCTTATTTAATAAACCTCCTCGGGTAGGCCAATCATAAGGCCACACCTTTGTTTTTATCAAGCGTGACTCTCGCACCAAGGCAAAGACCTATGTAGCTTCAAGAGTTTTTGTTATCTGCCCCTTGCTCTTGGTCTCAGCCAAGAACAAGGAACAGGTAATAAAAGCCTTCTAAGTAGACGAGAGTAGCGGCTGGACCTTGGTCTTGTTCGCTGGTTGTTTGTAAAAAAAAAAAAAAAAAAAAGGCAATCTCGAGCCGCAAACGGTTCCATTGGAAACTGGTGCGCATGCGCGGTCAGCGTAATTTATTAAAGCTTGCCAAGTACTACAAACTTAAGAATATAATACCATATGTTCAGCCAATATTTACTGAAAGACATATTCGTTAGTAACTAAATACTGTAGTAAGCAAATACAATACTTCAATGAGTATTAAACATTTCACACAGAATAGTATTTCACTCAGAATAGTATGAATCTAGTAAAAACTAAGTATCATATAGATTACTTTGCGAATTGTATTAAACCTGTAAAACAAGAAAACCCCTAATACACCTCAAGAGTCAATGGCAAATTTTTAGATGAAACAAATGCAATTGGACCCCCAGAGCTATCTGGATTTTTAGTTCACTTTTCTCTTATTACTCCCAAATGGAATAAAAAAATTGTAAATATAGTATAAGTATGGAAATTATGATATTAGATAAATACGAGTTTAAGGGCAATTTTGAACGTCCAATATCTAACTGTTTTAATTTTTTTTTTTTTGGATATTGGACATTCAAGTGCATTGAAGAACTGAATTGAATGTTTTGTACTACTGTATATTCAATTACTCCCTATCCCAAAAGGAATGAAAAACAGTAAATACTGGTACTGTACAGTATGGGAAAAGCGTGGAGATTATGATCCGAAAAAACAAGTTTTCCAAGTACAGTACAGCAATGTACTGGTATGAGGCCAATTTTGAATGCCCAATATCCAACTGTTTTCAGGGTTTTGTTGTATATTGGACATTCGAATGTATAAGAGTACTGAATTTAATTTTTTTTTATTATAATATTCAATTACTCCCTAGTGGAATGAAAATGAGGTTTATATAGGACAATGTGGAGATAATGATACCAGTACGAAAAAACAAGTATGAGGCCAATTTGAGTTTCCAATGTCCAATATCAAAGTTTTCAGGGTTTTGTTGGATATTGGACATTTGTATTATTAGGAGTACTGGCTTGAATGTTTTGTTCTATGATATTCGATTACTCCTTTCTACCTTAGTGGAATGAAAATGAGGTAATTATAGGATAAGATAAGTATGTGCAGTGTGCAAGGGAGATCTTGTATTAAATGACCAGCTTGTCAGTGTTGATTTTGACAGTGTAACGCTGGAGTGTGTAAATAAGTTCTGCTACCTGGGCGCTACAGTTTCCGCTGGAGGTGGCGCTGAAGCTAGCTCCATTGCTTGAGTCAGAAGTGGCTGGGGAAAGTTTAGAGAGATGTTGCCACTCCTGACCATGAGAGGGCTCCCACCCCACCTTAAATGGAAGGTGTATATATCGTGTGTTAGGAGCGTGATAACCTATGCCTCTGAGACGTGGCCGGTTAAAGCAGAGGATGTTAATAGAATGTAACGGAATGAGAAAAGAATGGGGAGATGGATGTGTGGGTTTAATCTTAGGGACAGGGTATCGAGCGAGGAATTGAGAAGGCGTCTGGGCATTAGGAGTGCCAGTGAAGTGATGCGCACGAACCGACTTGGTTGGCTTGGAGATGTGGTGAGAATGGATGATCAGAACTGGGTGAAGAAATGCCGGACTGTGAACGTGGGGGGAGGTGCGCGTAGGGGTGGACCTAGAATGACGTGGGCTCGGGTACTCCGGTCCGATCTCAAAATAAAGAACTTGACAACAGAGGCAGCCCTTGACAGGGCCGCCTGGAAAGCTACCATTTAGGATGTGAGACTGTAACCACATTCTCTGTGGACAAAACGGTCTTTAAACTTGTATGTATGTATGTTACCCCCCAGGGGGTAAGGGTGTCGTACAAGGCGATTAATTGGGGGGGATGGTGATAGACGTATGGACCAACAGCCATTACTATGCAATAAAGTCTTTATCTTAGCACTGTCTTGGTATGGCGCTGCTGAGGCTGGTGGGGTGCGGATAGGTGCCACAGGGGACTGAGTCTTACCTGGGCGCTGTTTGGCACCACACCTGTGTCGGCAACAGTGTCTGCATGTTGGGGCAGGACTTTATTGTTCTATAGTCCAAATTGCATAATATACAGTAGAGTCTTGTTATGGTGCTGTCTTTTTGTAACACTGTTAAGGCTGGTGTGGTTGCAGATACTGCAGGTGCAAGTACTGCAGGGGGACTCTGTTGAGTCTTGCTGAGGCACGGTTAGCACTATACCAACATCAGCCACAGTGATGACTTGGTGGGGCAGTGCTGTGGCGGGACTTAACTGTAGGCTACTACAGTACACTCCAACTACTGAAAGGCAACCCCGTCTGAGCTGTTATAATGCATGTACTGTAATGGAAAAATTACATTAAACCATTGTGGATGTGTTTACCCAGGACAAGAAAAGAGAACTGATATGTAGGTTGCAGGATGAAGAGAAAAAACCTGATGTCATAGCCCTACAGGAAGTAAGACCAAAAAATGCTAGAATTGAAAGGGAACTGGTGGAATATAGTTTGGAGGGTTTTGAGTTATATGAGAGAAATGCTATTAGAGCAGAGGTTGGAAGAGGACTGTTTATTTATGTAAGAAAAGAGCTCAAGGTTAATGAGGTGGATATGAGACAGCAGTATTGCGAGTATTTGTGTATTGAAGTAAAATGTGTAAGAGGATCAATTCTAATTGCCTCTATATATAGAAGCCCAAATAATAGCAGGGGAGAGGATGATAACCTACTGAAAGTAATGGAGGAGATAGATAATAGAGAGAACAAATATAAAATTTTGATTGGAGATTTCAATTTGCCAAGGATCAACTGGGCAAATTGTACTACTCCAGCGGGACAGGGTAGCCTGGAAAATAAGTTTATAGAGAAAGTGAGAGATTGCTTTTTAACGCAACATATTGTAGAGATGACAAGATATAGAGATGGGACGCAGGGGAGTGTACTTGATTTGATTTTTTAGCAATGAAGAGGATATAGTGGAACATGTTAATGTGGATAGCCCTATAGGTCGTAGTGACCATGCCTGTATAAGCTTTAGTTGTAACATTAAATCAGAGAGGGATAATAGAAGCAATAGAAAAATATACATGTATGATAGAGCAGATTATGAGCTGCTGAGACGGTGTTTGGACCAGGCTGGGAAATTAGGTATAGCCCGGCAGCCCGGCTATGTTGCCGGGCAAGTGCTTTTTAATGTTGGTCTGCCCGGTGGTTGCCCGGGGGACAAGTCAAATTTTTTGCCTTTTAACCCTTGAAAAATGCTAAAATAATTATAAAAACAAACATACACACTTTCCATAAATATAAATAAAGTATAAGAGACAGGCAGATGTATCTACTATTTCCACTTTCAACGACCATTGGTTACTGGTAACGTAACGGCTGGTTTTCGATTCACGTTAATTTCACGTCACTATTCTCTCTATCTCCTCTCGTCCTCGTCCTCGTCCTCCTCCTCCTCCTCCTCCTCCTCCTCCTCCTCCTCCTCCTCCTCCTCCCCCCCCCCCGTAGGCCTACATAATATTATAACCGTTGGACGGTTGGATAGAGAAGAGGTACTTCCAAATAGGCGGCTCGCTCGCCGCTCTTTATCAATAACATTAGTGTTTCAATTGTCGCCGGGGAAGCACGTGTTTAGTGAGAAAATGTACTATAATGAGTGTGTCTAAGAAACAACAGGCTTCCTTGACAAGATTCTTAACACTAAAACAACCACAACAAGTACAACTAGGTAAAACCGTTGTTTTAAAATAGTTTGTTAACTTTTTGTATCTAGCCTAGTCAGTCTGTCAGACGATAGATTTCTCTTATTGACTCGCCTCTTAAGTGAAAATTGTTGGTAAGCTACTCCACCTATGTTTTCTACCTAAGATATTTACTTAATGTTACAAAAATGTGTTTATAAACAATCTTAAGGATTTAGTTACACAATTTTTAATACAAAAATATATATATGATACTCTGCAGTCTCTGTTCTCCTACTGTACAATGTAAAGTATGCCTAGGCCTAAATAAAACTATATGTATTGCCAGACAACTTGATCCCTGAGGGGATGGGTACAAACTAAGCTCCAGCATAGAGGCAACGTTCAGTTCGTTCGATTTTGTATCTTGTTTCGTGGGAGGGTTGGTAATTGATAATGTCTAACCGCGAATTATTATTTGTGTATGGGGGTTCAAGTGAAATGTGTGTTATCATAGTCATACTGTTGGAATGGCTGTGGTGGTGAATTTAGTTTGTAACCAGTGTAATCAATTCGATCATGCTGATCAGGGTCTTGTATTCACGTTCTAAATACAACACTGGTCTACTTCACCCTTAATGTCTGCCATTGCAGACATTGGTTGGGAGGCCATGGGCTTAAGTAATAAGTACCGGGTGTCGAATGTCGATTAAAGACGACTTTATCACTCACTTTCTGGACATATTTCTATATAAAAAAATAAAAAAAATAAAAAAATCAGCTATATTTATTATCATAAACTAAAGCTAGTCCTTCGCATTCATTAGAGATGTGAACCATGAATTTTGCAATATAATATCTACACTTACACACACACACACAGACAGACAGATAAATAGATAGATAGATATTAGATAGATAGATAGTTATTTATTTAGTTCAGATTTCAGAATGAGTTTTCTGCAGAGGTTTACCTTACTTAATATTCAACATGAGTATGATTTCATAAGTTTTCTATAATATAATTGTACACTGACAGCTTATTACTTACTGGTACCGTAATAGTTATTTTTGACATATTAATTAGATAACTAATCATCTGATGGTATTGCATTGTTTGTAACTTTGTCACTGTCTTTATATGCTAACTTGTGAAAGCTATTTTTTTGCTATGTGCAACCTTTGTATTCCCCTAAGAAAAAAACTCTATTGAATAAAACAAAACAAAATAACAAAAAAAAACATTATATACTGTATATACAGTATATAGCATAATTTGTATTAATTCAACAAATTTCATATTCAGGGCAAGTACAAAAATATCAGGGCAAGTAAGGAATATATCAGGGCAAGTAAATTTCTGAATTCACTAGCCCGGGGCAACTAGATCTGGAACACTAATTTCCCAGCCTGGTTTGGACATTGACTGGGGGGAATACTTGAACGGTGAAGATGCTGAAGGAATGTGGAGGAAAATTAGAGTCAAACTGGAGAATGCTGTATCCAAAAGTGTACCAGTAAGGGAATATAAGGATAAAACAAAATTGAGGAAAAGAACTAACCCAGAATTGCCAATGAAAAGAAAGCTTTGGATATTGATTAGAAGAAAGAAACGGTTGTGGGAAAGATTAAAATTGTTAAAAAAGAACAGGGGCTCTAGTATAGAGGCTAAGGAAGTGGATCTGGAACGCAGACAAATAAACAATAAAATAAGGTGGGAAACAAGGAGGGGGGTGAAGGAGAGAGAGAGAGATAGAAATGTGAAGGATAATCCAAAAATATTCTGGAAGTACATTCAGGAAAAGTTAACAAGAAGAGTAGGGATCCCAGAGCTGGTAGGGGGGTTGAATGATGGGAGTAGAGCGGAGACTGATAAGGAGAAAGCAGAGGTGCTGGGGAAATACTTTGGGGGGGTACTAACAGTGGAGTCTGAGGATGCAGTGCCTACTATTCCCATCAAACAGGCACCGGCACTAGAACTAATAGAGTTTTCCCATGCTAGAATAAGAAGGGCTATAGAAAAAATGAACAGAAGTAAGTCACCGGGACCGGATGGGATACACCCAAGAATCATAAAGGAAGGAGGGGAGATGTTAGTAGAGCCATTGAAAATGTTATTTGAGGTATCGTTTAATACAGGACAAATCCCGATGGACTGGAGAGAGGCGAACATAACAGCTATATTTAGGAAGGGAAAGAGAAATGACCCAGGGAATTAGACCAGTCAGTTTGACAAGTGTTGTGTGTAAACTAATGGAAACGGTAATTAGAGAAGGAATAATGGATCATATGAGTCAAACCAACTTTTCAGTGGGAGACAGTTCGGATTCTTGCCGGGGAGGTCGACGGTACTACAGCTAATTAAGGTGGTAGATGATTGGATGCAAATTCTAGAAGATGGTGATGTAATAGACGTGGTATATTGCGATTTTATGAAGGCCTTTGATAAGGTCCCACATAAAAGGTTAATAGAGAAAGTTAGAAGCTATAATATAGGGGAGAAATGTGTGAAATGGATAGAAGCCTTCCTGAAAGATCGGAGACAGAGGGTACTGATGAATGGAATAGGCTCGGGGTGGAGGGAAATTACAAGTGGGGTACCTCAGGGATCTGTGTTGGGACCACTGCTGTTCGTTATATTTATCAACGACTTGCCTGAAGTTATAACTAATGGAAGTGAGGTATACCTGTATGCAGATGACACTAAGCTGTATAGAAGAGTGAGGAGTAAGGAAGATATGGGTTTGATTCAAGGAGATGTGGAGGGCATGAAGGGATGGTCTGAGCATTGGTTAATGCCTTTTCATCCAAAAAAATGCAAGTACATGCGGATTGGGACCAGCAAGATAGACAAGGTAGGATACAGTATGTATGAAGCGATGGAGGAAGTGAATGCAGAAAAGGATATAGGAGTAGTGATAGACAATAAGTTAAATTTCTCAGAACATTTAGCGGAAAAGATAAACAAAGCCAATAGAATTGTAGGGCTGATAAGGAGGACATTTGTGTCACTTGACGAAGAAATCTTCAGGAATCTCTATACAGCGCTGGTTAGGCCGCACCTGGAATATGCGAACCAGGTGTGGGCTCCATATATGGTAAAGGATATAGAAGCAGTGGAGAAAGTGCAGAGGAGAGCTAGCAAGCTGGTACCAACGTTGAAGAGCGCGGGCTATGAGCAGAGGTTGAGGACACTGGGGCTTCCGACACTGGCATATAGGAGAAAGAGAGGGGATATGATAGAGACTTTTAAGATAGTGTCAGGAAAGTACGATGAGGATGTGTGTGAAGGTATCTTCTTGATGCGGGAGGGAACAAGAACGAGAGGACACTCTAAGAAAATTTACAAAGAAAGAAATAGGCTTGAGAAGGCAAAGAACTCATTTTGTGATAGAGTAGTAAATGAGTGGAACGCACTGCCCCAGTATGTAGTCGATTCCGAATCAATAAGGGAGTTTGAAAGTAATCTTGATAAAGCATGGGGAAGACAAGATTTGAAGTTTGATTATAAAACAAAAATACAGAATAGTAAAAATTTTGCGTCTGCTACCGCCGCCGCCAACACCGTGAACGACCGCAGCAGTGCAAGTACTGGTACTGAGCTGGATACACAAGCATAGTTTGCCTTTTTCCAGAGGATCTACTGTAAGAAACTGTAAATTGTATGTATGTATTGTATGTATGGAGATTGTGGAACGAAAAAACGAGTATGAGGCTATTATTGAACGTCCAATATCTACTATTCAACTGTTTTCAGGGTTTTTTTTGGGGTACGATTATACTTTAGTAGCGCGCACATTACAGGTACCACCACAGACTTATTTGAAGCTTTTATTAGGTTTCCATGCATCTATCATCAAGCTTCACTTTTTTCTAGTATACGAAACAAAAAGAAAATGGGACACTCTAATATTAATAATAATACTGTAGACAAAATATAACTCGGTGGTAGAGTTGCGTTCGTGGGAATAACGTTGATCGCTTTGTTTACATTACACTAGAGGTCAGTAGGCTACTTCGCGCATCTAATTTATTTCCCACCTTGGCGGTTGAATTAAAATTTAGGCTGTGGGATACAGTATGTGTTGAACTGGAGGTTGAGGGGGGCAAAGGCCCCCTCACCCACCCTAGACTTATTATCATCTATAGTGCATAATTGCCAGCAGGGGAGAAAAACAAAAGTAAACGTAACTAACTTCGAGCATCATGGCAACAAATCGACGATCGGAGGA
This sequence comes from Paralithodes platypus, assembly GCA_032716605.1. Taxonomy (NCBI): domain Eukaryota; kingdom Metazoa; phylum Arthropoda; class Malacostraca; order Decapoda; family Lithodidae; genus Paralithodes; species Paralithodes platypus. The sequence goes on from CM064486.1 coordinate 22,259,462, forward strand.
GGCGGTAAACTCTTGATTTTTGGCCCTAACGTGCCGTTTTATTCTCGTTGAATACCACATTAAAAAGTTATCAGATTGTTTATATTGCTAGTAACATGCCAGAAAAGGGTGTAGCTTGTTCAATGATGATGGAAATCTAAAATCTCTAATGAGTCTGTGGTGGTACAGTACGTTCCCTGTAAAGTGTGCGTTACTAAATAAAATCGCAAATTTTGTAGGATACTGTATTATACATTTGAATATGTAAGAGTAGCCTACTGAAATGAAGGTTTTGTTCTATGATATTCAGTTTCTCACAAATGAATTGAAAACAAGCTGAATAGGTACGATTTTACTTAAAGGTGGGGGTGCATGGGTTGAGGTAAACATGGAAAAATAATCGCCAACCTGCATATAATTATCTTGCAAAATTTTGTCACTGAAATAATTATTAACAATGGTATAAAGGATTTTGCAGATCGTCTATACCGGGCCTGTGACGTCATAGTGAGGTCACACCAGTATCCTTATCCTAGACTGGATGGTGGACTTACTCTCCTGTGACGTCACAGGCCCGGTATAGACGATCCACAAAATCATTTATACCATTGTTAACCCGTTGGATCCCAGCGACGCACGTGATGCGACGGCACTATTCGACCACCAGCTCCCAGCGACGCATCACGTGCGTCCGGCATATTAAAATCAGTTACGCGGCAGGTATCGTAAGGAAATGCCTAATAATGGTACCGCGTACACTCTAGGGTATTGGAAAGGCGGGACTGGCGGCCGAAACGGGTTGGTGGGTCGTGCGGCTGAACCAGGGTGGATGAGAGGCATGTACTGAACCACCTTTTTTGACCGCAACTTTGGACCTTATTTACTCGGGTCGTATTGGTTGTTTTTACTTGAAAATTGTGTCAGAGCCGTGGGATGTCATTGTCTATACGTATTATTGGTGTACATGAACATAGTCTGAGCGGGTGATGGATAATAAACAGATTTACGTATACCCGCATATTGCCACACGACTTTGGACATGATTTACTCAGGTGGTATGGTAACTATTGGCCTAAAAATGATACAGGGTATTCGATACAATATGGGAAACCAGTGGTTGGCGGGAAAACGGGTTGGTATGGTGAGTGGCTGGATGGTGGGATGGATTAGGGGCGCGTAATTATCCACCTTTTCGCTCCGACTTTGAACCTTAGTTACTCGGGTCGTATGGTCGGGTTTGGCTTGAGATTTGTGTCAGACACAGTTGGATGGTGTATGAGAGCTTTGTATGGGTGTACCTGACCATGCCTAGTATTGCCTAGAGGCTACAGGCTGCGTGAGAAAATCCTATATGCGGATATTGGCTCGTTACTTTCAACCTTATTTACTCAGGTTGTATGGTGTGGTTTGGTCTAAAAATGGTATAGGATATTCCTTAGGATGTTTTTTATTTTGGAGCAGCTGTCAAAACGACTTTGGACCTTATTTACTACGTGCATATGGTAGGAAGTACCTGAATGAGTTGTGTATATGATAGACTAATCTATATTTCTGTAGGTGTGACATTCCTTAGTCACGCGACTTTAGACCTTATAATGTCTTGTCCTATGTCATATTGCCTTGAAATTTGTAGTGAAAAGTTCGTTGGCTGGTAGATATGATAAGACCAAAGGATGCTCTGGGCTTGACCTAGTGCGTGACAAAGGACATTCAGTATACCCGTTGTCTTCCGCGAGTGATCACCATGTCCCAACAACCTCCACGCCGTAACCCATCCCGTGCTAAGGGCCTTACCATTGATGAAGCCCATGAAATCCTATTACAAAGTGACGAGAAAGACTCTGACACCGAATCCTCATGCCTCGATGATTCAGAAGAGGAATATTTCCCGAGTAGGGAGGAATATGCCGCTATGAATCAGGAGACACCTTACATCCCTATACAAGAACTGCCTCTCAGTTTTGAACAAATGAGGGAGAGGGAGGCTAGAAATTACCATTCCCCCATGTCTCCCAGGGCAAGGGATATAGAGGACTCCCCAGCAAGTGGGGAACAGGTCGAGCTACAGGAAGAAGTAGACGACCCTATGGCGTTCCTGGACATTCCCCTACACCACAGCCAGCCTACCCCTACGGCCGCGAGTGTGAGAGGCCACATTCATTCTCTCCCTCCTCGCCGCCTCCCATCACCACCACCACGGAAGCCCTCACCTCTCAAAGCTGTAAAGCCCAAATATTTTTATGGGCTTCGCAGGAGACATGCCGCACCACCATCTAGTGAAGAGGAAGAGGAAGAGGAGGTTCCCGACACCCCACCAAGGGAAGTGGAAAGACGTCGGATGGTTGCGAGGCGTCTCTTCCCAGTTATGGCAGCCCGGGAAGACGCCGCCGCAGCGGCCAGGGGAGACCCTCGCATCACCACACCACCACCAGCACCATCACCAGACTACACCCCACCATCACCGGGTTCACTACCCTACACCCCCACCGGAACTCCTAGACGAGTGCCCTACCACACACCAACACCATCACCACCTCCATTCGATTCTCACGCAGAAGTGTCAGCTCCCGGGCGTGGGGTTGTAACTGGGCGTCCAAGACGGGTGGGTAAGGTGACCCTCGTTAGAGGGTCACTGGCGGAACACTGGAGGAACACTGGCGGTTCGAGAGGGCCAGGAGGGTCCAGGCGGCCGTCAGGAGGCAGGCCAAGGGCAAGGGCAAGGGGTAGGGCAGTGGCAAGAGACACGGTTGCGCCCCCTCGCCACCCTGGTGACCCGGATCCAGACGACCCTGATGCCGGCGAAGTACCTGATGTTTGGGATTGGCAGCATGGGGCACGGTATCAGCCCACCGACTGGCAATTTGTGGACGCAGGGATTGCCGGCCCTACGTTCCCTCACCAAGGATCTGACACCCCAAGACTGGACATCTTTCTGCAGTTTTTTACTGCCAACCTGATGAGCCTAATTGTGGACCAGACAAACTGGTATAATTGGTACTTTATGGCTGGTAAGGAACAATCCAGGTACTCGGCCAGGCTGTCATGGGAAACACTCCAAATCCCAGAGCTCTACTCCTTCTTGGCGATCGTGATCCTGATGGGGGTGACGACGAAATCGTCAATAAGAAAATATTGGTCATGGGATCCCCTCATCCGCACCCATATCTTTGCCAAGATCATGAGCCGGAACAGATTCTCTGCAATCATGGGGAACCTGCACTTCATTGACAGCCTGGCAAGCCATACCAGAAACCAGGACCTCCCCAGAAACACCAAAGACCCCATGGAGAGGATAAGACCAATTTTTGAGTACCTCAAGATAAAGTTTGCTGCGGCCTTCAAACCCCATCAGAAACTCATAATTGACGAGAGTTTGTTACTGTGGCGGGGGGGAAACATCAGCATCCGACAGTACATCCCCAGCAAACGTCATAGGTATGGCTTGAAGACCTTCGTCATGTATGACTGTTTGACTGGCTACATCCAGGACATCATTCTGTATATGGGGAAGAAGACAGAATTGGTGCCATCGAGGACATATGGTATATCAGGGGCCGTTGTCATCACCTTGATGGAGCCCTACTTGGACAGGGGCCACATACTGTACCTGGACAACTGGTACACCAGCCCCTCCCTTGCCAAGTTCTTGTATAACCGCACAACAGGCGTGTGTGGCACCGTCAGGAGGAACAGAATATTCATGCCCAATCTACCACCCAGGCGGGAAAAGGGCTCCATCATCTACCTGCAGGCCAATAATGTCCTCCTGTTATCCTGGATGGATAACCGGGACGTCAACGTCCTCACAACAGTCCACCAACCAATCTTCCAAAACAGCCGACGACGTGACCGAGCAACAAGGGAAATAATCCGGAAGCCTGAGGCAATCTGTGATTATAATATCAACATGCGGCTGGTTGACAAGTCCGATGCTGTCATCGCTTCGTGTGAATGTGCGAGGAAGACTATGAGGTGGTACAAAAAATTGTTCTTCCATCTCCTAGACATCACCCTGTACAACTGCCACATTCTCCACCATGCAATTACTGGCAAGCGAGAGACGATGGAGGACTTCTGCATCGAGTTGAGCAGAGAGATGTTGCATACATACATGACTCAACCCCGCAACCCGCAACCACCAGCACATCGTCAGCCAGCAGCAGAAGGGATTGCCAGACTCACTGAACGCCATTTCCCCACGTATGTGCTAGCCACTCAAGCCCAGGTGAGACCCCGCAGGCGGTGTCATGTGTGTCGCAACACGACACGAAGGAGCCCTATGCGTGTTGACACCAGCAATTTCTGCAGGCAGTGTAATGTTGCCCTGTGTCACCCGGACTGCTTCATCCAGTACCACACCCTTGAACACTTCTAAGTGTATAAAAAAGACTGCGAAAAAAGACGCTAAACCAAGTGTAAATACCAAGTGTAAATAATAACTGTATAAAGTGATAAACTATAACTTCATAATAACAGTGAGATACATTTTACTTGTACAAACTAACAAAAATACAATGTGAAAGCCAATATTTCTAACTAAAAAGTGCCTACAAATGATATAATATCAGTAAACTATACGGTAAACTATTCTATATAATAAAGTGACAGTGTGGCAGTGTCCGACAACATAAGTGAAAGTGCTGGACTAATGTACAGTTAGACAGAGAGCGCGGGAGTGAGAACTGTCACCTGGTGTCCGTCTGTCTGTATGTAGGGCGGGAGTCGTTGCCACGAGTGAACACTTACATTACTTGCATATGTGCACTTATTACACTTGAACTTTACTTATTATGACATTATTGATACATACGTGGTATAATATGAACTATAAAGGCACACAATATACTCGGGTGGTATGCAAATGCCCAAACACCCGAAAACTCGACTCATCGTACATCTGGCTGCCGGGCTCCTCAGCCTGCCCGCGCGGGCGGGATATATGAACCGGGCCAAATTGCAGCTGTCATCTCAGGACCCCCCACCCCCTTAGCACCCCTAAAAATCATCGGTAAGCAAAGAAAAAAAAAAAAAAAAAAATCTTATTTTCTTTTTATTCTTAGTTAGAAAAACAAAAATTCAAAATCGCTTGGGATTGGGGTGAACAAAATATTAAGACTAGCTGGGGCTCAGCGGGTTAATAATTATTTCAGTGCCATTGCATTTTGCAAGATAATTATGTACAGCTTGGCAATTATCATTCCATGTTTATCTCAACCCATGCACCCCCACCTTTAAGGGGCGCGCACTTGACAGGTATCAACACAGACTTATTAGAGAACTTGACGGAGATCCAAAAAACATGGCACAAATACTAAGCAAGCAATATGAGGCCACTTTCAGCAAACCAGACAAGAACAAAATAGTGGAAAACCCAACAGACTTTTTCTCGGAGCCCACCCCAACAGCCCGAAAAGAACAAATCCCACCTGTAGAAATTTTGAGGAAAGACATCACAGCAGCCATTGACTGCATAGCATCAAGCTCGGCAGCCGGACCTGATGGATTCCACACACTTTTCTTGAAAAACTGCAAAGACCAACTAGCAATACCCCTACAACTACTGTGGTCAGAATCCTTAAATACTGGCTTGATACCATCAGCATTCAACGTGGGAATAATTACCCCTATACATAAAGGAGGCAGCAAAGGATCACCCAAACAGTACAGACCAGTGGTGTTAACTTCCCACCTGATAAAAATCTTCGAACGGGTCCTGCGTGCCAGAATGACTGAACACCTAGAAAAGACCGGTGCTTTCAACGAGGGACAACATGGATTTAGGAGGGGGCGATCCTGCCTCTCCCAATTACTACTCCATTAGGAGTTCATTCTAGAAGAAATACAGGATGGGAACAATGCTGACGTGATCTACCTAGACTTTGCGAAAGCATTCGACAAGGTAGATCACAGGATCCTCCTCCACAAGCTAAGATCTCACGGGATATCCAGGAAGGTAGGACAAACACAACCTTAGGTAACCTTAGGTAGGTAACTAGATCCACAGCTTCCTTAAGGACAGGACCCAAAGAGTGACAGTACAGGGGGCCCTATCAGACCCTAGCAAAGTGGTCAGCGGTGTACCTCAAGGCACTGTACTGGGTCCTCTCCTCTTCCTTATAATGGTTGGCGACATCGACACCGGCCTAAGACACTCATCAGCCACTTCATTAGCCGACGACACGAGGATAAAGAGGCAGATAGAGACCGAGGAAGATACCAGACTACTCCAACAAGACCTAGAAAGAATCGTAAGTTGGGCTAAAGATAATAACATGGCTCTCAACGGAGAAAAGTTTGAACTCTTAAGGTATGGGGGCAAAGAACTTCTCAAAAGCTTGACCCACTACCAATGTGGTCAACAATTGATACCGGCCAAAGACCACACTAAGGATCTTGGGATTTACATGAGTAATGATGCCACCTTCTACCATTACTCCAAAATCACTCAAGCAGCTCGACAACTTTCAGGATGGATCCTTAGGACTTTCAACACAAGAGAAAGGGTGTGTATGCTGACCTTGTGGAAATCTCTAGTGCGGCCCAAACTCGAATATTGCCGTCAGTTGTGGTCCTCACACAAATCAAGACATAGCAAAGATCGAGGCTTTACAGAGAACTTTCACAAGCAGAATTTCAGGAGTCAACCACCTAAATTACTGGGAAAGGCTAAAGGAACTAGGGCTTTACTCTCTCCAACGAAGACGAGAGAGATACATTGTAATTTACGTATGGAAGATATTAGAAGGAAGGGTTCCAAATGTGGGCTTGGTTGAAAACGCAAATCCAAGAGGAGGACGCCTATGCTACGTCAGAAGCACTCAAGCCTCCACACAGCGAATGAAGAAGCTAGTTCACCACAGCTTCCAACACAACGGGGCCCAACTCTTCAACAGCATCCCTAGAGAGCTTAGGGACCTAACTGGTGTCACCATTGACACCTTCAAACACAAACTAGACAAGTGGCTGGTTATAGTCTCAGATCAGCCACCAATACCAGGCTACCCAGGCTCCAACAACAGTCTCCCAGCAAGAGTCCAAGACCCAGAGATGAGCAGAGGAGTGCTACGGTACCTGGAACATGCGGAGGTCCACCTTTAACCTTAGCTGCGTCACTCCCGGACGGAATTCTTCAAAGACTCAAAGACGTTTATTAGGTTTCCCCACATTCAACACCAAGCTACACCTTTTTCTGGTATACAATACACCCAAAAAGGAAATAGGAAACTCTAATATTAATGATATTAGACAAAATATATAGATAACTATGTGGAAAAGCTGCGTTCACAGGAATAACGTTGATCGTTTTGTTTACATTGCGCTCGGGGTTAGTAGGCTACTTCGCGTATCTAACTAATTTCCCATATTGGTGGTTCAATTAAAATTTAGGGTAATTATAGGGAATAGGCTCGCACCCTTATTTTTCATGTTTTTTCATGGTCTTAGTTATAATTCCAATGTAGGATACACGATGGGTTGAGGGGTGGCTTTGCCCCCCTCACTCCCCCATGAATGATTGAAATTGTTGTTGTTGTTGTTGTTGTTCCCTAAGCTGCCTGGCCGAACAGCCCCGAGTCCCTGAGAAAGGCCATGGCCACGATCGGGCTTTCCCACAGAGCTCTCATTGAGTGTAGATTGTGTTGTTGGCGTAAGTGGTTGTGTGAAATGCAGTCTTCTATGATGTGTTTAATGGTATGGGGTGCTGTGTTACATCCCGGGCAGGCGTCGACAACGGAGTCATCCAGTCTCTTCTGATAGCTCAGGAGAGCTGGATGGTGTCCGCATCTCAGCCTGGCCCGGTGGACTCTGTCCTCGCGAGGAAGGGAGGATTCGGAAGGATGGATTTCGGGAGGTCGTGCATGCAGCTGTGTGTTGTCTGTGAGTGAGTGGATGGATCGGTGAGAGATATGAGTATGGATGTGCTTCTGGATGTTGGTTCGGGGTGGGCAGGGAGGGAGAGAGGACAATAATTGTGTGTGATACCGTGTGCTGGGTGTTGTTTTGATATTTCTTGGTGTCTGTGGGTTTGTTGCCATGTAGTTTAGTGGGTGGTCTTGGTTCGTGGAGGCTGCTGCCAGGAATTGAGTGCCTCTCATGATTGAAATTGTTATCTATGTTGCCAGCAGAGGGTAATCAAAATTATTCTCCCACAGTGGATTATACATGAGTACAGTATAAGGATTCCATAGACCTACATTGGGGTAGAATGTAGAATCCGGGCGCACTGCCAGCCTTGTTAACACTACGCGGAGTGGCGTCAGACGCTTGCCATCATGTTCCTGTCTATTTTGACTGCCTTTGAGGGGGGCTTTGACCCTCTCATCCCCCCATGACATATTGTCATCATCATACATATTGCCAGCAGGGGGCAAATAACCCCAAAAAATCGCCGTCAAAATAGACGCGAACTTAACCACGGCGATCAACAAAAACATGACGGCGGCGGCGACGCTTGCAATCTTGTTCCCGTCTATTTTGAATGCCATTGGATACAATAATATGTTGAGGGGGGGCTTTGCCCCCCCCTCACCCCCACCATGACATATTGCCAGCAGGGGGCAAAAAAAAAAAAAAAAATCGCCGTCAAAATAGACGCGAACTTAACCACTACGATCGTCCTATAGGGGTTTTATGGAAGAGTTTGGGCAGTTTCTCGAGGAATTTTCTGCTAAAACTGGAAGACTTTTGATGTGTGGAGATTTTAATTACTGGGTTGACAGCCCTCATCTGAAGCCATTCTCTCCTGAGTTCCTTGAGTTGACTGATCAGAACAATTTTGTAAACCATGTGTCCCACCCAACTCATATCTTAGGACACACCCTTGACTTGGTTTTCTCTCCTGTGGGTTGTGGTGGTGTTCTGGATGTTGATGTTGAGAATGCTGACCCTAATACCTCTGATCATGCTTTGATTACTTTCAGCTTTGATTTCCCTAAGCCACTCACACATGAAAAAGTAATCAGATTTAGAAATTATAAAAATGCAGACCTAAATTTGGCTAGCAGTGAAGTAAAACAGTACTTGGAAAGTATTGATACTTCCAACCTTACTTCAGATGAGCTGGTGGAGGTACATGGAAATGCACTTAAATTAGTGTTCGATCATCACTGTCCAGAAGTAGAGAAGAAAATCATAGTACGAGATGATTCGCCCTGGTATAGCACTCGAGTTAAATTTCTTAGAAGAGCGCGTAGAAGAGCTGAACGTGAATGGCGGAAAAATAAAACAGACTCTACATGGTTGCAATACCTGTCAGCCAGAAGAGCTGTGGTCTACAAAATCAAAGATGAAAAGAAAGTGTATTATCAGGGAAAAGTTGACTCGTGTGGTAACGACCAGAGGAGGTTGGCTTCAATTGTAAACAGTTTACTTGAAAAAACAAGAGTCAGCTTAAGACCTTCTGTACCTGATGCCGAGTTGGCTGCCAACTTTGTGGCATTTTTTGCTGGCAAGATAACTCGCATAAGACAGGAATTGGATGATGCTTCTGTTGGTGAAGAACTTTCAGTTGTACTCCAACCCCGACACATTCCTAACAATGTCCTCTCATCCTTTCACTCAGTAGAGGTGGACATGATCTCGTCCTACATAAGAAACCTTAATAAAACATTTTGCCCGTTGGATCCCATAAATGTTTCCAAGCTACCAAGAGTCTATGATCACACAGTTGAGTTTATTTCCAAAATAATTAATAAGTGCTTCTCTGAAGGTAGCTTCCCACATTCTGAAAAGCATGCACTACTCCGACCTACTCTAAAGAAACCTGGACTTGATGTTGAGAACATGTTGAACTATCGTCCTGTCTCCAACCTGTCCTTCATATCAAAGATATTAGAGCGTGCAATACTTGACCAATTACAACCACTACTTCAGCAGAATGAAACTATCCCAATTTTTCAGTCTGCTTACCGACAGCATCATTCAACTGAAACAGCATTGATTAGAGTACATAATGATCTAGTTGAGAACATTTGCAATGGTGTGGCCTCACTATTGGTCTTGCTTGATCTCTCTGCGGCTTTTGACACAGTGGATCACGAGTTGTTATTGAGTGATCTTTATGAATGTGGTGTGCGTGACTCCGCTCTCTTGCTTCTTGGGTCGTACTTGTCAGGTAGATCCCAGAGTGTGATGGTAAATCAAGTGGTCTCGGACTCGACACCCCTGCAGTATGGTGTTCCGCAGGGATCAGTTTTGGGTCCTATCCTATTTATAATTTATATTAGCAGTTTGTCTCTTCTGCTTCGTGCACATAATGGCACCTTTCACTTTTATGCAGATGACACCCAGATTTATGTGAGAATCACAAATATAGTTGATATACGGAGTAAGATGGAATTGTTGATGTCTGATATCAAGAAGTGGATGAGAGCGAGAAAACTTAAACTAAATGATGGTAAAACTGATATTCTCATCATCCGAGGAAATAGAAGAGCTGATGATATGGTAGGTGCCCTCTCCATCAATGTGGGTAGATCTCAGCTGCGACCGGCCAACTCTGTTCGAAATCTGGGTGTATATGTGAACTCCCGATTAGATTTCAAAGAGCATGTAAACCAGATAGTTAAAAGTTGTTACTTGCACATCAGAAATCTCTATTTGGTGAAGCCGTTTATAACCAGACGTTGCCTCCTGACGTTGGTTCACTCATTGGTCTTCTCTCGTGTTGATTATTGCAATGCCCTGTTGGTGGGTCTTCCAAATTATATTTTGAAGAAAGTTCAGTCTGTTCTTAACAGGGCCGCAAGACTAATTTTTGGTGTTCCACCTAGAACTCCTACTACATCTCTTCACATAGAACTGCACTGGCTGCCAGTAAGAGCAAGAATAGAATTTAAGTTGTGTTTGGTGACTTTAAAGGTTCTCAAATTTGGTGAGCCTAGGTACCTTGCAGAGCTGCTCAGGCGCCCACCGGCACACCATGGTGTAGTTGTGCGTCATGACAATGACCCTTTTCGTCTTGATGAACCAAGGGCTTTCCAGCAGTCTTCTTTCTTTGAGAGGTCATTCTCCTACATGGCTCCGAGGTTGTATAACAGGTTGCCGCTGTCCATGAGACAACTGAGTTCTGTTGAATGCTTCAAGAGACAACTTAAGACTTTTCTCTTTGAGAGAAGCTATGATCTTGAGAGAGGTGTCATGACAGATGGCTATAGAGTTTAGGCTATTTTGCCACTGCTAGTGATTGTTAAATGTGTGTTGTATATGAGCCTTCTTTTGATGCATTGATTTTTGTTCTTTTTTCTTTCTCTTTTCGAGCGCTAGTGAATTCTTCGGAAAAATTGGCGCTTATGAGAAATAAGTAACATGCTTATTATTATTATTATTAAACATGACGAACGTATGCCCGGTCCCCGGAATCTACATCCATCCCCTACATTGTCCCTAATAAATTATGTGGGCCTACTGTATAATAAGGCTGTGAGCCTATTCCCTATACAGTAGCCTAATTATCAAATTTAGGCCACGGAATACAGTATGCGCGAAGGGGGGCTTTGCCCCCCTAAAAATAGCCGGCTATAGGCCTAGGCCTATCTCTAATAAGTCCGTGGTGATACAGTACCTGTCAAATGCGCCCCCCTACAGTAAAATTCTACAGCTGACTAGCCTAGCCGGTAATTTTTTTGAAAAGACTCACAGCGTTATTATACAAAATTTATTAGGGAAAGTGAAGCTCTATGGAATCCTTATAATATACTCATAGATTCCACTGTGGGAGAATAGGGTACGATCTTAGTTACTGGACACCTATTTGACAGGT
>CM064486.1:22271298-22421074 GCA_032716605.1 Paralithodes platypus
ATATTCCACCATCTGACAGACATTACTACCATATATCAACATCTGGCAGATATTAATATGCCTACCCTATTTCAACATCTGGCACTCATTAATTCCATATTCCAAAATCTGGCAGACAATATTACCATATTCCAACATCTGGCAGACATTACTACCTTATTCCAACATCTAGCAGACATTACTACCTTATTCCAACATCTGGCAGACATTACTACCTTCTTCCAACATCTGGCAGACATTACTACCATATTCCTACATCTGACAGACATTACTACCATATTCCAACATCTGACAGACATTACTACTTTATTCCAACATCTGACAGATATTACTACCATATACCATCATCTGACAGACATTACTACCTTATTCCAACCTCTGGCAGACATTACTACCATATTCCAACATCTGACAGACATTACTACCATATTCCAACATCTGACAGACATAACTACCTTATTTCAACATCTGGCAGACATTACTACGTTATTCCAACATCTGACAGACATTACCACCATATTCCAACATCTGGCAGATATTTATAGGCCTACCCTATTTCAACATCTGACAGACATTACTACCATATTCCAACATCTGGCAGACATTAATACCGTATTCCAACATCTGGCAGACAATATTACCATATTCCAACATCTGACAGACATTACTACCTTATTCCAACATCTGGCAGACATTACTACCTTTTTCCTATATCTGGCAGACATTACTACCTTATTCCAACATCTGACAGACATTACTACCTTATTCCAACATCTGACAGACATTACTACCTTATTCCAACATCTGACAGACATTACTACCTTATTCCAACATCTGACAGACTTTGCTACCTTATTCCAACATCTGGCAGACATTACTATGTTATTCCAACATCTGACAGATAATTACTACCATATACCAACATCTGACAGACATTACTACCTTATTCCAACATCTGACAGACATTACTACCATATTCCAACATCTGACAGACATTACTACTATATTCCAACATCTGATAGACACTACAACCTTATTCAACATCTGACAGACATTACTACCATATTCCAACACCTGGCAGACATTCCTACCTTATTCCAACATCTGGCAGACAGTGCTAGCATATTCCAACAACTGGCAGACATTGCTACCATATTCCAACATTTGAGACATTACTACCATATTCCAACATCTGGCAGACATTACTACCTTATTCCAACATGTGACAGACATGACTACCTTATTCCAACGTCTGGCAGACATTACTGCCTTATTCCCAAATCTGACAGACATTATTACCATAGTCCAACATCTGGCAGACATTAATACCATAGTCCAACATCTGACAGACATTACTACCATAATCCAACATCTGACAAACATTACTACTATATTCCAACATCTGACAGACATTACTACCATATTCCAACATCTGGCAGATATTTATAGGCCTACCCTATTTCAACATCTGACAGACATTACTACCATATTCCAACATCTGGCAGACATCAATACCATATTCCAACATCTGGCAGACAATATTACCATATTCCAACATCTGGCAGACATTACTACCTTATTCCAACATCTGGCAGACATTACTACCTTATTCCAACATCTGGCAGACATTACTACCTTATTCCAGCATCTGACAGACATTACTACCATATTCCAACATCTGACAGACATTACTACCATATACCAACATCTGACAGACATTACTACCATATACCAACATCTGACAGATATTACTACCTTATTCCAACATCTGGCAGACATTACTACCATATTCCAACATCTGACAGACATTACTACCATATTCCAACATCTAGCAGATATTAATAGGCCTACCCTATTTCAACATCTGACAGACATTACTACCATATTCCAACATCTGGCAGACATTAATACCATATTCCAACATCTGACAGACATTACCGCCTTATTCCAATATCTGGCAGACAATACTATAATATTGCAACATCTGACAGACATTACTACCTTATTCCAACATATGACTGACATTACTACCATATTGAAACATCTGACAGACATTACTACCGTATTCCAACATCTGGCAGACATAATTACCACCTTATTCCAACATCTGGCAGACATTATTACCTGATTGCAACATCTGACAGACATTTCTAACCTATTCCAAAATCTGGCAGACATTCGTACCTTATTCCAACATCTGGCAGACATTACTACCTGTTTGAAACAGCTGACAGACAATTTTACATTCCAACAACTGGCAGACATTTCAACAATATTCCAACATCTTACAGACATTACTACCTTATTCCAACATCTGGCAGACATTACTACAATATTCCACTACCAAAGACATGAAGGATATCGGTCAGACAGAATTCATGTACGAACATCCGGCAGACAGAAAAACAAACATCGACATTGGGCAGACACACAAATACCCAGAAAGTGAATGCTTATGCCATCTAGTGACAAAAAATGGAAACTAGTAATTAATCCATAAAAGTGAAGGCGTATGCCATCTAGTGACAAAAATGGAAACTAATAAATAAGTCCAAAAAGTGAATACCTACGCCATCTTGTGACAAAAATAGGAACTATTTATTTATCCCAAAAAGTGAAGGCCTATGCCATCTAGTGACAACAAAAGAAACTAATAAATAAACCCCAAAAGTGAAGACCTACACCATCTAGTGACAAAAAAGGAAACTAATAAACTATCCCAAAAAGTGAATGCTTACACCATCTAGTGGTAAGAAAATGTACTAACCTAATTAGTTTCAATTTCTGCCAAGAGATGGCGTAAGCATTCGCTTTTGTACTCCTAGATATTAGTTCTATTTCCCTCCAATAGATGGCATAAGCATTCACTTTCTGGAGATGTGTATTAGTTTATTATTTCGCCAATAGATGGCATAAGCATTTACTTTTTTGATTTAATTATTAGTTTCCTTTTCAGTCAATAGATGGCGTAAGCATTCACTTTGCTGGCTGAATTATTAGTTTATTTTTCTGTCAATAGATGGCATAGGCATTCACTTTTGGGGTTTATTTATTAGTTTCTTTTGTTGTCACTAGATGGCATGGGCTTTCACTTCTTGGGATAAATAAATAGTTCCTGTTTTTGTCACTAGATGGCGTAGGCATTCACTTTCATGGCATATATATTTGTTTCCTATTTTTGTCACTAGATGGCGTAGGTATTCACTTTTGGGGCTTATTTGCTAGTTTCCATTTTTGTCACTAGATGGCATATGCCTTCACTTTTAGGGATTAACCCTCCCGCATTTTTACGACGCGATCGCGTCATAACGCCACCCCTCGAAGAGTGGTCGTATGACGCAATCCCGTCATATTGCCACCCGTAAGTTAGAAATATTCGTGGTAAATAAGTTTATAACGCGATTATGACGCGTTTTTGGCTGGTAAGTTAGCCATCAGTAAGTTACAAAATGAAATATCTGGCAACCCCCTAGCGTCCCTGTGAGAGGAGTGCGGGCCTTTGTTTCACCAGTTGTGAGCCGGCCGCCAGTCTGTGAGGTAGTACTCCCGGATCTTTAAATCTCGTCTCGCCTCCATAGCTCGCCATGGAGCGGGTTTCAGGCGGGCAAATCTGGACCATTTATGTACCAAGTGGCAGTGTATCATCAAATTGTGGCTATCTTTTTATAATTTATGTATATAACTCGTGATTTGTGACTTTGTGCCTCGTTGTTCGCCTCTCCATGTGGTTTATAGGCGGCTAGAATTGACCCAGTGGAAGTGTTGTGAACTGTGAATAATATTATTTATCCTATATCATATTCATAGGGTTAGTGTAGTAAGCATTCGTAGTCACATTCCTAACTTATGTTAGGTTTGTGATTACGAATGTAAGCTAGGCTATACGTGTGTCATATATATATTTCCCTAAAACCTTCATTTTCGCTTGAAAGACCAATATATTTATCAATAAATACTACCTACGAAGTATAGTAAAGCTGTAATTACGAAATATAGTTGTGTTTTGCCCATTTTTGGCAATTTTGTATAAGAACATAAGAACATAAGAAAATGGGAGTCTGCAGAAAGCCGATTGGCCTAAGCAAGGCAGATCCCTGTCCCACACAACCCCAATTACAAAGCCCAATTATAGGCTCAACACTCTAATACCCTGAGGATCATCTTACCAAAACGGTTAGAGATTAACGCAGGATTACGGGGGTCTGCAGAGCGCTGATTGGCCCAACCCTGCTGATCCCCCTTCACACCCAACCCTTCTCGTCCATATGCTTATCCAATTTTATCTTAAAGCTCCCTATCGTTTTTAATCCCACTATAGCACTTGGTAGTCCATTCCACCCATCTACAACTCTGTTACCAAACCAATATTTGCCTATATCTTTTCTGAAACGAAATTTATCTAATTTGAAACCATTGGTACGAGTTCTTTCGCTATCACTGAGCTTTAGTACATTTGTCATGTCCCCTTTGTTAATCCCACTAACCCACTTGAACACCTCTATCATATTCCCTCTAACTCTGCGTCTCTCTAACGAATGTAAGCCTAATTTCTTCAACCTTTCTTTATACGGAAGATTTCTAATATTATGGATCATTTTGTCATTCTACGTTGTACTCTCTCCAATGAATCTATGTCCATTCTGTAATAAGGACACCAAAATTGAACAGCATAATCCATATGGGGTCTCACTAATGACAAGTAAAGTTTTAAGATAACATCAGCAGTTCTGTTACTCACACTCCTTGAGATGAACCCGAGAATCCTGTTTGCCTTGTTTCGAACGCTTATACACTGTTGTCTAGGCTTCAAATCATTGCTAACAAACACACCTAGATCTTTCTCACAATTCGAGTTTTCTAATTCCACATTAGCTAGTTTATATTTAACATTTGTATGCATCTTCCCTATCTTTAATACCTTGCATTTGTCAATGTTAAACTTCATCTGCCAATTTACTGACCATTCGTGTAAGGTATCTAGATCCCTTTGGAGGCACTCTATATCTCTATCTGAATCAATTGTTCTCCCCATCTTGGTATCGTCTGCAAATTTACTTATCCTACTAGTTATACCTAAATCAAGGTCATTTATGTATATAACAAACAACAGAGGACCTAATACAGATCCCTGGGGGACACCACTTTTGACTGCTCCCCATTCTGACTTCGTACCATTTATGCTGACTCTCTGCTTCCTACCAATTAGCCATGACCTAATCCATCCCAACAACGCCCCACCTATTCCATGCGCCTCAACCTTTCTCATCAATCTCTCGTGGGGGACTCTGTCGAAAGCTTTACTGAAATCTAAATATATTATATATGACTTGTCATTATCTACTGCTTCATATACCTCTGAGAAAAAACTAAGCAAATTAGTAAGGCAAGAACGTCCCTGAGTGAATCCATGCTGAGAAGAATTTATTAAATTAAATGTATCTAAGTGGTTTCTAATTTTACTAGCAATAATTGACTCTAGTAGCTTTCCTATGATTGATGTAAGACTAATGGGACGGTAATTGGATGCTATTGATTTGTCACTTTTTTTGAAGATCGGAACTACGTTTGCAAGCTTCCAGCTTCTGGAACTATACCTGTCTCCAATGACTTGTTAAATAAAAATGTTAATGGGTAACTTAACTCATCCCTACATTCTTTTAATACTCTAGCATATACCTCATCAGGACCAGGCGATTTATGAGGTTTCAGTCTGTCAATTTCCTTAAGCACATCATTTCTACTTATAGTAACCGTACTTAACCTATTTTCTATACTATCGCTATATACCTTACGGACTTCTGGAAACTGTGCCAAATTTTCATTAGTGAAAACGGAAAGAAATTGACCATTTAATGTACTGCACATTTCTAAATCATTTTCTGTCATTTCTCCTATCGAAGTTTTAAGGGGACCAATTACATCTCTAACCTTGGATTTATATAGTTGGTAAAAAGCTTTAGGATTATTTTTTGAGTCATTGGCAACCTTAATTTCATAATTTCTTTTTTCTTTCCTAATATCCTTTTTTACCTGTCTTGATAGATTCTGATAGTAAGCAAGTAGGTGAATTTCGCCTTTTCTAATTTTTCTATATATTCCTCTCTTTTGTCCTAGAAGATCTAATAGTCTATTATTCATCCATTTGGGTTGGTTCTGTGTTGATCTAAATTTTCTTTTGGGGATGTATTTATTTTGTGCATTGAATACTGACTTGATAAAATTATCGTATGTATCTACCAAGGTTGACGTCTCTTCCTGACTTAAGATGACAGGTGCCTGAGAAGGGGTACACTCATTTGGACACCTGGATCGACTTAATTTTTTGACCATAGGGTCCGCTAATAGGGCTCTTCTTAACCCACCATAATTGGCTTTTCTAAAGTCAGGTATTAATGTTGTATTCTCTCTGGTATTACCTTTCCATTGTATATTAAAATACACAGAATTGTGGTCACTATTTCCTAGGTGGTCCCCTATCTCTACATTATTTACCATATGTTCATTGTTACTGAAAACTAAATCGAGAATATTATTACCTCTAGTCGGCGTATCTATGAATTGAAATAAAAACTATCTTGTACTACCTCTATAAACTCCTCAGAATCAGAGTCTCCTATTTGATGCTGCCAATCTATATTCGGAAAATTAAAATCCCCCATTGCTAAACCTTGATGCCATTTTAATTTCCTCCCATAATGACGTTCCGTCATTTCTACTCATATTTGGCGGTCTATACATAACTCCAATAACTATGGTCTCACTACCTTCGTTAACCTCTACCCAAACACTTTCATTATCGTTATTTAGTCTAATACCTGATTTAATACAGCTTTTTAATGTACTCCTGACAAACACTGCTATACCGCCACCCCTCTTACTTGTTCGGTCATATTTAAACAAACTATATCCTGGTATATCAAATTCTGCTAAAAAATGCCTGGTTTCTGTATTAATCCACGTTTCAGTTAGCGCTATTATGTCTATATTTTCTTTGCTAACAAGGGCTCTAAGTTCGTTCATTTTGTTACATAGACTCCTACAGTTTGTGTAATATACTCTCAATTTACTTCTTTTCTTTATACCTAATTTACCTTTGTTTTTAGCGACATTTCCATCTTCTGTTGCACCATCACTACTATTATTTGCATTATAGTCATCATTTTTAGCATGAGACTGAATATCCTTATCGCTTTCGCCTGACGCTAAAATTGTTCCAATTAACCTCTCATTTACACTCTCAATATTTCTGTTCAAAACCCCACAACCACCCTATCTAAAGAACTAGCTAATGTAGAAACCCCTAACCGTGAAAGATGAACCCCATCCCTTGCGTACATCCCATCTCTCCCATAGAAACTATCCCAGTTATCAATGAATGGTATTGCTTTTTCTTTGCAATATTTCTCCAAACGGCAATTGACACCAATCGCCCTGGATGTCCATTCCTTGGGAACTCCTCTTCTGGGTAGGATACAATGTACTACAGGGATCCCTCCCTTCATCCTAACTTTATCTAACACATCCCGATACTGCTGCAGCAGTTCCTCACTTCTACCCTTACCAACATCGTTACTCCCGGCACTGAGACAGATAATGGGGTTATCTCCACTATCTTCCAAGATGTGGTCCATCTTCTCTAAAACCCTCCCAACTCCATGGCCAGGCAGACACACAACCTTCCTAAGTTTAGTGCGGGTAGCCCTAACTAAATGTCTTACCATGGAGTCGCCCACAATCGACACAGACTTACCTTCTCGGGACACAGACTTACCTTTCCCTCGGGAGGATCCAGCAGCTGCAGTTGGAGAACCCCCGGTGGTGGCAGAAGGTCCCTTGGTGGTGGTGGTGGTGGGGGTAGTGGTGGTGGTAGGTAGCACAGCGTCAGAGGTTGGAGCTGAGTCAGCGGCAGGCACTTCGGTTATCCCTCCCTTATCCTGACTATCTTTTCCCTCACATTCGTCTCGCAAAGGAGAGAATGTATTTGTCACACTTATACCTATTCTACTATCCTGCTTCTTGAGTGTGACTTTCCCACCCGTATTTTTAACAACCTGCCATGAATACAATTTTTCATCAACTTCCCTTTTCCCCTTACTTGACTTTATTTCCTCTTGGCTAAGCTTGAAAGCTAGATTTTCGTCTTTAATCAAATCCACTTCCCTCTGAAGTTTAACATTAACCTCCCTTAGAGCCAAGACCTCTTCCTTCACCACAACCATCTCCTCTCTTACCTGGAGAATAAGATGATGCAGATCAGTTAGAGACTCGCACTCCATACCTGCCATGATCCCAATAAGCTTAGCGAGGAACAAGAAACTAAGTACAGAAAAAACAAAAACAAGTAAACTAACAGCTAAAAACTGAGCTATAACACTTTTATATAACACGAGTGCACTGCCCCCAAACACAGGTAGGTGTAATGGTCACTAAAGGTCACTGGTAAGTGGTCCGGGCAGGAGCTCAGATTAACACAACCTTCTCTGTCACTGACTGTCACTGAACTGATGCCCAATTTGGGCAATTTTTGAGTGAATACACAGTTTTATTTGAGTGAAGTAACTGACAGTGAAGTGTGGATAATTATAAACGAATTTTGTATACAAAAATGTCACGGTAAGTATAAATATGTCACGGTAAGTAGCCTGATAAAGAACAGACAAGACTTTTATGCGCCACTCTACACTACACTACAGCAGTGAACCTTTGGACAGCTACAGATGTCTGGGTAAAGTACCTAAGCTAATCCCATAATTACTTGCCCGCGGCGGGTCCCCACTCCTTGACCTAACCTTTTCCTCAGAGCTGGGATATTTTATATGTTTAGGCATAGGCCTATCTTTCTTTTATATATATAATTATAGCCTATCGTATATATATATAATTATATATATATACATATGTATATATATAATTATATATATATACATATGTATATTCGAGTATTTCTATTGTTATTTTATATATAGGCCTATTTTTATTTATTGGGATTTATTATAGTGGTCATTCATTTTATTTATATAATTTTATTTTATTTATAATTTTATTTCATTTATATATATATATATATATATATATATATATATATATATATATATATATATATATTTTGTTTTTGTTCCTGTTCCCCAGGGTGTCCATGGGACCACCCCCTAGGTCCACAGCAAGGGCAGGGCCCATAATCGAGTATTTATATAGTTATTTTTTATATATTGGTATTTATTATAGTTGTTATTTATTTTATTTATTTTATTTATTCGTTTTATTATATTTATAATTTTATTTCATTTATATATATATATATATATATATATATATTTTTGTTTTATTGTTCCTGTTCCCCAGGGTGTCCATGGGACGGCCCCCTAGGTCCAGAGCAAGGGCAGGGCCCATAATCTAGCATTTGTATAGTTATTTTTTATTTATTGGGATTTATTATAGTTGTTATTTATTTTATTTATTTTATTTATTTTATTTTATTTTATTTATAATTTTATTTCATTTATATACCGTATATATATATATATATATATATATATATATATATATATAGTTATTTTTTATTTATTGGTATTTATTTTATTTATTTTATTTATTTCATTTTATTTTATTTATAATTTTATTTCATTTATATATATATATATATTTTTTTTATTGTTCCTGTTCCCCAGGGTGTCCATGGGACCACCCCCTAGGTCCAGAGAAAGGGCAGGGCCCATAATCGAGTATGTATATAGTTATTTTTTATTTATTGGTATTTATTATAGTTGTTATTTATTTTATTTATTTTATTTATTTTGTTTTATTTTATTTATAATTTTGTTTCATTTATATATATATATATTTGTTTTTATTGTTCCTGTTGCCCAGGGTGTCCATGGGACCACCCCCTAGGTCCAGAGCAAGGGCAGGGCCCATAATCGAGTATTTATATTGTTATTTTATATATATTTTTATTTATTTGATTTTATTTATTTTATATATACAGGTATATACCGTATATATATATATATTTTTGTTCTTGTCCCCTTCCCTGTTGTTCCTGTTCCCCTGTTGTGTTGTTCCTGTTCCCCAGGGTGTCTCTGGGACCACCCCCTAGGTCCAGAGCAAGGGCAGGGCCCATAATCGAGTATTTCAATTGTTATTTTATATATATTTTTATTTATTTGATTTTATTTATTTTATATATACAGGTATATACCATATATATATAAAACAAAATTCCTTGTCCCCTTCCCTGTTGTGTTGTTCCTGTTCCCCAGGGTGTTTGGCCAAAGAGCCCCAAGGTATAAATATATTCTTATAATGCCAAAGTATGACTACGTCATGGTGTTTCCCCATTTGAATTACAAAATGCGGAACTATACCGTCATGAATCCATTATACTCACACCTGTTTGCTACGCTACTTGCTGTGGGCACTTTGAATAACCCACCTTCGCATGTCATGGGAATGGTCACCCCCGCAGTGTCCCCCTCGGCATTTGTTCTGCCTGAGCATCGAGCCGCAATGCGTGCTGAGGTTGCTGAAGCCGCAGTGCGTGCTCAGGTTGTTGCTGAGGTGCCACGCACAGCGTTGAATCCTCCAGAAGCAATCGAGGAGCTTCTTCCCCAAAGGCTTCCACACCTTTCACCAGCTGGTGCAGCTGCACCAGGTTCACCAGCTCCACACCTTTCACCGGCTTCTGCATCATCTGATGCAGAAGCCCCCCCCCCCCATTCAACCCCTCGACCTACCACCTATACCACGCCGGAGGCCAGGGCCCCGTAGGGGGGCAGGTGGTAGGCCCAGGGGCCGCAGAGGTGTTCCTCGCGGTGGTCCTCGCGGTCGTGGCCGTGCTCGCGATCCTGCCCCCGATCGTGATGCCGGTTGGACCGACGCCCCCTTCGACCCCCAGCCTGATCTGTTCACAGGGACCCCTGGCATGCAGGTTCCAAAGACGGTGACTCCTCTCCAGTTCTTCCAGCTCTTCTTCAAAAGGGAGATGCTGCAATTCCTGGTATTGGAGACAAATGCTTACGCCAAGTTCGTTGGCGGAGCAGCCGCTCTTTGGCACCTGTTTGGCGAGGAGGAAATGGCCAAATTCCTTGGCCTGTACTTCCTCATGGGCATCACCAAGATTCCTTCTCTGAGTCACTACTGGCGTTCAACTGTCCTTCACGACTACCCAGTATTTTGGAGAACGATGAGTAGGACTAAGTTTCTAGCCTTGTTGAAGTATTTCCATGCTTTCAACAACAAGGCAGTCTGCAGGCAGAACAAGGACATGCTTGTGAAGGTTCGGATGGTGATGGAATACCTACTTGAAGGCTTCAAGCTGGCATACATCCCCGCCGAAAAGCTGTCCCTTGACGAAGACAGCCTTGGATGGAAGGGTCGCCTTTCATTCAAGGTTTACAACCCAATGAAGCCGACGAACTACGGTATCAAGCTGTACATCCTGGCAGAGGCGTTGACTGGCTATGTGTGGGACTTTCGGGTCTACACCGGTCCGGGTTGATCTCTCCAGGAGACGGTGGAGGGTCTCACGGAGTCCTTCAGAGGCCAGGGGTACAGGCTGTACATGGACAACTATTACAACTCAGTTGACCTGTGCCAGCAAATGCTCACACACAACATCTATGTGTGTGGCACCCTGCGCCTTGTACGAGGAGCTCCTAAGCGGTTGTGCGAAATTGCTAAAGCAAAAGAGCTTGAACGCGATGCGACAATAGCAATGAACAACGGCTTAACCATGGTCCTACTTTGGCGAGACAAGCGCATCGTCAACATGGTGTCCACCTTCCACAAACAGGAGACCATCCCGAAGCTTGTCAGTTTCAAAGAGAAGGACCAACAGGGCAGGTGGCGTCGTGGACAGAGGGAGATCTTCAAACCTGTTTGCGTTGAAGACTACAACTTGCACATGGGTGGGGTGGATCACTTCGACCAGATGCTCCAGTACTACCCCATCCAGTGAAGGACGGTCAAGTAGACGAAGAAGATCACCTTCTACTTCATCCAAATGGCCCTCTTCAACGCCCATGTCCTGTACAGGAAGTGCTACCCAAGGAAGAAGATGACCTTGCTCGACTTCCAGGAGCACATCTGTACTTCCTTGCTGCAATTCAACCCTGCAGAGTGGCCTATGTCGGGGAGGCCAGTCCACCGAGCACAAGATCTGCCGCCTGACCAGCGTGAGCCACAGAGGCATGCACGCAGGCAGCGGCAACCCGGTGGACCATCTGGGTCGTCCGACGACGACCATCCAGACTCCCCAGCCCCTGCTGCTCCTGACAACACTCCACCCTCTCCTGTTGCTGCTCCTGGTGGAGGCGTTGAGAGGGCACCACGTCTCAATGTCCCCTCCCCACCACCAGAACCAGATGATGCTGCTGCTGATGCTGCTGCCCCGGGGGGAAACTATGTCCTGGTTCAACCCCCCGTGGTACTAGAACCTGATGCAGCTGCTGCTGGTGACGATGGGGAAGCAGCTCTTGAAGCTGCCAACCAACCGCCACCAGTACTGGAAGCAGCACGAGCGGTGCGAGTCCGGAGACCTCAACCTGGAGTGGTCCCAAGGCCCCGTCCTATTGTTCTGAACCATGTCCGGTTGAACAAGGCCTTGGACCATACTCGGCAGAGGATTCCGGCCAAGAAGCGACTCCGTTGCTATTACTGCAAAGTAATGAACGGCATTCGCAAGGACACAAGCTTCCGCTGCACGACTTGCACGGTTGCCCTCTGCATTGACGTCAACAACTGCTTCAACCTTTTCCATAGCCACAATGCAGGTGTCCTATAGTCAGGAGCCATGTGCAATCATTGATTCATTGATTCATTCATTCATTCATTCATTCATTTCTCTTCTCCATTTCTCTTCTTCATTCACCCACCTTCATTCACCCACCCTCATTCACCCACCCTCGTTCACCCACCGACATTCACCCACCGACATTTACCCACCTCCTGGGGAAACCACTCTAAAAAAATAACGAGTTAAATGCAGTACCTCCTAGGGTGGCTTGGAAATCTGCATATTTCTGTGGTTTGACACCTTGTATATATATATATATATTTATATATTAATATATTATATATTACTTTATTTGTGTGTACAATAGAATTATTTCTGAATTTATTACTTGAAGATAACCTGGCTTTCTTGTTTTGTTTTTTCAGTGTCAACCCAGGAGCCATTTCCCTTCTCGTTGGAAAGGGTTGTGGCCCTATCAGGTAAGTAAAATTGACAACCTTCATGACTGACATGTGTTCTATGAACATTATACAATGATTGGCAAGAAAAATTATATAAAAGTGTTGTATATTGTGGCAAAGATAAACAACTGTATAAACATTCTCATATATTTACATAACAATAACAGTGCATGGAAACAATTGCGCATAGCTCGCGAATCAATTACGTTATATTATTTCAGTTTTCACCATTAGAAAGAGCATAATTTTCCAATTACGGTGATATAAACAGTTATATACGTATCCGAGCAAATAAAGCAACGCCGAGGTGGGGAACAGCTCGGAACCCGGCTAGCGTCGGCGGAACGGGGACGAGTGAAGCGTAAATATTCGCATTTTGGCTCTTCATTTCAAATATTCATAGCGCAAAAAGTATTTGTCGTAGGAACTTCTAGTTGTTTTTATACTCATCAGCATTATTTGCCGTATTCATACAGCCTAAATTTAAGACCATACACTTCGTAACACCGAAATAAATCGAAAATATTATAAACCATATCAATCAAAATCATTTTTGTTTTCGGTCACTGCTTGAGAACTATTGAAGATAAACAATTTCTGTTTTCAGATTTAGAAAGAGGAGAAAAAATACTATTATTTGAGTAAACAAAAATATATTGTCATCACTCACAATTTAGAAATAAGACGGTGTGAAGACAATTGCATGGGAAATAATTGTATTCCGGACTCATTTACACTTTCATATTTCGATTTATTTACATTTTGTTTTGTTTTACCATGTACTATAAATATTCCTCTTTCCATTGACATATGATACATCACAATAAACAGCATTCTGGTGGATGAAAATACAGAAAAACACAAGGCTTCGAAAACTCGCCCAGCCTGGTATTTCATGGCAAATTTAGAGGTCTTACCATAAGTTAGATATTTTAGTTGCTGGATGCGGGAGGGTTAATGATAATAATAACATAAGCATAACATGGGTTGACGCAGCATAACATAACAGTGTAACATAAAGTAGCCTCATTAATGGGGTAGTGGACATTTGTTGGTCTATTTAGTTATATATTCATATATTTTTTAGTTTCCTCGCTAGACCTCCATCAAGCTTAAAAAAAAACACATCCCCTAGACCCCCCATCGAGATCAATTTTTACATTTTTCTTTAGAAAAATGTCCCTGCTGAAGGCCTGTTCCTCTTAAAATTACAGGTTCGCTATCACTCGCCAGGAAAAAATTGACACACTAAATGGCACAAAAAGTCTTAAAATTGACAACGAAATGGGGCAGAAGGTGTTATAATCGCCAAACTCTTAAAATCTCAAAGCTAATATGGGTCTAAACACGAGGGAGAAGGGGGTCCATAAAAACGCCCCCCCCCCCTCCCCCCCTTAAATAACACACCATAATATAATAACAAGGATAACATACCTATACCATAATAGGGTATGGCTATAGAAGGATATGATAATACTAGTACAGGTTAATATAATAGTTTACCATGATATGATTCAGGATTAACACCGAGGTATAGCGTTACCTAAGCACATACACACACACACACACAAACACACACACACAAACGCACACATACATAGATAAATAGATTGAGAGAGAGAGATTTATTATACTGAAAACCATTAATTCTGTACACACCAATAAAATCCAGCACACACACACACACATACATAGATAAATAGCTTGAGAGAGAGAGAGAGAGAGAGATTTATTATACTGAAAACCCATTAATTCTGTACACACCAATAAAAACCAACACACACACACACATACACACGTCAGAGGCACAAATCTCTGTCAGTTCAGCAGTTCATCTCTAGAAGCCTTTCGTGTACAAGCACAATCACGTACATACATACATAATATATACATTACATACCTACACACATACAGCACATACATAAATACACACATACATACATTCAGTTATTATACAATATACCTACATAGGACTTATAAACAGACGCACACACACTCACACATAAACATAACACACACACACACACACAATTCCAGTTACATGTTCCCACCTCATTTACCCCCCTTCCCCAACTCCCCTAGCCCCCCCTCCTCCACCACATCACAACACTCCCACCAGACACACCCCACCCACGGACCAATCAGAGCGTCGTGTATGAAGGCCGGAGTGTGGTGGTAGTGGAGGGGGTGGGGGGGGGGGAATTATTGGGGGTAGCGGGAAGAGTTGGGGGAAAAAGAAAAAGAGGAGGAGGAGGAGGGCAGTAGGAGGAGGGTGTGTGGGGGGTATTAAGTCGATCAAAACCTCCCCCTCCCTCTCTCCTTTTCTTCCTTCTTCCCTCCCTTCCTCCCCATCTTCCAGCTCTTCCCCATTCCTGATTCCCACTCTTTTCCTGATTACCACTCCATTCCTGATTCCCACCCCATTCCTGATTCCCACCCCATTCCTGATTCCCACTCCATCCCTGATTCCCACTCCATTCCTGATTCCCACCCCATTCCTGATTTCCACTATATTCCTGATTCCCACTCCATTTCCTGATTCCCACTCCATTCCTGATTCCCACGCCATTCCTGATTCCCACACCATTTGTTATTCCCATATTTATTCCATTTCATTTTTAACTTCCATTAGAACTTCCACTCCATTCCCGATTTCAATTTGTATACCCATTCCATTCCTAACTTTCATAATTGATTCCACTCCATTCCTGTTTCTCTCTTGTATGCCCATTCCCATTGACCACCTGCTAATTTCGGTTATCTTCTTCTTTTTCTTCTATTATTATTATTCTATTATTGTATTTACTTCCTCTTTATCATCACCACTGTTATTATTGTATTTACTTCCTCTTTATCATCACCACTGTTATTATTGTATTTACTTCCTCTTTATCATCACCACTGTTATTATTGTATTTACTTCCTCTTTATCATCACCACTGTTATTATTGTATTTACTTCCTCTTTATCATCACCACTGTTATTATTGTATTTACTTCCTCTTTATCATCACCACTGTTATTATTGTATTTACTTCCTCTTTATCATCACCACTGTTATTATTGTATTTACTTCCTCTTTATCATCACCACTGTTATTATTGTATTTACTTCCTCTTTATCATCACCACTGTTATTATTGTATTTACTTCCTCTTTATCATCACCACTGTTATTATTGTATTTACTTCCTCTTTATCATCACCACTGTTATTATTGTATTTACTTCCTCTTTATCATCACCACTGTTATTATTGTATTTACTTCCTCTTTATCATCACCACTGTTTTTATTATTTGTCGTTGTACCCTATTCTTTTTCCGTCTGTTTGTACTTGCTTTTTTTTGTTTTCCCTAAATCCAATAAACACACGGGGTTTGCTTCAGTTTGGCCTGTTGCTCTTAAAATGTTAAGGGGGGTGGCCGTATTTATTTGCTCATCCATATTGGTTTTCATTATTTGATTAGTTTCCTCCCTAGACCTCCATCAAGCTTAAGAACCCCCCCCCCCCCAAGACTCTCCTTAAATATAAATGTGTACATTTTTCGATTCGGCCGGGACTTCCTCGTAAATTGACAACGAAAAGGAGTAAAAAGTCTTAAAATTACCAAACTAATAGACCGAACATCATACAATCAGAAAACTAATGGGGCTAAACATGAGGAAGAAGGGGAACCAGAAAAAATGACCCTCAACAGCCCCAAGTATAGTAGATATCTCCAGGTGGTAATGTTCTTTTCCTCTGTCTTCGTCTTCTGATCATTCTTTCTTGTAATGTCTTCCTCTTCCTGCTCCGTCGCCTTCTTCGTTTGTTCTTCTACTTGTTCTATTTCCTCTTATTTTAATTTTGTTCTCGTTGTATTATCTTTTCTTCTTTTTTCGCAAGTGTTCCCGAAATTAACTAAATTGCTCCGAAATTCGCCAGTTGTTCATTTTCTCCTCCTTCCCTTTCTTCGTCTTCTACTTCGTTTGATTGTTAGTATGCTTTCTTGTAATATCTTCCTCTTCCTTCTTCATCTTCTTCTCCTGCGTGTTATGATTATTGTTATTTCTTGTAACCTCTTCATCTTCCTTCGTCGTCGTCTCCGTTTTGTTTTCCTTGTATTTCTTATTATTCCTCTTTATTTTTCTTTGGTGTAATATGTTTAGTTTTCTTTCGTGTTTTCTTTGTTGTAATAGTTTTCGTTTTCTTTCGTTTTGTCATTGTTGTAATATGTTTGTTGTTTTTCTTTCCTATGTTTTCTTTGTTGTCTTATTATTAATTCTTCTTGTTTTGCATGTTTTCCGAAATCCAATAAAAGCACAGCGTTTGGTTCCGTTTGGCCATTTGCTCGTAAAATGTTAAACGACCACAAATTAATGATGATGGTGGTCTTGCTGTAAAATATCACGAGTTTGTCTTTTATGTATTTATTTATTTTTGTTTTCCCTCCTTATTATTTCCCCCTGGGGGTTAGGGAATAGAATATGCCCCACGTGCCTTCTGCGTGTGTGTCGTAAGAGGCGACTAAAGAGGTTGGGTCGGTGGGCTTGCGACCCCCACCCGGAAAAAATATCTAAGCAAAGAAAAACGAACGAACAGCCTCGGATGCGGACGGACCATGCGTTGACGAACCACGACCGACTAAGGACATACCTTCGGACATTCTGAGAATGGCTACGTGGAATGTTAGTGGCATGAATGATGGCACAAAAAAGAGAGAGGTTCTGGAAGTGTTAGTGAATGCCAGGCTGGATGTATGTGGAATGACAGAGACCAAATGGAAAGGTTCAGATGTGAGAGAGTGGGAGTATGGAATGGGTGTGTGTGCTGGAGTGAGTGAAGGAACAGCGAGAGAAGGTGCATGTTTGTTTGTAAGTAGCAAATGGAAGGAATGTGTAAGAGAGTATGGGTCTGTGGGTTCAAGGATTGTGTGGGTGAGAATGAAAGTAGGAATACAAACGTGGGTGATTGTATGCGTGTATGCCCCGACAGAGGATATACTTGAAAGAAAGAAAGAGGAGTTCTGGATGAATGTGGAGGCGTGCCTGGAGAAGTTTGACAAGAACGAAAGAATATTTCTGATTGGGGATATGAATGGTAAGGTGGGTGATAGGAAAGTTGAGGGAGTGGTGGGAGCGTGGGGGGTACCATCAGAGGTGAATGGGAATGGTAGTGCACTTGTGGACGTATGTATGGGGAGGAGGCTGTGGATAGCCAACACCTTCTTCCGACACAGAATGATCCACAGGTACACGTGGAAACGGATGTTGACGATGAAGGATAAGACAGTGGTGGAACGAAAGTCATTGATTGATTATGTATGTGTGGATGAACGAATGAAGAAATCTGTGATGGATGCTAGGGTGTATAGGGGTATTGGAGGGGGTCTGTCTGATCATTATGTAGTGGTAGCTAAGGTTAGGATACAAAAGAAGTGGGTGAGGAGAGCTGGAGGGAGGCGAGAGGAGGGTGGAATGGTGAGGAGGGTGGAGAGGTTGCAGGAGGAGGAAGTCAGGGAGGAGTACAGGAGAGCAGTGGAAAGACGACTAGGTGGGTTCGACCTGGAAGTTATGGAGGAAGTGGAGGAGATGAGCAAGGTGTTTAAGGATGAGATCTGTGCAGCATGTGAGGAGGTGTGTGGAGTGAGGAGAAGAGGGAGGGGAGTGAAAGGTACAGCATGGTGGACAGAAGAGGTAAGAATAGCTGTGGAAGAAAAGAAGAAAGCATATAGAGAGTGGTTGGGTAGTAGAGGGAATGAAGATTCCGAGAGACAGAAACGAGCGAGGTACGTGGAGAGTAAGAGGGTGGTGAAGAGAGTAGTGAAGGAAAGTAAGATAAGAGTAGATAAGGAATTTGGAAGGAATCTGAGTGTAAAATGGAGGGAGAGTAAAAAACTGTTCTGGAAAGAAGTCAAGAAAGTTAGGGAAGGTAGCAAGGGAAACAGTAAGGGTGTGAAAGATAAGAATGGGAGAATGCTAGCCGGGAAGCAAGAGAGAGTCGAAAGATGGAGGGAGTACTTCAGTGAGTTGCTAAATGTAAGGAATGAAGAGCCAGCAAACATAGCTGGATATGGTATGGGAGAGAGAAGAAGTGAAGTAGTGGAGGAGGAGGTGGGGATCAGGAGGTCAGAAGTGTGGGAAGCCATGAAAAGAGTGAAGTTGGGGAAAGCACCAGGAACAGATGGAGTGTGTGGGGAAATGTTGAGGTATGGTAGTGAGATAGTGATAGAATGGGTATGGAAAATGTGCAAACTAGCATGGGAGAAGGGGAGTGCACCCGATGACTGGAAGACTGGCATAATAGTTCCCCTATATAAGGGCAAAGGGGAAAGAGGAGTGTGTGGTAACCACCGAGGAATATGTCTTCTAAGCATAGTAGGGAAGGTATACAGTAGGGTATTGATTGAGAGAGTCAGAGTGAGAACGGAGAAATGGATAGGCGACGAGCAGGGAGGTTTTAGGAAGGGAAGAGGATGTGTAGATCAGATTTTTACCCTGAATTGTGTTGTGGAGAAGTATCTGGAGAAGAAACAAAAGGTGTATGTTGCCTTTATGGACTTGGAGAAGGCCTATGGCAGAGTGGATAGAGAAGGTTTGTGGAAAGTACTTAGAATATACGGAGTAGAGGGCAAGTTGCTGAAAGCAGTAAAGAGCATGTATGAGGGTGCAAAGGCGGCAGTACGTGTGGAGAGTGAGCAGAGCGAGTTCTTTGACCTGAATGTTGGTTTGAAACAGGGGTGTGTGATGTCCCCGTGGTTGTTTACTGTATATATGGATGGAGTCATGAAAGAAATACTATCAAGAGCAGTGGATGTTGGTGTATCACTGAAAAGGGAGGGAATTGAGTGGAAGCTACCTATACTGCTGTTTGCGATGATACAGTTCTGATGAGTGATAATGAATGGGAGTTGCAGGGTCTGGTAAATGAGTTTGGAACAGTGTGCGAAAAAACGGAATTTGAAGGTAAATGCGGGGAAGAGCAAGGTTATGGTCTTCGAAAGGGGTGAAGTCACAGAGTGTGAGGTGAAGCTGAACGGTCAGGCTATGTGAGATCGTCAACTCTTTTAAGTATCTGAGCAGTGTGTTGAGTAAAGATGGGACTATGAATGAAGAAGTGAGGGAGAGGGTACAACAGGGGAAGAGGGTTGTAGGAACGCTAAAAGCAGTAACAAGAAATAGGGTGGTCAGTGTGGAGTGAAGAAGTCCTTGCATGACAGTGTGGTAATCCCGACACTGACTTACGGAAGCGAAGCATGGACGTTGGTTGAGAGACTCCGACCAAGAGTGAGAGCAGTGGAAATGAATTACTTAAGGAGTGCGTGCGGAGTTACATGGAGGGATAGACAGACTAATGAGGAAGTAAGAAGGAGGTGTGGTGTGGAGGTAGATGTGCTGGAAAGTGTGAAAAGGAACAACTTGAGATGGTTTGGCCATATGGAACGTATGGAAAGCGAGAGAATGACTAAGAGGGTGTACGAGAGCGAGGTGGAGGGACAGAGAGGGAGAGGTAGACCGAATGAGAGGTGGAAGTATGGAGTGAGGAAGTACATGAACGAAGGTGGTGCTGGTTGGGGGGAGGGGCGTCGACTGACTGGGGACAGAGGTGCATGGGGGCGGTTCGTTCGTGGCCACCCCTTCGGGGATCACGGCGTCAGGTAATAGATAGATAGATAGATAGATAGATTATTCGTCTTTTTCTTAGTTTTATACATCGTGTTATTTTGTTGTGTTTGCCTCCTTATTATTCGTCTTTTCTTAGTCTTCTACATCGTCTTATTATATTTCTTTCTTGTAAGCTCTTCATTCTTCCTCTTCTCCTTCTTCGTTCCTTTCTTCTTCTATTTCTTCCCTTTATTTCTCTTTGTTGTATTGTATTTCGTATATTTTCGTGTGTTTTTGTTCTAGGTTGTATTATTTTTCGTTTCTTTCTGTCTTATTCTTTCTTTGTTGTCGCATTATACTTTCTTATGTGTGTGTGTGTGTGTGTGTGTGTGTGTGCGCGTGTGTGTTCCGAAGTCAAATAAATACAGCGTCAGTAGCTTCGGTTTGGCCACTTGTTCGTAAAATGTTAAAAGACCACTAATTAATGACGATGAATTTAATGATGGTCTGGCTGTAAAAATAACCAGTTGGCTTTTTCTTTCCTCCTCCTTCTTCTTCTTCTTTTTCTTCTTCTACTTATTATCCTTCTTCTTCTTATTTTTCTTCTTCTTCTTCTTCTTCTTCTGGCTTTTTATATTCTTCCTTCGTCGTCGCCTTCCTCTTTATCTACTTTATTCATTGTTTCGTTTCTCTTTTTCTACATCTTCTTCTTGTTCTTCTTGTTCTTCTGCTTCTGTAGTGTCGTATTGTCTTTGTTTCGTCTTTTCTTGTTCTTCGTCTAATGTTTCGTCGTGTTCTTTCTCCTCGCCTAATGCTGTCCTAAGTTCCCATAAATCGTCTGTAAGTAGCCTGAAAGAAACAAATACCGGCGTCATCTAATTAAAAGGGTTAACCTCTTCAAGGACAATAATAATAGTGGGGCCTTAGTCATACTTTTTCTGGCTAACGCTGTATATACTGTATATATACTGTATATATACTGGTGAGTTATCTGCTCAACAGGTGGCGTTGTGTGTGTGTAAGTGTGAGAGTCCGAGTGTAGGGGGTGAGACAGTGAAGCACGGGAACGAGGTGGCTTCAGAGATGGGGTCATTTCGGGCCATGAGTGAGCACCGTGCCTCATGTGAAGGCAAGATGACAGGTGCTCGTTGTACTCTACGTGCTTCACATGTCTCACTCCCTAGACTGGAACAAGACCTCACGGGCTTCACTGTTCATTGTAAAGCGGTGAATGTTAAGGCTCTCAGCCTATGCACGAGAGGAAGTAAGTTGGAATATAGAAGAAAAAAATATATATATATGTAGTATGACATTATAAGCCCTACATATATATTGCTATACATATATCTCACTGCTTATATGCCTTTATCCCTGTAACTTCTAAACTCTTAACATTCATATTAAACATTCTTCATTCATTGAACTCCCTATAACTTTAAATATTTCTTTAACATATAATATATTTGTTGTTACTTCCACTTAAATCAACACCCATTTCCTCTGTAAATGTAAACTGTATAACGTATTTATCCGGTCATACGTCATACCAGAATGCTGAGTTGATGCTGTGTTGCTTCAGCATCCTTGAACCCAGTCGATGCCTTCTTACTCAGGCATCTTCAGTTAGACTTCAACAGACCTCAGCCAGAGAGAGTCAGAGCTCTTTACTCCCTCTAGACTCTAGACTCAAACTCACCCTCTATAGCCAAGCTCCTATATCCCCTAGATATATTAGATCACACAAGTCATATATCACCTTGCTCCTCAGGCTTTTATTACAAGCCTTATCATATATCTGTACTTATATACCTGTACGTTTATACTTATTATCACTTATCCAATAATTAATGTGTTGTGTTATTACCTATAATCCCCTATATACTTAACATAGTATATATATATATATATATATATATATATATACAGTATATATATACTGTATTTATATACTGTATTTATATACTCTATATATATATATATATATATATATATATATATATATATATATACATATACAGTATATACCCAGCCACATACTGTACCCCATAGCGGGGAGTGACCGACTTGAGACAGAGCCCGAACAAAAACAAAAAATATGTTCCAATTCTTAGGGTCCGGGACCACTTTCGCGTTCCCTCGCCCCTTTCTCTGTCTCGTCTAAAAGGTGAATTTTACAGGGGGAGGAGGATTCCTAGCCCTTCGCCCCCGAAGTGGGAAAATGAGTACAGGAAAAGACAGAATTAACGGCTATGGTTGGGCAGAGGATGCCAAACCTCACTCTGGACAGGACCAGCCCTCACCCAGGAGGTTGAGGTTGGGATTTCTGGCCTACCTTTTGGGTGATTTTTGCATGTATTCATTATTATTCTAGTTTCCTCCCTAGACCTCCATCAAATTTAAAAAAAACATACATTAGATCCCCCTTCTAGATTAATTTGTACATTTTTCGGTAGAAAAATGTCCCGGCCAAAGGATGGTTCTTCCAACATTACAGGCTCACTATCGTTCGCCAGGGAAAAAAAATCGACACCTAAATAGCACGAAAGGTCTAAATATTGACGAAGAAATGGGGCAAAAGGTCTTAAAATCAACTAACTAATGGGGCAAGCATCTTAACATCTGAAAACTAATGGGGCTAAACATGAGGTAGAAAAGGGTATAGAAAAGGGGTATAGGATGGTGTTGGAGTATCCCTGACCCAATCCATCTAATTATTACACCTTTTGATTTCCACAGGTCCCTCCTAAGCTGAATATGATCGTCTAGTGATAGCCAGGATAAAGTGAATATGATCGTCTAGTGATAGCCAGGATAAAGTGAATATGATCGTCTAGTGATAGCCAGGATAAAGTGAATATGATCGTCTAGTGATAGCCAGGATAAAGTGAATATGATCGTCTAGTGATAGCCAGGATAAAGTACAAAGGAGTACAAAGGAAATCAAGCAACAACAGGTCTAGTGACCCTTCTAGGTTGCTTGTCCTCCAAAACACTGAGGATCAAGTGTCCAAACAGTGGTTTAGAGTGGGTAAGGGAACATTGGAAAGGGAACTACTGCCCTGCCACTAACGTGGCAGGACTAGGAAGTTAGTAGGGGACATATGGGTTAGTAACTGAGGGGAGGATAAAGTTATTCATTTACAAACGCAGTCAGTCGCGGGTTTGATGCGAGATATTTGTCTAGGCGGAATTTAAATGAATCAACGGTGCTGCAGTCTATAACGTCTCGGGGAAGCCCATTCCACAAGTTGACAACTCGATTGAAGAAGAAATTCTTAGATTCGTGCGAGTTAAAAGATTTACCAATAATTTTGCAACCGTTTCCCCGCGTGTAATTAGATTGGTCGATAGTGAAGTACTTACTACAGTTCATATTGTCGATGCCTTTGATGATTTTGAACACTTGAATTAAGTCGCCTCTTAATCTGCGCTGGGTTAAAGGAAATAGATTTAATTCTCTAAGACGCTCTTCGTATGGTTTGTTCTTTAGGCTAGGTATCATTTTGGTAACTCTACGTTGAACTCGTTCTAGCTTGTTTATATCTTTTTGGTAATAAGGGCACCAGGATTGAACGCAGTATTCCAGAAGAGGGCGGACTAAGGAATTGTAAAGGGTTAGGATAACTTCTTTGGATTTATGCTCAAATGACCTGCCTATAAAGCCAATTATTTTGTTTGTTTGCCTGAATATGATCGTCTAGTGATAGCCAGGATAAAGTGAATATGATCGTCTAGTGATAGCCAGGATAAAGTGAATATGATCGTCTAGTGATAGCCAGGATAAAGTGAATACATTCGTTGCTGTAGTGAACGGCGTAATATTTGCACTGCCTCTCCTGTTGATTGATCTCATTCTTTTCTGGGTTAAGAGGGGTCGCCTGCTTTGTTTCTTCTGTCTCTCCTTTTCTCTGGCTTGTATCCATTCGGCCCCATTCAGCCAACTGTTTGAAGACGTTTATCCCCATTCAGGTGTCGATTTCTTCCTGGCCAGCGATAGCGAGCCAGCATTGTATGGAGAAATCCGGTTTCGCCGGAGACATTTTTCTATCGAAAAATGTACAAACTTAGCTTACTGTAAAAACAAAATATATACAGTATATGCTGGCTCGCTACCGCTCGCCAGGAAAATATTGACACCTGGATGAGGGTAAACGTCTTAAAACAGTAGGCTGAATGGGGCCGAATTGATACAACCCAGAGAGAGAGTGAGAAAGAAAAACAAAACGAGGTGGGCCCCTAAGGATGATGTTAAGTATTCATAAACTTTCTTTTTTATCGTTAATTCGCCGCCCATTGCCCTCATTTGTTTATGTTTGCTTTGTGTGTGGTGGTTATTGTATAGTTGTATTCTCTCTCTCTCTCCCTGGCTGTCTGTCTGTGTCTCTCTCCACCACTGAATTCACCCCTTCCTCCTCTTCCTTTGACCCCTCTGTTCCTTCTCTATTCCTCTTCCCTCTTTCTTCCTCCACCATCCATTTTCTCCTCCTCCCCCTTTCTTTTCCCTCTTCTTCCAATTCTTCCTCTCCCCTTCTTATTCCTTCCTATCCTCCACAACCATTTCATCCATCCCTCCTCCTCCTCCTCTTCCATCAACTCCCTTCTCCTCCTTTGTTATTCCACCCCATCTACTACTTCCTCCTCCCCCCCTCCTCTTCCTCTTCTCTCCTTCTGTTTCTCTCTCCTCCCTTCTCCCCTCCCCTCCCCCCACAACACGCCCCCATAATCCACCAATCAAAGTGCTGCGTTGTATTGAATGCCAGAGAGAGAGAGAGAGAGAGAGAGAGAGAGAGAGAGAGAGAGAGAGAGAGAGAGAGAGAGAGAGAGAGAGAGACCAACCAATTACAAGACAATGTTGAATATAGATAAGTTGACTGCACATTGTATAGGTCAATATAGATAAGTTGACTGCACATTGTATAGGTCAATATAGATAAGTTGACTGCACATTGTATAGGTCAATATAGATAAGTTGACTGCACATTGTATAGGTCAATATAGATAAGTTGACTGCACATTGTATAGGTCAATATAGATAAGTTGACTGCACATTGTATAGGTCAATATAGATAAGTTGACTGCACATTGTATAGGTCAATATAGATAAGTTGACTGCACATTGTATAGGTCAATATTTAAATGACGTAGATTATATGGTAGTAATGTTGGCATAATTACAGGCTGAGTGGTGGTGGTGGTGGTGAGTGTGATGATGGTAGTGGTGGTGAACTGGTGATGATTATGGTGGAAGTAATGATGGTGGCAGTGATGGTGGTGATGATGATGCTAGTGATGGTGATGAGTGTGATGATGGTGGTGGTGATGATGATGGAGGTGATGATGATGCTTGTTGATGGTGATGAGTGATGATGGTGGTCATGATGATGCTCTAGTGACGGTGATGATGATAGCCTGACTGATTATTAAAGTGATGACCATAATAAGATGATAAAGATGATAATGCAAGTGTGTGGTTGGTATGGATGTCGAGGGTTTTGGTGAAGAAGTATTTATGGATGCAGGTGTGGTAGTTGTGGATGCAGGTGTGGTAGTTATGGTTGCAGTGGGGGTAGATGCAGATGTGTGGCGAAATTGGGGTTGCTGTTGCTGCAGTTGTTTTGGTGAATGGAAAAAGTTGTGCTTGTGAGTACAGGTGTGTGGTTGTTGTGGCACATGTGTTAAATATGGGAGCAATAGTAGGTATTGGATGCAGGTGTGTGGTAGATGCTGTAGCTATGGTAGTTGTGGTTGTGAATGCAGGAGTGTGATAGTTAAATTTGTGGTTGTGGATGCAGATGTGTGGTAGTTATAGTTGTGGTTGTGGATGCAGTTGTGTGGTATTTATAGTTCTAGTTGTGGATGCAGGTGTGTGATAGTTAAATTTGTGGTTGTGGATGCAGGTGTGTGGTAGTTATAGTTGTGGTTGTGGATGCAGATGTGTGGTATTTATAGTTCTAGTTGTGGATGCAGGTGTGTGATAGTTAAATTTGTGGTTGTGGATGCAGGTGTGTGGTAGTTATAGTTGTGGTTGTGGATGCAGTTGTGTGGTAGTTATAGTTGTGGTTGTGGATGCAGGAGTGTGATAGTTAAATTTGTGGTTGTGGATGCAGGTGTGTGGTAGTTATAGTTGTGGTTGTGGATGCAGTTGTGTGGTAGTTATAGTTGTGGTTGTGGATGTAGGTGTGTGATAGTTATAGTTGTGGTTGTGGATGTAGGTGTGTGATAGTTATAGTTGTGGTTGTGGATGTAGGTGTGTGGTAGTTAAAGTTGTGGTTGTGGATGCAGTTGTGTGGTAGTTATAGTTGTGGTTGTGGATGCAGTTGTGTGGTAGTTATAGTTGTGGTTGTGGATGCAGGTGTGTGATAGTTATAGTTGTGGTTGTGGATGTAGGTGTGTTATAGTTGTGGTTGTGGAAGTACTGTAGGTGTGTGGTAGTTATAGTTGTGGTTGTGGATGCAGTTGTGTGGTAGTTATAGTTGTGGTTGTGGATGCAGTTGTGTGGTAGTTATAGTTGTGGTTGTGGATGCAGGTGTGTGATAGTTATAGTTGTGGATGTAGGTGTGTGATAGTTATAGTTGTGGTTGTGGATGCAGGTGTGTGGTAGTTATAGTTGTGGTTGTGGATGCAGGCGTGTGGTAGTTATAGTTGTGGTTGTGGATGTAGGTGTGTGGTAGTTATAGTTGTGGTTGTGGATGCAGGTGTGTGATAGTTATAGTTGTGGATGTAGGTGTGTGGTAGCTATAGTTGTGGTTGTGGATGTAGGTGTGTGGTAGTTATAGTTGTGGATGCTGGTGTGTGGTAGTTATAGTTGTGGTTGTGGTTTTAGGTGTGTGATAGTTATAGTTGTGGTTGTAGTTGTGTTGTAGTCATAGTTGTGGTTGTGGATGCAGTTGTGTGGTAGTTATAGTTGTGGTTGTGGATGCAGTTGTGTGGTAGTTATAGTTGTGGTTGTGGATGCAGGTGTGTGGTAGTTATAGTTGTGGTTGTGGATGCAGTTGTGTGGTAGTTATAGTTGTGGTTGTGGATGCAGGTGTGTGATAGTTATAGTTGTGGTTGTGGATGCAGGTGTGTGGTAGCTATAGTTGTGGTTGCGGATGCAGCTGTGTGGTAGTTATAGTTGTGTTTGTGAATGCAGGTGTGTGGTAGTTATAGTTGTGGTTGCGGATGTAGGTGTGTGGTAGTTATAGTTGTGGTTGTGGATGCAGTTGTGTGGTAGTTATAGTTGTGGTTGTGGATGCAGTTGTGTGGTAGTTATAGATGTGGTTGTGGATGCAGGTGTGTGATAGTTATAGTTGTGGTTGTAGTTGTGTTGTAGTCATAGTTGTGGTTGTGGATGCAGTTGTGTGGTAGTTATAGTTGTGGTTGTGGATGTAGTTGTGTGGTAGTTATAGTTGTGGATGCAGTTGTGTGGTAGCTATAGTTGTGGTTGTGGATGCAGTTGTGTGGTAGTTATAGTTGTGGTTGCGGATGCAGTTCTGTGGTAGTTATAGTTGTGGTTGTGGATGCAGGTGTGTGGTAGTTATAGTTGTGGTTGTGGATGTAGGTGTTTGGTAGTTATAGTTGTGGTTGTGGAAGCAGGTGTGTGGTAGTTATAGTTGTGGTTGTGGATGTAGGTGTGTGGTAGTTATAGTTGTGGTTGTGGATGCAGGTGTGAGGTAGGTATAGTTGTGGTTGTGGATGCAGTTGTGTGGTAGCTATAGTTGTGGTTGTGGATGCAGGTGTGTGGTAGTTATAGTTGTGGTTGTGGATGCAGTTGTGTGGTAGCTATAGATGTGGTTGTGGATGCAGGTGTGTGGTAGTTATAGTTGTGGTTGTGGATGAAGTTGTGTGGTAGTTATAGTTGTGGTTGTGGATGCAGTTGTGTGGTAGTTATAGTTGTGGTTGTGGATGCAGGTGTGTGGTAGTTATAGTTGTGGTTGTGGATGCAGTTGTGTGGTAGTTATAGTTGTGGTTGTGGATGCAGTTGTGTGGTAGTTATAGTTGTGGTTGTGGATGCAGGTGTGTGGTAGTTATAGTTGTGGATGCAGTTGTGTCGTAGCTATAGTTGTGGTTGTGGATGCAGGTGTGTGATAGTTATAGTTGTGGTCGTGGATGCAGGTGTGTGATAGTTATAGTTGTGGTTGTGGATGCAGTTGTGTGGTAGTTATAGTTGTGGTTGTGGATGCAGGTGTGTGGTAGCTATAGTTGTGGTTGTGGATGCAGTTGTGTGGTAGTTATAGTTGTGGTTGTGGATGCAGTTGTGTGATAGTTATAGTTGTGGTTGTGGATGCAGTTGTGTGGTAGCTATAGTTGTGGTTGTGGATGCAGATGTGTGGTAGTTATAGTTGTGGATGTAGGTGTGTGGTAGTTATAGTTGTGGTTGTGGATGCAGTTGTGTGGTAGTTATAGCTGTGGTTGTGGATGTAGGTGTGTGGTAGTTATAGTTGTGGTTGTGGATGCAGGTGTGTGGTAGTTATAGTTGTGGTTGTGGATGCAGTTGTGTGGTAGTTATAGTTGTGGTTGTGGATGCAGGTGTGTGGTAGTTTTAGTTGTGGTTGTGGATGCAGTTGTGTGGTAGTTATAGTTGTGGTTGTGGATGCAGTTGTGTGATAGTTATAGTTGTGGTTGTGGATGCAGTTGTGTGGTAGCTATAGTTGTAGTTGTGGATGCAGGTGTGTAATAGCTATAGTTGTGGTTGTGGATGCAGGTGTGTGGTAGTTATAGTTGTGGTTGTGGATGCAGTTGTGTGGTAGTTATAGTTGTGGTTGTGGATGCAGTTGTGTGATAGTTATAGTTGTGGTTGTGGATGCAGGTGTGTGGTAGTTATAGTTGTGGTTGTGGATGCAGTTGTGTGGTAGTTATAATTGTGGTTGTGGATGCAGTTGTGTGATAGTTATAGTTGTGGTTGTGGATGCAGTTGTGTGATAGTTATAGTTGTGGTTGTGGATGTAGGTGTGTGATAGTTATAGTTGTGGTTGTGGATGTAGGTGTGTGATAGTTATAGTTGTGGTTGTGGATGCAGGTGTGTGGTAGTTATAGTTGTGGTTGTGGATGTAGGTGTGTGATAGTTATAGTTGTTGTTGTGGATGCAGTTGTGTTATAGTTATAGTTGTGGTTGTGGATGCAGGTGTGTGATAGTTATAGTTGTGGTTGTGGATGCAGGTGAGTGATAGTTATAGTTGTGGTTGTGGATGCAGTTGTGTGATAGTTATAGTTGTGGTTGTGGATGCAGGTGTGTGATAGTTATAGTTGTGGTTGTGGATGCAGGTGTGTGGTAGTTATAGTTGTGGTTGTGGATGCAGTTGTGTGGTAGTTATAGTTGTGGTTGTGGATGCAGTTGTGTGGTAGTTATAGTTGTGGTTGTGGATGCAGTTGTGTGATAGTTATAGTTGTGGTTGTGGATGCAGTTGAGTGGTAGCTATAGTTGTGGTTGTGGATGCAGGTGTGTGATAGTTATAGTTGTGGTTGTGGATGCAGTTGTGTGGTAGTTATAGTTGTGGTTGTGGGTGCAGTTGTGTGGTAGTTATAGTTGTGGTTGTGGATGCAGTTGTGTGGTAGCTATAGTTGTGGTTGTGGATGCAGGTGTGTGATAGTTATAGTTGTGGTAGTTATAGTTGTGGTTGTGGATGCAGTTGTGTAGTAGTTATAGTTGTGGTTGTGGATGCAGTTGTGTGGTAGTTATAGTTGTGGTTGTGGATGTAGGTGTGTGGTAGTTATAGTTGTGGTTGTGGATGCAGTTGTGTGATAGTTATAGTTGTGGTTGTGGATGCAGTTGTGTGGTAGCTATAGTTGTGGTTGTGGATGCAGTTGTGTGGTAGTTATAGTTGTGGTTGTGGATGTAGGTGTGTGATAGTTATAGTTGTGGTTGTGGATGCAGCTGTG
This sequence comes from Paralithodes platypus, assembly GCA_032716605.1. NCBI lineage: Eukaryota > Metazoa > Arthropoda > Malacostraca > Decapoda > Lithodidae > Paralithodes > Paralithodes platypus. Next base: position 22,301,933 of record CM064486.1, read on the forward strand.
TGGTAGTTATAGTTGTGGATGCAGGTGTGTGGTAGTTATAGTTGTGGTTGTGGATGCAGGTGTGTGATAGTTATAGTTGTGGTTGTGGATGCAGTTGTGTGGTAGCTATAGTTGTGGTTGTGGATGCAGTTGTGTGGTAGTTATAGTTGTGGTTGTAGGTGTGTGATAGTTATAGTTGTGGTTGTGGATGCAGCTGTGTGGTAGTTATAGTTGTGGATGCAGGTGTGTGGTAGTTATAGTTGTGGTTGTGGATGCAGTTGTGTGATAGTTATTGTTGTGGTTGTGGATGCAGTTGTGTGGTAGCTATAGATGTGGTTGTGGATGCAGTTGTGTGGTAGTTATAGTTGTGGCTGTGGATGCAGTTGTGTGGTAGTTATAGTTGTGGTTGTGGATGCAGGTGTGTGATAGTTATAGTTGTGGTTGTGGATGCAGGTGTGTGGTAGTTATAGTTGTGGTTGTGGATGCAATTGTGTGGTAGTTATAGTTGTGGTTGTGGATGCAGTTGTGTGATAGTTATAGTTGTGGTTGTGGATGCAGGTGTGTGGTAGTTATAGTTGTGGTTGTGGATGCAGTTGTGTGGTAGTTATAGTTGTGGTTGTGGATGCAGTTGTGTAGTAATTGTGGTTGTAGTTGGCAGGTGAGTGTGGTAGGTACAAGTAACACGCACACAACCACCACCATCACCACGACAATCTCTTATAACATGCAGGGAATCAATACTTGGTGACCTCCACTCCTAGTCACGGTATACACAGAGAGAGAGAGAGAGAGAGAGAGAGAGAGAGAGAGAGAGAGAGAGAGAGAGAGAGAGAGATGGGAATGCATGGACTATATGAAATGAGGAACAGTGTCTAAATACCGTAAATATGAAAGGAAATAGGTTAATGCGTGTGTGTGTGTGTGCTAAATATGTTTCAATACTTTTTGACGTAGTTAATGGATTTCTTCTTCGATATCCGACAACTAAATGTGACTTCCCCAATTTAAACTAACTGATTTTGTCTACTCTACTTCTTAAAAATTGACTTCCAAAATTTATCAACCCCCTGATTTTGACTATTTCATTAGTACTATACTACTTTTTCTTTTAGGGCAAACACTCTACACCAGGTATTATAGAGATAGCCGGTTTGCCACAGTTATAACAGAAAACCGATTACGGCGGATGGCTGTGGCCTGATGAAGTCCATCCGCCTCTCTATTTTTCCTTGGGGTGGGTGTTTGACTGTCTCTATATTTTTCATATATCTATATTAATTTCAACTCCTTTCACATGTGTGTGTGTGTGTGTGAGAGTGAGAGAGGGGGTGAGGGAAGGTTTGGGGGGGGGGGTTTTGAAGGAACTGAGAACGATAAATTATAGAGCGAAAGAAAAATGGATGCAATTAATAAAGACGTATTAATGTGAGTGCATGACCGAGAGAGAGAGAGAGTGTGTGTGTATGTGCGTCGAGGGTGGGGGGTCCATTAACTGATGCATATGCAGTAGTGATGTATAATAGGCTAATCATGTATACATATATAGGTACAGCGTGAACGACATTATATAGATATATATATATATATATATATATATATAGAGAGAGAGAGAGAGAGAGAGAGAGAGAGAGAGAGAGATGATAGCCAGGATAAACTGGTAAATGCGTCATAATCCTCAAGGGGTTAATTAACTTGGCGGACATTATTCTCCCTAATTAGCAGCTCATTTCTCGATAACTAATGGAGAGATGATAAACTACTACTAATGGAGAGATGATAAACTACTACTAATGGAGAGATGATAAACTACTACTAATGGAGAGATGATAAACTACTACTAATGGAGAGATGATAAACTACTACTAATGGAGAGATGATAAACTACTACTAATGGAGAGATGATAAACTACTATGTCTCTACGTCAGGTTATTGGCAGGTTATCGTAATTAACAACACATTTGGGTAACAAAAAAACAAAAAACGTTGTAATATCTGAGTAATTAACAAGCCAAATTTTCGCCAGCTTATTAAGGGGGGTGACCTGTTTTTTTCTCCTTTTCTCTCTTTCTCTGGGTTGTATCCATTCGGCCCCATTAAGCCTACTGTTTTAAGACGTTTATCCCCATCCAGGTGTCGATTTATTCGTGGCGAGTGTAAGCGAGCCAGTATTGTATGGAGAAATCCGGCTTCGCCGGAGAAATTTTTCTATCGAAATCATGTACAAATCTAGCCTGCTGTCAAAAACATTTTAAACAGTATGCTGGCTCGCAAAATCGACACTGTGGACGGAGAATAATGGTAGAGCTATTTTTGAAAGGATTTATATCCCCCAAACCCCATAAAGACATTTAATACTACCTGGTGCGACGCTTTGGGGGTTATTATAATTCTGTTTAGTTGTTATAAATGGTTTTGATAGATACAGTTATGTTTTAGCAATGTATTTTTAGTTTGTCCCCTAGACTAAGAAAAACGTCTCCCCAAACTCACTTCAAACTTAATATGTACACTTGGTCAACAAAGTATCTGCACCCCTACCCTGCTCATCTAGTGTGTACAGCTCGGTAGTATAGGTCGTAGGTCGTAGGTAGTAGGTCTTAGGTCGTAGGTAGTAGGTCTTAGGTAGTATAGGTAGGTAGTAGTATAGATGGATATAGCTGCAGGAAGAGATGCCAACCCTACCGAGCTGTACACACCAGATGATCAGGGTAGGGTTGCAGATACTTTTTTGACCAAGTGTACATCTTCTTAAACGTGTCTCGGCCGAATGTTGGTGTCTCCTGTATTACAAGTTCGATGCAGACAAATGTATCGAATCCTGAATGGAGTGATGTGCATAAGGGAGCCCACCTCGCTTTTTTTTATCTTTCTCTCCCTCTCTCTTTGTCTTGTATGTATCCATTCGGCCCCATTCAGCCTACTGTTTTAAGACGTTTACCCCCATCCAGGTGTCAATATTTTCCTGGCGAGCGGTAGCGAGCCAGCATATATATATATATATATATATATATATATATATATTTGTTTTGACAGAAAGCTAAATTTGTGCATATTTCGATAGAAAAATGTATTCGGCGAAGCCGGATATCTCCATACAATGCTGACTCGCTATCGCTCGCCAGGAAGAAATCGACACCTGGATGGGGATAAACTTCTTAAAACAGTTGGCTGAATGGGGCCGAAAGGATACAAGCCAGAGAAAGAGAGAAAGATAGACAAAAACCGGTGACCCCCCCTTAAATAATGTAGGCGGCAAACAATTCAGGAGAATTTGTGAATTACTTTATTTGCCCCAAAGCACATAGAGAAAGTTAAGTGCCATATCTTCCGTAATATAGGGCAATAACCAAGATGTAACTGCGACGCCAGGGGTCTTCTTTAAGGCCATGACGTGGGTAGCATCGTAGTGACGTAGGAATGACGTCACGCCAACCACGGCTTCTGATTGGCCCCCTCATGTACACACCCTCCTAATGTTATGAGAACTTCGGCGCTACATACATCTCGGCAAAAATCTCTGCTACTAACTAAATCCATTAATCTAGTCCAAAATAATATTTTTTTAAGTTACATCTTCTTTTATTAATTCTTATGAGTAGGCTTAATTGCACCAGATCGATTTAATTATGCCCCGGATCACATTTAGGACGAAGGGATGGTGGCGCCGAGACGTCCAATTCTTCCTATCGCCAGTACTCCCTTACATAAATCACCTTTCTATTTTTAGCCAACTAGGGAGAAGGTAGAGTGGGTGGGTGGGTGGTGGTAGTGGCAGGTGACGCGTGTGTTATTATCGTGAAATGTCTGAGGAAGTGCGATGGAAGGTGTGAGTGAGTGAATGGTGAAATATGTGGGGAATTTGGGAAGTTTGGCTGGATATTCGAAGTATGCTCGTACCCCCTTCACGTCTTTGTCATGCCAGGTTTTCGATTTATTAAGGGAGGCTCGGGTTCTTTGTTAAGGGGGTCACCGGCTTTTTTTTAATCTTTCTCTCCTTTTTCTAGTTCCCTGGCTTGTATTAATTCGGCCCCATTCAGCCAACTGTTTTAAGACGTCTATCCCCATCCAGGTGTCGATTTCTTCTTGGCGAGCGATAGCGAGCCGGCATTGTATGGAGAAATCCTGCTTCGCCAGAGACATTTTCCATCGAATAATGTACAAATTTAGCTTGCTGTAAAAACAAAAATTTATAATTATGCTGGCTCGCTACCGCTCGCCAGGAATATATTAACACCTGGATGGGGGTAAACGTCTTAAAACAGTCGGCTGAATGGGGCCGAATGGATACAAGCCAAAGAGAGAGGGAGAGAAAGATAAAAAAAAAGAGAGGTGGGCTCCCTTAAGAATATATGGAAAAGGAAAGTACTTAGGAGATAATTAATTACAGCCATCTTTAAATACATATTTTGTATTATATAGAAATTTTTTCAGCGGATGAATTGAGGTTAGTAACAAAATAATATAGAGCGGTAAAATAATATAGAGCGGTAAAATAATATAGAGCGGTAAAATAATATAGAGCGGTAAAATAATATAGAGCGGTAAAATAATATAGAGCGGTAAAATAATATAGAGCGGTAAAATAATATAGAGCAGCGGTAAAATACATTGAGAAAACTGGAATAGCTGTGGAAGATAAACAGTCATTTCATTGGAGGTGTTTGGTGGTGTGGTGAAATTAATAAAAAATAGGTTATGTTAGAATGGAAATGGAAGCAATGGCAAATGGGTTGGAAAGAGAGGGAAAACCATTCAATTAGTATAGAAAGGGGTTGGAAAGATAGGGAAAACCATTCAATTAGTATAGAAAGGGGTTGGAAAGAGAGGGAAAACCATTCAATTAGTATAGAAATGGGTTGGAAAGAGAGGGAAACCGATTCAATTAGTATAGAAATGGGTTGGAAAGAGGGAAAACAATTCAATTTGTATAGAAATGGGTTGGAAAGAGGGAAACCCATTCAATTAGTAGAGAAATGGGTTGGAAAGAGAGGGAAACCCATTCATTTAGTATAGAAATGGGTTGGAAAGAGGGAAAACCATTCAATTAGTATAGAAATGTGTTGGAAAGAGAGGTAAAACCATTCAATTAGTATAGAAATGGGTTGGAAAGAGAGGGAAAACCATTCAATTAGTATAGAAATTGGTTGGAAAGAGAGGGAAACCCATTCAATTAGTATAGAAATGGGTTGGAAAGAGAGGGAAACCCATTCAATTAGTATAGAAATGGGTTGGAAAGAGAGGGAAACCCATTCATTTAGTATATAAATGGATTGGAAAGAGGGAAAACCATTCAATTAGTATATAATTTAAAGGGGTTGGAAAGAGAGGGAAACCCATTCAATTAGTATAGAAATGGGTTGGAAAGATAGGGAAAACCATTCAATTAGTATAGAAATGGGTTGGAAAGAGAGGGAAACCATTCAATTAGTATAGAAATGGGTTGGAAAGATAGGGAAAACCATTCAATTAGTATAGAAATGGGTTGGAAAGAGGGAAAACCATTCAATTAGTATAGAAATGGGTTGGAAAGAGAGGGAAACCCATTCAATTAGTATAGAAATGGGTTGGAAAGAGGGAAAACAATTCAATTAGTATAGAAATGGGTTGGAAAGAGAGGGAAACCCATTCAATTAGTATAGAAATGGGTTGGAAAGAGAGGGAAACCCATTCATTTAGTATAGAAATGGGTTGGAAAGAGGGAAAACCATTCAATTAGTATAGAAATGTGTTGGAAAGAGAGGGAAAACCATTCAATTAGTATAGAAATGGGTTGGAAAGAGAGGGAAACCCATTCAATTAGTATAGAAATGGGTTGGAAAGAGAGGGAAACCCATTCAATTAGTATAGAAATTGATTGGAAAGAGGGAAAACCATTCAATTAGTATATAATTGAAATGGGTTGGAAAGAGAGGGAAACCCATTCAATTAGTATAGAAATTGATTGGAAAGAGAGGGAAAACCATTCAATTAGTATATAATTGAAATGGGTTGGAAAGAGAGGGAAAACCATTCAATTAGTATAGAAAGGGGTTGGAAAGAGAGGGAAAACCATTCAATTAGTATAGAAATGGGTTGGAAAGAGAGGGAAACCCATTCAATTAGTATAGAAATGGGTTGGAAAGAGAGGGAAACCCATTCAATTAGTATAGAAATGGGTTGGAAAGAGAGGGAAACCCATTCATTTAGTATATAAATGGATTGGAAAGAGAGGGAAAACCATTCAATTAGTATATAATTGAAATGAGTTGGAAAGAGAGGGAAACCCATTCAATTAGTATAGAAATTGATTGGAAAGATAGGGAAAACCATTCAATTAGTATATAATTGAAATGGGTTGGAAAGAGAGGGAAAACCATTCAATTAGCCTAGTATAGAAATGGGTTGGAAATAGAGGGAAACCCATTCAATTAGTATAGAAATTGATTGGAAAGAGAGGGAAAACCATTCAATTAGTATATAATTGAAATGGGTTGGAAAGAGAGGGAAAACCATTCAATTAGCCTAGTATATAAATGGGTTGGAAATAGAGGGAAAACCATTCAATTAGTATAGAAAGGGGTTGGAAAGAGAGGGAAAACCATTCAATTAGTATATAATTGAAAGGGGTTGGAAAGAGAGGGAAACCCATTCAATTAGTATAGAAAGGGGTTGGAAAGAGAGGGAAAACCATTCAATTAGTATAGAAAAGGGTTGGAAAGAGAGGGAAACCCATTCAATTAGTATAGAAATTGATTGGAAAGAGAGGGAAAACCATTCAATTAGTATATAATTGAAATGGGTTGGAAAGAGAGGGAAAACCATTCAATTAGCCTAGTATAGAAATGGGTTGGAAATAGAGGGAAAACCATTCAATTAGTATAGAAATGGGTTGGAAAGAGAGGGAAAACCATTCAATTAGTATATAATTGAAAGGGGTTGGAAAGAGAGGGAAACCCATTCAATTAGTATAGAAATGGGTTGGAAAGAGAGGGAAAACCATTCAATTAGTATAGAAAAGGGTTGGAAAGAGAGGGAAACCCATTCAATTAGTATAGAAATGGGTTGGAAAGAGGGAAAACCATTCAATTAGTATAGAAATGGGTTGGAAAGAGAGGGAAACCCATTCAATTAGTATAGAAATGGGTTGGAAAGAGAGGGAAACCCATTCAATTAGTATAGAAATGGGTTGGAAAGAGAGGGAAACCCATTCAATTAGTATAGAAAGGGGTTGGAAAGAGGGAAACCCATTCAATTAGTATAGAAATGGGTTGGAAAGAGAGAAACCCATTCAATTAGTATAGAAATGGGTTGGAAAGAGGGAAACCCATTCAATTAGTATATAAATGGGTTGGAAAGAGGGAAACCCATTCAATTAGTATAGAAATGGGTTGGAAAGAGAGGGAAAACCATTCAATTAGTATAGAAATAGGTTGGAAAGAGAGGGAAACTCATTCAATTAGTATAGAAATGGGTTGGAAAGAGAGGGAAAACCATTCAATTAGTATAGAATTGTAGGAATATAGTTGGACATCTGTTTGTTATCTACACATCCTAAATATGTTTGTTATCTACACATCCTAAATATGTTTGTTATTTACACATCCTAAATATGTTTGTTATCTACATATCCTAAATATGTTTGTTATCTACACATCCTAAATATGTTTGTTATCTACACATCCTAAATATGTTTGTTATCTACACATCCTAAATATGTTTGTTATCTACACATCCTAAATATGTTTGTTATCTACACATCCTAAATATGTTTGTTATCTACACATCCTAAATATGTTTATTATCTACACATCCTAAAATGGCTAGATATATAATAAGATTGTCTCATTTATAGAGGAGCTAATTTAGAATGATTATATTTATTGCGTCGAAGATTTGACAATGAATCTTGCAAGTTCTTGATTATATTGTAATGGTTATTGTTATGGTTATTGTAATGGTTATTGTAATGGTTATTGTTATGGTTATTGTTATGGTTATTGTAATGGTTATTGTAATGATTATTGTAATGGTTATTGTAATGGTTATTGTAATGGTTATTGTTATGGTTATTGTAATGGTTATTGTAATGGTTATTGTAATGGTTATTGTAATGGTTATTGTAATGGTTATTGTTATGGTTATTGTAATGGTTATTGTAATGGTTATTGTAATGGTTATTGTAATGGTTATTGTTATGGTTATTGTTATGGTTATTGTTATGGTTATTGTAATGGTAATTGTAATGGTTATTGTTATGGTTATTGTTATGGTTATTGTAATGGTTATTGTAATGGTTATTGTAATGGTTATTGTTATGGTTATTGTAATGGTTATTGTTATGGTTATTGTAATGGTTATTGTAATGGTTATTGTTATGGTTATTGTTATGGTTATTGTTATGGTTATTGTAATGGTTATTGTAATGGTTATTGTAATGGTTATTGTTATGGTTATTGTTATGGTTATTGTAATGGTTATTGTTATGGATATTGTTATGGTTATTGTAATGGTTATTGTTATGGTTATTGTAATGGTTATTGTAATGGTTATTGTAATGGTTATTGTAATGGTTATTGTTATGGTTATTGTTATGGTTATTGTAATGGTTATTGTAATGGTTATTGTAATGGTTATTGTAATGGTTATTGTTATGGTTATTGTAATGGTTATTGTTATGGTTATTGTAATGGTTATTGTTATGGTTATTGTTATGGTTATTGTAATGGTTATTGTTATGGTTATTGTAATGGTTATTGTTATGGTTATTGTAATGGTTATTGTAATGGTTATTGTTATGGTTATTGTTATGGTTATTGTAATGGTTATTGTTATGGTTATTGTTATGGTTAGTGTAATGGTTATTGTTATGGTTATTGTAATGGTTATTGTTATGGTTATTGTAATGGTTATTGTAATGGTTATTGTAATGTTTATTGTAATGGTTATTGTTATGGTTATTGTAATGGTTATTGTAATGGTTATTGTTATGGTTATTGTAATGGTTATTGTAATGGTTATTGTTATGGTTATTGTTATGGTTATTGTAATGGTTATTGTAATGGTTATTGTAATGGTTATTGTAATGGTTATTGTTACGGTTATTGTTATGGTTATTGTAATGGTTATTGTAATGGTTATTGTTATGGTTATTGTAATGGTTGTTGTTATGGTTATTGTAATGGTTATTGTAATGGTTATTGTTATGGTTATTGTTATGGTTATTGTTATGGTTATTGTAATGGTTATTGTAATGGTTATTGTTATGGTTATTGTTATGGTTATTGTAATGGTTATTGTAATGGTTATTGTCATGGTTATTGTCATGGTTATTGTTATGGTTATTGTTATGGTTATTGTAATGGTTATTGTAATGGTTATTGTAATGGTTATTGTTATGGTTATTGTTATGGTTATTGTTATGGTTATTGTAATGGTTATTGTAATGGTTATTGTCATGGTTATTGTAATGGTTATTGTTATGGTTATTGTCATGGTTATTGTTATGGTTATTGTAATGGTTATTGTAATGGTTATTGTAATGGTTATTGTAATGGTTATTGTTATGGTTATTGTTATGGTTATTGTAATGGTTATTGTTATGGTTATTGTAATGGTTATTGTTATGGTTATTGTTATGGTTATTGTAATGGTTATTGTAATGGTTATTGTTATGGTTATTGTAATGGTTATTGTTATGGTTATTGTAATGGTTATTGTTATGGTTATTGTAATGGTTATTGTAATGGTTATTGTAATGGTTATTGTTATGGTTATTGTAATGGTTATTGTAATGGTTATTGTAATGGTTATTGTTATGGTTATTGCAATGGTTATTGCAATGGTTATTGTAATGGTTTTTGTAATGGTTATTGTAATTATTGTAATGGTTATTGTAATGGTTATTAAGAACATAAGAACATAAGAAAATGGGAGTCTGCAGAAAGCCGATTGGCCTAAGCAAGGCAGATCCCTGTCCCACACAACCCCAAATCAATTACAAAGCCCAATTATAGGCTCAACACTCTAATACCCTGAGGATCATCCTACCAAAACGGTTAGAGATTAACGCAGGATTATGGGGGTCTGCAGAGCGCTGATTGGCCCAACCCGGCTGATCCCCCTTCACACCCAACCCTTCTCGTCCATATGCTTATCCAATTTTATCTTAAAGCTCCCTACAGTTTTAGATCCCACTATAGCACTTGGTAGTCCATTCCACCCATCTACAACTCTGTTACCAAACCAATATTTGCCTATATCTTTTCTGAAACGAAATTTATCTAATTTGAAACCATTGGTACGAGTTCTTTCGCTATCACTGAGCTTTAGTACATTTGTCATGTCCCCTTTGTTAATCCCACTAACCCACTTGAACACCTCTATCATATCCCCTCTAACTCTGCGTCTCTCTAACGAATGTAAACCTAATTTCTTCAACCTTTCTTCATACGGAAGATTTCTAATATTATGGATCATTTTTGTCATTCTACGCTGTACTCTCTCCAATGAATCTATGTCCATTCTGTAATAAGGACACCAAAATTGGACAGCATAATCCATATGGGGTCTCACTAATGACAAGTAAAGTTTTAAGATAACATCAGCAGTTCTGTTACTCACACTCCTAGAGATGAACCCGAGAATCCTGTTTGCCTTATTACGAACGCCTATACACTGTTTTCTAGGCTTCAAATCATTGCTAACAAACACACCTAGATCTTTCTCGCAGTCTGAATTTTCTAATTCTAAATTAGCTAGTTTATATTTAACATTTGTTTGCATCTTCCCTATCTTTAATACCTTGCATTTGTCAATGTTAAACTTCATCTGCCAATTTACTGACCATTCATGTAAGGTATCTAGATCCCTTTGGAGGCACTCTATATCGCTATCTGAATCAATTGATCTCCCCATTTTAGTATCGTCTGCGAATTTACTTATCCTACTAGTTATACCTAAATCTAGGTCATTTATGTATATAAGAAACAACAGGGGACCTAATACCGATCCCTGGGGGACACCACTTTTGACTGCTCCCCACTCTGACTTGGTACCATTTATGCTGACTCTCTGTTTCCTACCAATTAGCCATGACCTAATCCATCCCAACAACGCCCCACCTATTCCATGTGCCTCAACCTTTCTCATCAATCTCTCATGAGGGACTCTGTCGAAAGCTTTACTGAAATCTAAATATATAATATCGTATGCCTTGTCATTATCTACTGCTTCATATACCTCTGAGAAAAAACTAAGCAAATTAGTAAGGCAAGAACGTCCCTGTGTGAATCCATGCTGAGAAGAATTGATTAAGTTAAATGTTTCTAAGTGGTTTCTCATTTTCCTAGCAATAATTGACTCTAGTAGCTTTCCTATGATTGAAGTGAGACTAATGGGACGGTAATTGGATGCTATTGATTTATCACCTTTTTTGAAAATCGGAACTACATTTGCAAGCTTCCAAGCTTCTGGAACTATACCTGTTTCTAATGAATTGTTAAAAAGAAATGTTAATGGGTAACTTAACTCATCTCTGCATTCTTTTTATACTCTGGCATATACCTCATCGGGACCAGGCGATTTCTGAGGTTTCAGTCTGTCAATTTCCTTAAGCACATCATTTCTACTTATAGTAACCGTACTTAACCTATTTTCTATACTATCTCTATACACCTTACGGACTTCTGGAATCTGTGCCAAATTTTCATTAGTGAAAACGGATAGAAACTGACTATTTAATGTACTGCACATTTCTAAATCACTTTCTGTCATTTCTCCTATCGAAGTTTTAAGGGGGCCTATTTTATCTCTAACTTTAGATTTATATAGCTGGTAAATTGTAATGGTTATTGTTATGGTTATTGTTATGGTTATTGTAATGGTTATTGTAATGGTTATTGTAATGGTTATTGTAATGGTTATTGTTATGGTTATTGTAATGGTTATTGTAATGGTTATTGTAATGGTTATTGTAATGGTTATTGTTATGGTTATTGTTATGGTTATTGTTATGGTTATTGTAATGGTTATTGTAATGGTTATTGTAATGGTTATTGTAATGGTTATTGTAATGGTTATTGTTATGGTTATTGTAATGGTTATTGTAATTGTTATTGTTATGGTTATTGTTATGGTTATTGTAATGGTTATTGTTATGGTTATTGTAATGGTTATTGTAATGGTTATTGTAATGGTTATTGTTATGGTTATTGTAATGGTTATTGTAATGGTTATTGTAATGGTTATTGTAATGGTTATTGTAATGGTTATTGTAATTGTTATTGTTATGGTTATTGTTATGGTTATTGTAATGGTTATTGTTATGGTTATTGTAATGGTTATTGTAATGGTTATTGTTATGGTTATTGTAATGGTTATTGTAATGGTTATTGTAATGGTTATTGTAATGGTTATTGTTATGGTTATTGTTATGGTTATTGTTATGGTTATTGTAATGGTTATTGTAATGGTTATTGTTATGGTTATTGTAATGGTTATTGTTATGGTTATTGTAATGGTTATTGTAATGGTTATTGTAATGGTTATTGTAATGGTTATTGTTATGGTTATTGTTATGGTTATTGTTATGGTTATTGTTATGGTTATTGTTATGGTTATTGTTATGGTTATTGTTATGGTTATTGTTATGGTTATTGTTATGGTTATTGTTATGGTTATTGTTATGGTTATTGTTATGGTTATTGTAATGGTTATTGTAATGGTTATTGTAATGGTTATTGTTATGGTTATTGTTATGGTTATTGTAATGGTTATTGTAATGGTTATTGTAATGGTTATTGTAATGGTTATTGTAATGGTTATTGTAATGGTTATTGTAATGGTTATTGTAATGGTTATTGTTATGGTTATTGTTATGGTTATTGTTATGGTTATTGTAATGGTTATTGTAATGGTCGTCGTCTTGTAATAAGGGTAAAGTCGATATCACACGTGCGCTTTTTCCGTCAATTTCCGATGAGCAAGTTTGTTCGTACTATTTTGAGGCTCTTTCGCATTGACACCGGAAACTAGATCGAAGGTGGATTATAATACTTATGGAACTTATATTTTGAAGCTGTCAGATAACAATTGCCCATAAAAATTGACAGAAGAATCGATCGTGTGACAACGCCTTTAAATGTAATTATCGACGTAATTGTTGAAATGCAAATATATCAAGCATATTGAGATATCGTGTACATTCATAAACAAGAGGTCACTGCTTGCAGCATAAGTAATAATTATTATCTCGTCGAGCATGCATTTATTTTCCACGAAAATTGTGAGTTATGATCATTCACAAGAGCTTGATATGTTTGACGAAATAACATTTAGTATATCAACAATTACGTATACAATTATAGGTTAATTATAGGTAGGCCAAACATATTATTAAGGGGTAAGGGTTTATATTTTGGTCGATTTTTATTTATTTATTTTATTTTTATTTTTATTTTTATTTTTTGTATAGGTCTCTTTGTTTTTCATTGATTTATTGTTTGTTTTAGTTTCCTCCCTAGACCTCCATCAAGTTTGAACAAACATCCCCAAGATCCCCCTTCTCGATATATAAGTACATTTTTTAGTAGAAAAATGTCCCGGCCGAAGGCCGCTCCCTTTCAGGTTCGCTATCACTCGCCTGGAAAAAAATTGACACCTAAAAATGACATGAAAATTCTTAATGTTGACAAAGAAATGGGCCAAAAGGTCTTTATAATGTCGCCAAACTAATGGGATGAACGTAATAAAATCTGAAAACTAATGGGACTAAACATAAGGAAGAAGGGGGACCAGAACAACATAACCATCCCCCCTTAGCCTCTAACTCAAGAAGGGCTATAGCAAATCCCTGGCTCACTCTTCCTAATTGGTAGACAAATTAACTCAAAATAATTTAGTCCTTTTTGACTGACAGAGGATAGAGGTTACGGTTTTTGGCCTACTTATCATGAACGGGGTATAGTCTTAGACGATTTTATTCAGCTCAAGAAGGGCCGCCAGCAATTAACAGGCTCAATTAACACTTTTTACTACCACAGATTCTTTTTAAGCTGCACAAAAATCGTCTAAGCATAACTAGAATAATATTAATGTGACGTCCCCGGTACAGAAGGGGTTACACAAGAGGTCCAAACTGCTGGCCTACCCATGAAGAACAGGGAATAGTGAGCATGTGTACGTCTGTATGCCCATGGTGTCAAACGAAAGCCAAGTCCATTATTTATAGTCTTTATTATTGTAGATGTAAGGATAAAATTATGGTTTATAGTCCGAATGATGTTTGAAAGTGATAACATGGCCAAAACAAGGCTATTGCATGTTAATTTCTTGTATTTCTTCTAATAATCCTTTAAGTCTTTAAATAAAATTGCTCCGGTTTGTCACCTTGTTTATGTCTACTAACCACTGTACGGTAGCGCTAATATCTAATAAGTCAGGTATTCGCTTTCATTACGTTTGGCTCGCTCTGTACTGTATTAATGTTCGTCAGATGTAGAATAGGGTGGGTAGGTGTAGGAACATGTTTGTATATCTAACTCGAAACCAATATATACAGTTTTAGATATTGCGGATACCATATTGCCGAGGCAATAGGCATCACATATTTATGATTATTTATTAATATATGAATAAATGAATTAATAGATCAAACAAACGGCCAGCCTCCCCTTAAGTCTCGATATATCAGTTGCTCAGTGGTTCAATTGACCACTTGCGAGTTTCGTTCTATAATGAAGTTGGAGCTGTACACCTCGATATTTAGCAGAACTACCAGCTAAAAATACGGTTTTAGTGCACTTATAAATACATGAAGCCCAGTTCAACATACTGTTTACCCATCAGAGAGCTACGTTATTACTGCATGTCTGTCTGTTTAATATCGATGTTTATGGCTCTAACTTCCTTATAGCCCGAAACTCTCAAGTGGTCATCAGCTGGGACCAAAATAGACTACAGTATATAGGCAAAGGGACCCACAAAGACCACCAACATAAGGGGTAACCAATATATAAATGATAATTATATGTTTTCACCAATCAACTTTACTTATAAACTCAATTAATGAAATCAACAAATTCATGTGGCACTCCAAGGACTCGAACCTAGGACACTCACACCGAAATTCCGCGCGCTGATGCATTACGCTATCAAAGACAGTTTAATATGATACAACATTGGAGAATATAATAAGATAAATAAGGAAGATGTGAACCCAACTGGACGCATTTTAAAAATATTCTTTGAGGACAACTCAAATGGGTAGAAAATTCAACCTGCACTCATATGGAAAAAATATTCCACATGACGTAATCCATGTTTATTGTCCAGACGCGAGAGTTTGGAGTCTCTTGGGGGTCCTCTTGTGGTGGAGAGATGTGGAGTGGAAGAAGGAAAGAAATGGGGAATAGGAAACAAAGAAATGGGGAATATAAAGCAAATATATGGTGAATAGGAAAAATGGAGAAATATGGCATAGATACTGAGAAATGGGGTGTAGGAAAAAAAATGGGGTAAAGGAAATAAATAAATGGGGTATAGAAACTGAGAAATGGGGAATATAAAGTAAAGAAATGGGGTATAGGAAGCAAAGAAATGGGGTACAGAAACTGAGAAATGGGGTGTGGGAAACATAAATGGGGTAGAGGAAATAAAGAAATGGGGTATATAACTAAGAAATGAGTAAGGGAAGCACATAAATGGGGTATAGGAAACAAAGAAATGGGTATGGGAAGCACACAAATGGAGTGTAGGAAACAAAGAAATGGGTATGGGAAGCACAAAAATGGAGTGTAGGAAACAAAGAAATGGGTATGGGAAGCACAGAAATGGAGTGTAGGAAACAAAGAAATGGGTATGGGAAGCACAAAAATGGAGTGTAGGAAACAAAGAAATGGGTATGGGAAGCACAAAAATGGAGTGTAGGAAACAAAGAAATGGGTATGGGAAGCACAGAAATGGAGTGTAGGAAACAAAGAAATGGGTATGGGAAGCACAAAAATGGAGTGTAGGAAACAAAGAAATGGGTATGGGAAGCACAGAAATGGAGTTTAGGAAACAAAGAAATTAAGAATAGGAAACAAAGAAATGGGGTATAGGAAACAGAAATAGGTATAGGAAATAAATGGAAACAAAGAAATCGGGTAAAAGGAAACAAAGAAAGGGGTAAAGGGAAACGAAAATATGGGGAATAGGAAACAAAGAAATGTGGTATAGGAAACAAAGAAATGGGGTATAGGAAACAAAGAAATGGGGAATAGGAAACAAAGAAAAGGGGTATAGGAAACAAAGAAAGGGGGTATAAGAAACAAAGCAATGGGGTATAGGAAACAAATAAATGGGGTATAGGAAACAAAGAAATGGGGTATAGGAAACAAAGAAATGGGGTATAGGAAACAAAGAAATGGGGAATTGGAAACAAAGAAAAGGAGTATAGGAAACAAAGAAAAGGGGTATAAGAAACAAAGAAATGGGGTATAGGAAACAAAGAAATGGGGTATAGGAAACAAAGAAATGGGGCATAGGAAACATGAATAGGTATAGAAAATAAATGGAAACAAAGAAATCGGGTAAAAGGAAACAAAGAAATGTGGTAAAGGGAAACGAAGAAATGTGGAATAGGAAACAAAGGAATGGGGAATAGGAAACAAATAAATAGGTTATAGGAAACAAAGAAATTGGGTATAGGAAACAGAGAAATGAGGAATAGGAAAATAGGCAACATAGACCCGGAAAATAGGGACATAGAAAGCCAAGAAATATCATTGATGTTAGAAATAGTTAATTGGGGTACAGAAATAGATACGAACATGGGGAAAACAGGGGAACAGAAATGGGGTGCACGAATTATAGAAACAAAGTATAGAACGCGAAGAATTGAAATCGTGAAAGAAAAAATAATCGTGCTTAGGAAGCAAGGAAATCGGTAATAGGATATAAAATAGGGTATAGGAAAAACAAAAACTATATACATAATTGTTTAGTATGTGAAGGAGCGGAATTGGGAAAGGGGCTAAATTTGAGTGTAAGCAATGAAGTAAAGTGAGCGTAGGAACGAAAACATCTGAGAAATATAAGATGGGTCAGGGAGAGATTTATGAATGAATGGAAAGGGTGGATGAATGAATGGGGAGTTGTCGAAGAAGTGAGTTATGGAAGAGGAGGAGGAGGGGGGGGCGGAGAAGGAGGAAAGGGGGAGAGGAAGGGGATGGAAGAGGAAGAGGGGGGGGGGGGGAGAAAGAGAAGGGGAGGGGGGGGGGGGGGAAGGAGGAGGAAGACGAGGAGAAGGAGGAAGGATATTGCGCAGTTGGCAGTTTTTGGGTCAAATCGATTTCGCCTAACCCCCCTCCCCCCCCCCCCCCCACACACACTTACACACTTACACACAGACACACAGACACTCACACACACACAGACACACGATCGTTTAATTATATATTTTGTTTACAACATAGACATACATACATACATACATACTCATACTCTCTCTCTCTCTCTTTCCCATAACGTCGACTGTAAATAAACTTCATAGTTCGCAAATGGAATCTTGGAAAACTCTGGCCATTTTTGTCTTCAGGTTTTCTGTATTTAGGCTACCAAGTGCCCGCAACCCTTTTATCCCTGCGAATACGTAATAATAAACATAGCGATAGTTATGGTAGTGATATTAACCCATTCTGTTCCGGTGACGTCCTTTTCATTAGATTCTAGCAACTTTTAGATTCTTTTATTCAGCTTAGGAAGGACCTTTAATAGTTTAAAGGCTACAGAGACTATGTAACTGAATCCTTGTAGCTACCACAAATCCTTCCACAGCTGAATACAATCTTCTAATGGTGTCCAGAAGAGGATGAAGAAAAGGACGTCACCGGTACTGGACGGAAAGGACGTCACCGGTACTGGACGGAAAGGATGTCACCGGTACTGGACGGAAAGGACGTCACCGGTACTGGACGGAAAGGACGTCACCGGTACTGGACGGAAAGGACGTCACCGGTACTGGACGGAAAGGACGTCACCGGTACTGGACGGAAAGGACGTCACCGGTACTGGACGGAAAGGACGTCACCGGTACTGGACGGAAAGGACGTCACCGGTACTGGACGGAAAGGACGTCACCGGTACTGGACGGAAAGGACGTCACCGTTACTGGACGGAAAGGACGTCACCGGTACTGGACGGGTTCAAATTAGACGACGTGTTTCGCCAAGTAAATTTTTTGGGCTAGGTCATTCCTGCCGACGACCTTTTGTCTTTCCTTCTGCATTAAGGGGAGATGGGTCGTTTTTCTAGATCCCCTTCTCCCTCATGTTTAGCCCCATTAGTTTTCAGATTTTAAGATGTTTGTCCCATTAGTTTGTCGAATTTAAGATGTTTGTCCCATTAGTTCGTCGATTTTAAGACCTTCCGGCTTATTTCCTTGTCAATATTAAGACCTTTCGTGTTATTTAGGTGTCGATTTTCTCTCTGGCGAACGATAGTGACCATGTAATTTGGGGAGAACCGGACCTACCGAAAAATGTACAAATTAATGTAGAAGGGGGATATAATGGATGTTTTTATTAAGTTTGATGGAGGTCTGGGGAGGAAACTAGAAAAATAATTAATATATGACAAAAAACGACCAAAAAAGTTAACCATCCCCCCTTAACCCCTACTGCACCGGTGACGTCTCTTTTATTAGATGTCAGCCACACTTAGACGATTTTATGAAGCTTGGGAAAGATACCTGGTAGCTAAACGGACTACTTGAGATAGCCTGAAGCCTTTTAATTAATATACCGTACATCTTCCTAAGCTGAATAAAGTCGTCAAATAGTTACCAGACTATAATGGAAGTATCGTCATCGGTATTGAAGGGGTTAAGGGGGTAGTGCTTGGTGTTTGGTCTATATATTTATTTATTAATATAGTTTTGAGTTTCCTCGCTAGACCTCCATCAAGCTTAGAAAAACATCCCCTAGACCCCCTTTCCAGATAAATGTGTACATTTTTCGGTAGAAATATGTCCCGCGTTCCTTTTAAAATTAGAGGCGCGCTATCGCTCGCCAGGAAAAAATCGACACCTAAAGGGCACGAAAGGTCTTAATATTGACAACAACAAAAAATGAGGCAAAATCGCCAAACTAGCGGAACGAACGTCTTAAAACCTCAAAACTAATCTGCTAAACATAAGGGAGAAGGGGGTCCAGAAAAAGCGAGTACTACCCCCTTAAGACACACTATATAATAATACTCTGTCGCCTCCAACACTTACTTGGAATTAGTTCAGTAGTTTGAGAAGAGAAGTCTATAGGGTCGTACAAAAATACTTAAGGGCGAGGTACTCGCCTTTTCTGGACCCCCTTCTCCCTCATGTTTATAATATTTATTTTGAGGTTTTAAGACGTTCGTTCCGTTAGTTTGGTGATTTATTATGTTCTCTCCACCAACCAACTCTACTCCTAAAATCGATTAATGAAATTAACAACCACATGTGGCAGTCCGGGGATTCGAACCCAGGATGCTCACACCGAAAATCAACACACTATGCACTGCACCACGAAGACAGTTTTGAGATTTTTCGCCTATTTTTTTTTTTTTTTCAATATTAAGACCTTTCGTGCCCTTTAGGTGTCGATTTTTTCTGGCGAGCAACAGCGAGCCTCTAATTTTAGAAGGAACCGGCCTTCGGCCGGGAATTTGTTCTACCGAAAAATGTACAAATTTATCTTGAAGGGGGGCCGAGCACTACCCCTTTAAATGGAAACATTATAACCATATGATGGTAAACAAGATCGTTGTCGTGACGACACGACAGTTGCGACTCTCTCTGGAGTCCTATTATGTCATTACGATATGTGTTTTATCTCGTCATGAAAGCATAATTGTCCCGTGTCAGTGTTTATAACATTGGGTTGAGGTAAAGTTCGTAATTCGCCGAGTAACTTATTGAACTCTTAGGCCATTGTTAAGCATAAGTTATTTTTACAGTGTCATGGCTTCCAACAAGTATTTTTAATATAGCAAGTATTTTTGAATAGTTCAATATTACTGTATGTTAGAGATATTAGGACGTAACAGTCAAGGTTTCTTTCGCTAAGTGACTGTAAGAATGTCTGGTCTGCTTCCCCTAATATGTTCTATATTGAAAGAAATGCAAATCTTCTTTTATATATTCGGATATATAATGTTTGTAACGTGCGAGCAAGTTTAAGTGCCCCCCCCCGGGGCTACCGAAAGGCAGTTATTAAGGGGGAGTCTTTCTTTAAAAATATATAGACTCTAAAATCCTAAGGTTACCGGTATTACAGGAGTCAAGAATGCTAAAATCTTTATAGCTTACAGCAAGGTTACAACCGTAGCAATGCTCTCTCACGGCTGAAAGATTTTTAGCATTCTTGACTCCTGTAATACCGGTAACCTTAGGATTTTAGAGTCTATATATTTTTAAAGAAAGACCCCCCCTTAATAACTGCCTTTCGGCAGCCCCTCTACATATCCATTGTGATTAAATATTTCCCAGTTTAGCTATGTTGAGGCTACATTTTTAGTTATAATATACTCGCTCTTCGCGATTTTATTTTTAAATATTTGCTATATGTTTTATTATTGTTTTCTAGAACACTGAAGATGACACACGAGTGTCGAAACGTTTGTCTGACTGCTAAATAAAGTACTGGCCGGGACTATATATATATATATATATATATATATATATATATATATATATATATATATATATATATAATGATTAAATAAAAAATACGTATCTATCGTCATTTCCAACATCCACCCAAAACTTCCCAAACTGAACCTGGTCAAACTATACCCTGTTCCAAATAAGTAGTCTGGATATTGTGAACACTAACCTCTGTAACTCAAGAATGGCTAGAGCAAATGGGCTGTACATTTCTACACCCATTCCCTGACTTACCTTTCCCACATGTGTTACGACTGAGGTTTAAATATATCAGGGCTCTTATTCATTGGACTAGTAATGGCATAAATGCTACAACGGAAAGCGCTAGATCCAACCTCTGATGTATATTCCCAGTGAACAAAGAACACAAATACTCTCCAGAGTTCTATATGCAATAATAGGTTATTAAACTCTCAATAAATGTGCGTCTACTCTAGGCTTAATGTTATGTGAAAACAGCCTATTACTACCTATAACCGAAGGTGCTTGGTTATGGTATGCAAAGTAAGGTGGTAAGAGAAGTTACAGCTTACGTTACTTTAATCAATAAATGTCAGGCACTCCTGCATGAAAGAAAGTGCACTAAAGTCCTTCAATACCAACAAGGAGTCTTCTTTAAATGTTAGATGCTATCAAGATGCTCGAATCGGAAATGGAACCCAAAAAGGCAGGCAGCGGAACAATGCTCGTGCAGGCTAAGCACACAAAAAGGCAGGATATATAATGCAGTCGGAGCCAAGAATATCCTAAACGCTACAACACTAATAATAATCGCCACGACAATGCAGTATTCCTATCAACAAAAGGAGCCTAAGTCGTTTGTGTCTCAATACATCAAACTAGGCTGCGAAATGCTTGTGTAATCATAAACGGGTATGCATAAAAAGAGTAATTGGTTTAATATACTTAATGTCTACTATAACTAATAAAGTCTAGCTAGAGTCAATGATACGAGATACTGGTGCGCATGGCATGCCGCATAGCCTAGTGCAAATCTCAAGTCTGTGCGTCAAATATTACGTTATAATGAAGGGTAGCTCTCTTGAGAAACCTTAATACCGAAGTATTAAGCATTCTCCTGGCGTACCTCAAAGACTAACAACGAGCTTAGAACAGTGCAGAATGGTATAGGCAAAAAGCCCTCATTCGTGCATGCTCTACTCTCAATGGCACACAGACTAGAATTTACCCAATCAACTCCAGTTCTCAGGTATGTCGTGCAGCTTTTAACTAAAGCCAGCACCCATCGGAAACAATACCTTATAGTATCAGACTCCCAGTCTAGCATTATCTAATCCAGCAGAACACTAATAATTATAGGAAGCGGTACTGAACAATATGAATGCCAACCAATGCTTCGTGATCAACTTATCTTAACAACTAAACATACATGGGTTATATAAGACCTTAACGCACAATACAACTGGCCAGCATTAAGATGATTATGCAGAGTTAACCGGAGGGGGTATAATATTAATAAAAGGTGGTGAAAGATATGGAAAATGAGAGAGATAGGCAGAGGAAAAGGTTCTCAGGTGCAACAAGGGGGACAGGTATCAAAGGGATAAGAGGGATGCATTCTAGAAACCAGATCTGAGGGAGAGAGTGGCGAGGGAGCTGTATATATACTAGCACTAGCTCGAGCCGCGTGGGAAAAAAGCGGTAACAAGTCCTCTAGCCAATACTAAAGAAGCTAGCCAAACATGACGTCACAAAGCATGGTAAAAAAAAACTCCTTCAACGAATCCCCACGAGGCCAGCCAGCTATGACATCATCGAGTATAGCAAAACACTGCACGCCTCCTCTCACTCTGTTCTACTCTCTCTCTCTCTCTCTCAATTCCTATCATTACTACTTAATGATAAAACATATACTTTGCAATTAAATATATAAAGCCTTGACATGGGCGAAAACAAAGAGCCTTTCTGGACTGCCCATGACACGAGCTTTCATATGAAATAAAGCACACAATAATACATCAACTGTAGCCACATCCACTGCCCTGCCGATCCTAGCGAGTCGCTGTAGGACAAGGCATGCGGTTCTAACGGAGTGGTCAACGTCACACATGGTAGACATATTAGCTGGATTACTGTAATGGTTGGTGAGCTATAAAGGTTATTGTTCAAGTATTTTGTTGTACTTACTTATAACAGGGTATAGTGGCCAGTGTATCGACCTTCTCTAGCAACTCGGGTTATACTATAACCCGAGTTGCGTGGGGGTTGTGACGCTCACCGCTTCCCCCAGAACCGCATGGCTTACTCGCTAGGACTCGCCAGGGCAGAGAATATAGCTACAGTCTACCTATCATTGTGTACTTTCCTTCTCGAGAAAGCTTGTGTTGCAGACAGTTCAGAACTGTTCTTTATTTTTGTCTGTCACAATCCTTTCTATTTTATTTAGTCAATTGAAAGTATTGTGTTAAGTAGTTGAGTGATGGGAAGGCGAGCGGGAGAGAGAGAGAGAGAGAGACCAGGTGGTGTGACTTGGTGGTGAGTGTGGCGCGTGGCTGGCCCCCTTACATAGGCCTCGCGGGATTCGTTGCCTCCTGCCTAACACTGCCTACTAGGTGGCTGCTTACTGGGCGACTGTCGCGCGCCCTCGTGCCATTCCTGCAAACTGGGACTCCAGCCAGGAGCTCCCTGGGAATATCCTTGTCGATCCTTCCCAGACAGCATACTCTAAGCATCTCCCATGAATTGTTCCACACTCTTGTCTTAGAATCTTTCTCTCCTACTGCCTCTATCATTTCCACTACTTCCTCACCTTTTATTAATATCAATCCCCCTCTGGTTCTCTGCATCCACACCTTGAATTGGTGGCCAGACTGTATTATATGCTGGATCTCACATTTCTTATGTACTAGGCTAAGGTTGAAGATAGTCGTTGTCTTTTTGGGAGATTGTATTGCTCGGACTGTCTCCATCAATCACTAATGTTTCTACAGGGTTAAATAATGCTAGACTAGGGATCAGGTACCTTGTTGTTGGTGTTTTCACTGTGTGTAGGCTACTTTTGAGCTGCACGACCCTACGGATTCTGTGGGTTACCTGAGTGGATCTTTTGTCTGTGTACCTTGGAGTTTAGACTGTGTAGTGCGTGAGGGCTGCTTGCCTAATCCACCCAACACTGTTCTAACTCTATTTGCTTTTACTTTTGAGGGTCGCCAGGAGGATACTCGATACTTGTGATCGAGAATCCTCAAGAGAGCACCCCTTCATATTAACGTAATCAGGCCGCACAGACCCAAGGTCTACACTAGGCTAGGAGCTGCCTTGCTCCACCAGAATTCTGTACCTTTGCGCATCCCAGCTAGACTTTATTAACCCGGGTAGACATTAGCTGGATTAGATCATATACTCTTTTATGCATACCCATTATTTCTACACAAGCATTTTGAGGTCTAGGTTGCTGTAGAGAGACACAACCAGCATAGACCGGTTTTGTTAATAGGAGTACTACTTTTTCGTGGCGAGCATTATTACTGTTGCACCGCTTATAATATTCTTGTGTCCAATAACATTATAGGTCCAGCCTTTTTGTGTATTTAGCCTACACGTGCATTGTCCTGCCTCCTGCTATTTTGTGGTTCCATTTCCGATACGTTCTTCTTAGTAGCATCCGACATTATTCAGAAGATTCCTTGTTCGGTGCTTGAGGACTTTACAACACTTTCTTTCATAAAGGAGTGACAGATATTATTGATTAAAGTAACGTTAAGTAAACCTTCTTCTTGTTTGCATTAGATCACTCTTGTGATTTAATTAAGTTAACTATCTTTTCCTTGTGTACCATAACTAAGCAACCATATGTTATAGGTAATAGGCTGTTTCAGAGAACATCAGCCTATACTAGAAGCACATAGATACTGAGAGTTAAGATACCCCGCTATCGCAGATATAACTCTGGAGGGTATTATGTGTTCTTTGTTCGACGGGATTATATATCAGGGGTTGGATCTAGCGTTTCCGTTGTTGCATTTATGCCAGTCTACTCCAATGTATAAGAGCCACTGATTTATACGAGACCCGATCGTAACAAATGGCGACCTAGCTCAGGATTTGGTGAACTGACATATTTATTAGTGGCCCCTCCATCATTGACGAACATGCCTATTACATAAGGCATCCTCTTCAAACACTAATCCGCCGTAGTTTGAATCTACCGCGCAGAGCATTTAAAAACTGAGGAGCCTTCATCATGAGCGCACGCGACCTCACTCATGGCTTCAGTCATTATGAATTGGGTTCTCACTACGAAAAAACTTCGTAAAAAATAAAAACAAAAAGAAAATAAGAATAACTATCCAATAAGCTTTCCATCATATCGTGGATGTACTTGTGTGGATTTCTGACCAGACGCTGAATCAGGCGTCATTCCTCCTTCTTTGCTCTGCGCTCAGCCTGCCCGGACGTACCTTTCAGGCTCCGCTGGTTCCGCATTCGTTGCGTCCCTAGTGAGTTTTTTCTCATTTGTTTACTCTGGGATGTATCGAGTAAGGTTAGGATAGGCGTAGCAGGAGTGTCCTGGGCTGGTTGCCCGCAGTGCAGTGTATTTTGGGTCGTATGTATGGGGCATCTATTTCGGATGTACCCTCGTGGTCCTGTTGTGGACACGTGAACTTTTCACAGTTGTGTTAGTTGGTGATGCAGGCGGCTTTCATTACGCGTTAATTATTGCTGCCTTTTATCCTTCTGATGAGGTAAGCTGTGTGTTTGCTGACGTTCCCAGCGTATTTTTCTTCACTTAGTGAAGTTTTTTCTGGGTCCGTGTCCGGCTTCCCGGGGTGGGAAGTTATCGCTTCGGTGGTGTGTTGGCGGTGGTTCCTGTTGTGATATTCCAGTGTGTGTTTATATTTCAACTATTTTCATGCCGTCTACCTAGGCCTAGCCAGCCGCTCGTAGCTTTGCCACATGTCTAGTGTTATTATTTATTTTTAAATATGCCCTACTGTGTCATGTGTATCCGGGTTTTAGTTGTGTATTGGCTAATTCCTCGGACTATATTTGTTTCCTGGTTTAGTTGTGTATTGGCTAATTCCACGGATTATGTTGTGACCTTGGTTAGTCGTGCGTGTCTCTCCTCGTGTCGTTTTGTTCAGATGGTGTCTGTTCAGGGTGGGGTTTGCCTTCCGGCGGGTTTTTTCTCGGTTTCACCATGAAAAATCCTGACCGATGAGCAGTGTTGGGCCACACGTGGTTTTTAACTCTGGCTGGTTCCCCGGCGTGGGGAGGTGTCTGTGGCTCTCCAGGACTGCATCTCTGTGGGTGCCTGGTTTCAGGCCTCCTTTAAAATTCCCGGCGGGATGGCTGTACCGATCCTTACATATATATTTAGATATATATAAAGAAACGACGTTCTTGAGAACACTCGTTTTTTATAGGTTTTTCTACCTGGTTTACGACAACCACATGGAAAACCTAGCTGTTGTTTAGGCGTTCCTCCCCGGCGATCTTTTACAAAGAAGTGGGGTCAGGAACTTGTGGGGTTAACTTTTAGACTTCTCACCCGGCGGGTGCACCTGAGCAGGGTGGGATAAAACGACTTAGGTCTCTTATAGTTAACCAATCCATTTGAGTGATACTCTGTGTATCGCTGCCTTTACTCTTACGGCAATTGAAGGATCAGTGAGGTTTAACCAAATCGATTCCCACACCCGGCGGGTGCCCCTAAGTGGAGGAACTAAGGAATTTATAAACAAATTCAATTTCGATTAACCTTAATTGGGTGATACTTTCAGTATCGCCGCCTTCTATTTTTACGACGATCGTTTGGGACAATTCGTTAAAAAATCAGATCTCGTATATTCCTGCCCTGGGCTATTCTACTAAAATATTTCAAGGGCCGGCGTCTTTATGAGGGGGGGCTTTGTTACAAAATTGAATCTTGAGACAGTCACCACCTCCTACAGACTATAAGTGCCATACTGGACCATTATATCAGAGGGTATTCTTCATGTTCTTTAGCTAAGAAGATTTGTTTAGCCTCTTTACACCCAGCCGCGTAGCGAGATGTGTTAGCTGTGTCTTTGCATCCCGTTACCCGGCGGGTTATTAACACTTGTATGCGAACACTTGGGTTAACCTTATGAGCATTAATTCCTGGAAATTTTTCTTTATTTTTCCAGAGCTGAGCTCCGGCGGACCAATACAGACCCGGCGGTAGTTTCCTCACACCAGTCTCTGTCATGGCTAATGTGGCCCCAGTTTTTGCCCTGTGCATTACCCCTACTTGCGCGGGTATCCCAATTTTTGCGCATACCCTTTGCATAAGGTGTGTTAGATGTCTAGACCGTTCAAGGGGTCTCTGGGTTACACTTAATTGTTCATTTTGCTCCCAATTAGCCAATAAAGTCCTGTGTGACAATGACAAGACCGCGGCGGTAGCGTTGAGAGAGGTCAGACAACAAATGTCGGCCTATACTACCATTGTCGCACATAAGTCACTTCAATGTGACAACGTCCCACTTTGGGATAAGTTGCTGTCAGAGCACCCTCCCCCTAAACGTACCTCTAGAGTAACGGGTTTTAAGCCGACAGAGACTAGCCAGGGTTCTGTATCGTCTGTGGATACGTTTAAACGCCCGAAAGAGCCTACTCCCCCGGCAGCCACCTCCTCGTCGCAGGCGAGATCGAGGTCAAGGTCACCCCTCAGACAACGGTCTTCAAGTCGGGCCTCTTCCCCGGCTAGTAAGAAGTGTAAGACTGAAGCTTCCCCCAGTGGCCATGGTGGTGATTCTTCCAAACCTAGGTCTAGTTCGCGGTCACACCGTAGCCACAAATCCTCCAAAAAGGATTCCCATAAGAAGTCCTCTCGACATTCTACTAAGTCTAGTGCATCTCATCGTACCTCTACACCTGAAAATGTTTCTGTTACAGCCTCAGAGTATAGTGAAGCGCCTGTCCCTAAACAAGATTTACCTATTGATATTTTAACCCTAGAAACGGAAAGTTCAGGAAATTCAATAATTGAGAATGTTTCAGACTCTCAAGAGAGCGTAGGCCAGAGCCTCGGTGTTTGGCGGTTTGCTCAGCCAGCGTCTGACCATCCACGTCCGACTCATACGAGTCACACAGTAGCCGATGTCCACAGGGACGCGGCGACCCCATCCTCTATCCCTGATTTATCTTGGAAACAAGGTGCCCCTGCCTCGGCGGGGTCTTCTCAGGAGGATCGGGAGGAACAAGATGAAGTGTCATTAATTTCAGATAGGGAGGGACAAGGGTCAGGCTCAGGCCTGGACGCCGCCCATGATAATACTGATTCACCTGAAAGTTCTGCATCTAACCAGTTTGTTACAGCACAAGAAATTGATGGGTTACTTACTCATGCTCTATCAAAATTCTTTAATCAACAACGAGAAAACCCCACAATGGACTTGGGGGCTCCCTTGACAAGTTCTGCGGTACGGCCTCTGATAACGTCAATCGATTTATCTAAGATTCCTAACCCTCCTACTCTGTCACCGGCAGGGAGCTCTAAGCCAGCTACGGCGGCATTCACTACGTCAAATGTCAGGGTCATTACGGATGTTAATCCACCCCCTCTAGACAAAGCGCCTCTTAGAAAGGTAGCTATGCCCCTGCTTTATGGGCCAGATGAGTCATGGGTCCCTTTGAACCCCTCTAAGCCAGAGCTTGCCCAGCCTACCTTGTCAGGGGAACTCCCGGTACCACGTGAGTGGTTTATCCAGGGAAATAAGTCTAAGAAATTAAGGGCATTGGATGCCTTGGGTAATGTTTTGGACGTAAATATCAAGGCTATACCTAGTTATTATCATCAGGATTATTTTGTTTATGCATCTAAGCCTGCTTTACCCCCTGCCTCAGCTTCAAAACTTTTTTCAGACTGGTCTAAGCTGGATGGGTTTAATGATATTAAGGCTCTGTCGGCTCTTACTCCTGAACTAGATTTACAGACCGTCACAGACGAGACAGCTAATCCAGTGTTGAAGGTGGGACAGTTGGGACCAGGACCTTGGGTGGATTGGGAGGTAGAGGCTCAAAACTTTGCAACCACTTTCACTTCTAAATCTTCCCACCAGATCCCTCAGGATACACATTCATGGTTCTCCATGCCGGTAGGTTCTGCCGGCGGAGTTCCGTCAGCTTTATTTTCTTTTTTAGCTGCCCCTAAGATTAATCTTTGTGAACTAAAGGAACCATTCATTACCCCTACCCCTTCTCACCTAGACAGAGAATTTAGGCTAAGGGGAAAAGCTTTCCGCCTGTTTTCACAGTACATAGTTTCTCAACAGGTGGCTAAGTCTTTACTCAGGTCTACTCAGGCAATCGCAGACGCGGATGCTCGAAGATCAGTTGAGTTATCCCGGCGTCTGATTCTTCAGTCGTCGATTCAATCCTTAGGTGACATACGCACAGCCTTACTTGAGGCGGTGCGAGCACGACAGGATCTTAGGATGTCATTAGTTCGCAAGCTGCCTGATCGCATTGCTAACCAGGTGGTAATGTCCCCAGTACTTACACCTTCTTTAATGTCCCCTGATGTATGGCGAACAGTGTTTAACATGGCACAGGCCGTGAAGCACAGTCCCGCACAGGCTAAGAAACCCGCATTTAACTTCCCCAAACCTAAGCCTCCTACTAAAGCTCAGCCAGGGGGTTCTAAGCCGTTTCTTCCGCCTAAGTCCTCCCAATCCCCCCTGGGTCAGTTCAGGCATAGACAGAGAGGGTTTTCAGGACAGAGGGGACGCGGCCAGTATAAGCCGGGGCAGGGCCAGTCTTCGGCCCACACCAGCCAGCCGGCGAAGCGTCCAACACCACCAAACCCACCATCAAAAAACTAAAGTCTTTCTCACTCCCAGTGCCTATCTTAGAGCCGGAGGAACCGAGGGAAGTACAGCCGGCGAACCCTTGTCTGCTAACTGGGTCGTTCCGAACGTGTCACCAAGCATGGCCGTTAAAAACCTGGGCACGGATGGTGGCACGCAAAGGCATCACTTGGCAGTGGCTCCGGCGACCTCGCTTACGTCAGCCGACAACGGCAAATTGTGTTTCATTAGAGGTGGAGTTGCTGGTCCAGGAGATGATTGCCAAGAATGTCATCATCCCGGTACCTCCAGATTACCCTGTATTCACGTCAAAACTGTTTTTGGTTCCCAAACGGGACAGTGTTCAGATGAGGCCGGTCGTAGACCTGTCGTATCTGAATCTTCACATTTACAACGAGTCTTTCAGAATGTTAACAGTTCATCAAATCAGGCTAACACTTCCGCCGGGTGGCTGGATGTGTTCCCTAGACCTGACAGACGCCTATTGGCACGTGTCGGTCAACAAAAGATTTCAAAGGTTTCTGGCCTTGAGGATCAGGCACCAAAATTTTGTTTTTCAGAGGATGCCGTTCGGTTTGAACCTAGCACCTCGATTATTCACGAAACTAGTCCGGCAAGCCCTGATGCCATTGTTAAAACAGGGAATCAGAGTGTTGTGGTATCTAGACGACTTGCTGGTGGTGGCAGAGACACAACAATTATGCATAAAACATGTCAATATCATTTTAAATCATGTCAAAACTCTAGGCTTCAAGGTAAATCTGGTAAAGTCAAACCTTGTTCCCTCAAGAGTAATTCAGTGGATAGGGCTGGTCTGGGACACCGCCGCTCTCACTCTGAGTCAGAGTGTGGACAATCGCAACAGGTTTCGCAGGAAACTGTTCAGGTTTCTTCACAGTCTGACTACGACACGAAGAGTCTGGGAGTCTCTGGTCGGCTCTCTCAACTGGATTCAGCTAACTGTCAAGTTGGGCCGGTTGAAAGTAAAACGATTAATATTGGAAGGCAACAAATATTTCCCACTCTTACCGGCGGGAAAATTATGGCCCATACCAAAATTAATCCACACCTTACTAGCGGTCTGGGCGAAGAGGGAAACATTGCACTCAATCATGTCATGGACCTCTCCTCCTCCAACGGTATGGGTAGACACGGATGCGTCAGGCACCATAGGGTGGGGATTTCAGTCAAATCAGGGGCACCAGGGTCAGGGACTTTGGTCCCACTTAGAAATCTCTCACATAAATGTCAAAGAGTTACTAGTCCCCTTGTATTTCCTTCAGGCTCACGGCCCGGCGTTACAGGGCAAGTCAGTGGCCTTCAGAATGGACAATCTGAATGCAGTTCACTGTATTCAGAAACAAGGGTCAACGAGGTCAAGGAAGTTGCTACTCGTGTCGGAAGAGATTTTTGTTCTAGCCACCAGTCTAGATATTTATCTTCACGCATCTTATCTCCCAGGCGTAGCGAACGTCTGGGCAGACGCTCTGTCCCGGAGACAGAGCACGACAGTAGAATGGGAGCTCAAGCAACCCATTTTCGACCTAATGATTGCGGAGCTCTCCCATCCACAAGTGGATCTTTTTGCGTCCGAGGAGACTCACAAGCTCCCTCTATACCTCACCCGCCGGGCGATAACGCCGGCAGGGGGGCCAGACGCCCTAGTGACAGACTGGAACAGATGGAGCTCCATCTATCTGTTTCCGCCGCCAGATGCGTCACTAATGTGCCACGTAGTGAACAAACTACGAGTTTATCGAGGCTTAGTCTCGCTAATCGCGCCCCTGTGGCCGGCGCAGGTGTGGTACCAATTGTTAATAATGTGGTGCCCGGACCCGGTATCGCTCCCGGTCGGGTACTTCCACTTAGACACGATTGGCAACCTAGAGACCTCGCTGACTTTTGCATTATGGACATTCAGGAGGCCAAGTGGCTAGCACCATACGGTAGGGATGTGACCAATAAATTGCTCAATCAATATACTCAGTCTACTAAGCGACAATATCAATCTCATTGGAAAGCTTTTACTTCTTGGATTGTTAGAACGGAACAAACTGTACCCTCAGTGGCATTGGTTTTTAATTACTTGAACTATCTGTTTGAGCAGAAACGTTTATCTGTGGTTACTTTGAAGAATCACTTAACTGCGATTAGAGTGCCCTTTTTCGACCTTACAGGTCTATCCATACCGGTGGCGGAGGAAACAGGATTTATGAGAGCGTGTTTTAAACTCCGCCCACCTCCCCGTCAGCTCATGCCTACTTGGTCTCTGGACAAAGCTTTGTCTTTACTTCATTCTCGTCTGTATCAAAATACTGCAGACTTTGCTTTAATCTTAAAGAAGGCAGTTTTCCTTTTGGCTTTGGCCACCGGAAACAGAGTGTCTGAGCTGGCGGCGATGAGCAACACACCTAATTGTCTTAGGTTTGGTAGACTTAATGATTCAATTTCCATTGCACCCTCCCCGGCGTTTGTAGCCAAGAATGAGCATAGTGCACACGTGTTTTCTGAGTTCACGGTGCCGGCGTTAAAAAGGGGAAAGGTGCATCATAATTTATGTCCAGTGCAAGCTCTAACCAAATATTTGAGAATAGCTCCTCATAACCCCCAAGGTGCTTTATGGGTAGCGAGTACGGGTAAACGCTTACTTAAACGGCGATTAGCCTCTCTTCTGGTAGAAGTCATTAAAGAGAGTAATCCCGGCGTTGTGGGTAGGGCCCACGATTTACGCAAGTGGGCGGCCTCTTTACGTTTCCTGAAAAACTTTTCAGTTGAAGATATTGCGTCCACACAGTTGTGGGCGTCTAATCATACGTTTCTCTCTAGATACTTGTCAGTTGCTCTAGACAAACCTTCCTTACCATGTATAGCTTTAAGGCAGAGGGTCTAGGTGGCCCTGCAGTCACTTATGTTTATTTTCAAGGAAGGGGGGGGGTGCAGTCAGTTGACATAGGACACCCTAGACCCCGCCGGAGTATGAGAGCTGTGATACAATTTAAGGTTAAAATGTGATATGAAAATTTCTCTGCGAGAATTTGTGCTAGTACAAAGTTTAGTACAAAACAACGGTGTTGTTATAGTAGTTTTAGCTGCGAAAGCAATGTAACATTAGTTCAATGGAGTTCATTAGCAATTGATCTCCACATGTATTTTGGGGTTTATGATGTGCACATATAAACTTATAACTTATTATTTTTGTCACCACTCGTTGAGTGGGGTGCCTTTTGTAACTACAGATCTGTGTTCAGAATCTTCAGGGTTACCTATTTTTGTCGGGCAGGCTTCTTTGAAGCACGCACCTGCCTGAACCCCTTTTTCTTGTATATTTCCGGCCTACGCCGTATTAAATACATTTTTCAAAAGTAAGAATACTATGTGGTTGTTTTTATTATCTGCTTTTCTAGAGTTATGATATGATTACGAATGTCCCCCTCCAGTCTTAGATATCAGGCATGTTCGTCAATGATGGAGGGGCCACTAATAAATTATAGGTTTGACTCCTGTAAGGAGATAAAGAAAACCTAATATTTAGTAGTGGCCCCGTAATCATTGGCGACTGGGGCCCTCCCGACCGTCCCCTTCCCATTCGTTGATGTATTAAGGATTTTGGTTTACTTGATATGTCAGTGAAGGAGGAATGACGCCTGATTCAGCGTCTGGTCAGAAATCCACACAAGTACATCCACGATATGATGGAAAGCTTATTGGATAGTTATTCTTATTTTCTTTTTGTTTTTATTTTTTACGAAGTTTTTTCGTAGTGAGAACCCAATTCATAATGACTGAAGCCATGAGTGAGGTCGCGTGCGCTCATGATGAAGGCTCCTCAGTTTTTAAATGCTCTGCGCGGTAGATTCAAACTACGGCGGATTAGTGTTTGAAGAGGATGCCTTATGTAATAGGCATGTTCGTCAATGATTACGGGGCCACTACTAAATATTAGGTTTTCTTTATCTCCTTACAGGAGTCAAACCTATAATAATTGCAGGTTATTGTGCAGATTTGTCTCACAGTTTAGTCTCACAGTTTAGGCAGTGAACATTTGTTGATTTTGTGGAATATTTTTTGAGGACATGCAAGAATTATTTTTTTAGCAAAGTAATATAGCACTTAAGCGGTCTCCGAGATTTTTTTTATTGTGAATATTGTGGTATAAGAGTTTGGGGTACTTCTTTTTTGTGTATCAAAGTGAAAAATCTTCAGTGAGCATCATGTCTTATAGCGGATCAGTGCAGGATGAAGACACAGTACGTGATGTAGAAGCTGAGGAGCAGCAGCATGGGCAGGTTATTAACTTGGTGAACAGTGAGGAGGATGCAAGGATTTTTTTACAATGGCCTGTTACTTCCGACCGGTTGGTGGGTATGAATCGGTACGGTCTCCAGTGCTTAGCCGCAGCTATCGGTCATGTATGTACTAGTGGCATGACCAAGGATGACCTGATGACGTGTGTGCTGGGTTGGGTGACTGGCGTACGAGGTAGTGTGAGTGCTCAGAGCCCTTTGGCCGAGCCTCCCCTTCACTCGACTCCCAATCCTCCTATTGGAGTACCGACCCTGAGCACGCTTCCGCAGGTGGGTAGTGACTGGCAGGGTGGTTTGCCCCTGGGGGGATCACCGGGTATTTCTAACATCATTGCATCTCCTCCTCCTCCTCAAGGTTTGACCCCGGAGATGCTCTTTCAGCTCGAGATGGCAAAACAGCAGATAGAGCTAGCTAAGATAGAAGAGAGAAAAAAGCTGGCTAGGATGCAGCAACAGACGAGGGAAGCTGAGCTTAGGACTGAACTAGAATCTACAAGATACCGTGCCGACATGGATTTAGAGAAGTCTCGTGTTGAGATGACGGGACAGCGACTCGGTACTGGAAACCGTGCGCATGATCAGTCTCTGTCGCACCTTCTCAAACTGGTCCCTGTATTTGACGAGTCTGGGGTCACAGAGTTTTTCAATAGATTTGAGAAGAAGTGCCGGGAGCATCAGTGGCCTGAAGTTAAGTGGGCGGCCCTTGTGTCCTCTAGACTCGTAGGTAAGGGGCTCGAGGCTTACGATGCACTGCCTTTGGAGTCCTGCGTTGTTTATGAGGAGCTCAAGGAGGCTGTCCTGCGGGCATACGAGCTACAACCCGAGACATATAGGTTAAAGTTCCGGGGTGTGACTAAGGGGCGAGACAGGAGGTATTCTTGGAGCACGCCCGGGACCTGTCCGACGCTTGGGAAACTGGCTCAGATCAGAGAAGACAACTATGTTTGATGAGATGAAACAGTTGATGCTTCTAGAGCAGTTTTATAAGTGTACGGGCGGCGACTTGACTTTAAACCTTAAAGAGAAGAACCCAAGAACTCTCGTAGAAGCAGCAGAGATGGCTGATCGTCGGTTGTCACTAATTCGGGGGTGCGGCTCTGCACAGAGAAACGATATAGGCGTTAAGGAGCGTTACCCTCCCCCTCCCCGGAATATGGACACATAAATTTAAAAGCAATGACACCAAGGCTGATCACAAAACTAGTACCGCCCCGTTTAAGAAGGGTCAGGGGACTTTTACACTTCAGTATAAGGCCAAGGGGAAATTTGAGTGTTATCACTGTCACAAAGAGGGGCACATGGCAAAAGCTTGTCCGAGCAGACCTCCCACGGCGGCTGTGTCATTGGCTCGCAGCATTGGGGTGTTCCAGAAGTCTTCTGTGTTTGCTGGAGGCATAAGATCAGAGGATGGAGCACCGCCAGTGAAGAAGGATCCGGAAGGCTCGAACCCTGTCCGCGATGCCTTTTGCGACCATAGAGGGCATGGCTGCGTGAAGTGGGGGGGCAAGAAGCATGGGGTACAGCTTTTGCGTGACACAGGTGCCTCTCAGACACTCTTGAAGAATTTCACTGGGAGACCCATAAACGCGGCGCGGGTAGTTGTGGTGCAGGGAGTTAATGCAACTAGGTCATACCCGCTTGTTAGAATGGAGCTTGAAGTTGACGGTGTGACTCGCGAACTGGATGTGGGAATCGTGGAGAAATTGCCTGTTGGGGGCATCGACCTCCTTCTCGGCAATGACTTTGCGGTGCCTGCTTCTAAGGTTTCACCCTTAGTCGATGCCGAGGAGCCGGCCGACGTGAGTAGGGAGGAACAGGAGTGGGTTGAGAAGTGTCAGGTGCAACCAATGGCGTGTGTTGTAACCAGATCTCTCGCATTCAGGGAGTCGCAGCCTAACCAACAGTCTTCAAATAAGCGGAGGAACGGTCACGAGAAGGTGCTGAAAGCTGATACGGTGGAGAGTCTAGTACCAGCAGCGCTTCTCGGGGACTCAGTATTAGCACCGTTATTAGAGTCTGGAGAAGCACCACCACCTGTTACTGAGAGTGTAGAGGAAGGGCTTAAAGAGACTCAGAGGCAGCAACGGTATACACGGAGAGAGCAACGGGATGCAAAGTTCGATGTTGGGGGAGGGCATGAGTTGTTTCGCAAACACTTAGACAGGCTAGCTCCCTCAGATATTCGCAAATTGCAGCTAGAAGACCCGGAGGTTCTAAAGTGTAGTGACGGTGCTGTCGAACTTGAGAGTAGAGAACGAATGTTGCGTAGTCTGGAGTTGGCTGGCCGCAATCTGGTAGGCTCTCAGGCCCTCATGAAGGACAGGTACGACCACAAGGTGAAACTCAGGGAGTTTCACGTGGGTCAGGAGGTGTTGATACTACTCCCTCTTGTAGGTCACCCCTTATCCGCAAAGTACGCTGGTCCTTATAGGGTAGCAGAGAAGCTCTCTGACTTAGATTACCTGGTGGCCTCTCCAGACAGGCGTAAGAGGAATCAGTTATGTCATGTCAACCTGATGGAGTATATGAGGCGCCCACCTGAGCCTCTCACTGTCCCCGTGATGACTTTCAGCAGTCAAGGTGGAGAAGGAGAACGGGAGAGTCATGCGCAGGTGGATGACAACTGGGATTATCATGTTTCTGCAGATCAGTGGGCGGGAAACACGAGACAGGCGGCTCATGAGGCTTTGCAACACCTACCTGAGCAACAGCGTGTGGCTGTCGAGCGCCTATTCTGTTTATACCCTACTGTATTTGCGGAACACCCAGGCCTCACTACTCATGAGGTGCACGACGTTGACGTCGGAGACCACCCACCCTTCAAATCAGTGCCCTATAGGGTGCCCCCTATTAAACTTCCGGCCCTCCGGGCGGAGTTGGAGTATATGTTGCAACAGGGACTGATCGAGAAGGGGGCGGTAAAGTGGACATCTCCTGTAACGCTGCAACCTAAGCCGGATGGCAAGGTGCGCTTCTGTGTTGATTACCGCAGGCTAAACGGCTTGACTCCCACCAACCCATATCCTCTTCCCCGGGTCGATGACTGTGTAGACAAGATTGGCAGGGCTAAGTTCTTGACCAAGGTGGACCTGGTAAAAGGTTACTGGCAGGTGCCTTTGTCTGAACGGGCAAAAGAGGTGTGTGGTTTTGTGGTGGATGGTGCTACATATCGTTGTAATGTCATGCCGTACGGTCTAAAGAACGCGCCAGCGACCTTCCAAAGCTTGATGAACGAGTTGGTGGCTGACATTCCTAACTGTACCGTGTACCTGGACGACGTAATTATCTACGATGACGATTTCAAGAGCCACTGTGAACATGTAGAATCCCTATTTAAGAAATTAAGCGAGGCAAACTTGGTGGTCAACCTGGGAAAGTGTGATTTTGTGCGGGCTACCGTGCAGTATCTGGGGTTCATGGTGGGTTTGGGCCAGGTGTGCCCCCCACAGAACAAGATATTGGCTATTAACCACTTCCCCAGGCTGTCCACCAAGAAGCAGATTATGAGGTTTTTGGGCATGATTGGTTACTACCGCCGCTTTATAAGGGGCTATTCTAATGTGCTGGCTCCTCTGACGGACCTATTGGCCAAAGATAGAAAGTTTAAGTGGGCACCTGAGTGTGAGAGGGCTTTTTTGCTAGTAAAACACCTGTTGTGTACTCACCCAATCCTCAGGGCCCCGGACTTTAGCCGACCATTCCAGCTGGCAACTGATGCCAGTGGTGTGGGGGCTGGTGCCGTTCTGATGCAATCAGACGAAGATGGGCTGGAGCACCCAGTCAGTTTCTTCTCAAAAAAGTTCAACTCGGCGCAGAAGAACTATTCAGTAGTTGAGAAGGAACTGCTGGCAATGGGGCTAGCGCTCAGGCACTTTGAGGTGTATGTTCCAGCCTATGGACCAGTTGTGGTGATCTACACCGACCATCACCCCCTCAAGTTCCTGAATCAATTCCATAACCGGAATATGAGGCTGACCAGGTGGTCATTAATGTTGCAGGAATACAACCTAGACATACGCCATATTGCCGGTTCTGAGAATGTGATTGCAGATTGCTTATCGAGGGTGGAAATCCCGGGGTAGATCATCACAAGGGTAGCCTCCTACTTTGGTTTGATTAGTATGTTTACGTCTGGTGCTTGTTGGCTCGCGTGTGTAGCCCAGCATATTGGGTTGTAAAGTAGGAGTTGCTGTGTTGGTATAGAAGAAAAAACTAGGCTTGCCCCTGTAGTGCAGCCGCCATAAACATATTAAAAATATAAAAATCCTATAAAAACTTTCTTTGATAGTTAAATTTTGTTTAAGTATGTTCTAGCAGAAATTCTGAGTTGTACTCCTCTCAGAAGGCTGGGCTAGTGAAGCTCGCTCTTATGAGCATAACTATGTAATTTAATCTATTGTGTTGGGAAGGGTTGTTAATTTTTATAATGTGTTATTTTGAAGAGAACTGTGCTTTACATTTCATTGTCGCTGGGTGGCTAGGAGTGGCGAATTTTGTATGGGTTCTGCGTGTCAGATTTAGAGCTCATAGTTGGAGCCTCTCAAAAATCTTGGGTGGGGTGTGACGCTCACCGCTTCCCCCAGAACCGCATGGCTTACTCGCTAGGACTCGCCAGGGCAGAGAATATAGCTACAGTCTACCTATCATTGTGTACTTTCCTTCTCGAGAAAGCTTGTGTTGCAGACAGTTCAGAACTGTTCTTTATTTTCGTCTGTCACAATCCTTTCTATTTTATTTAGTCAATTGAAAGTATTGTGTTAAGTAGTTGAATGATGGGAAGGCGAGCGGGAGAGAGAGAGAGAGAGAGACCAGGTGGTGTGACTTGGTGGTGAGTGTGGCGCGTGGCTGGCCCCCTTACATAGGCCTCGCGGGATTCGTTGCCTCCTGCCTAACACTGCCTACTAGGCGGCTGCTTACTGGGCGACTGTCGCGCGCCCTCGTGCCATTCCTGCGAACTGGGACTCCAGCCAGGAGCTCCCTGGGAATATCCTTGTCAGATCCTTCCCAGACAGCATACTCTAAGCATCTCCCATGAACTGTTCCACACTCTTGTCTTAGAATCTTTCTCTCCTACTGCCTCTATCATTTCCACTACTTTCTCACCTTTTATTAATATCAATCCCCCTTTGGTTCTCTGCATCCACACCTTGAATTGGTGGCCAGACTGTATTATATGCTGGATCTCACATTTCTTATGTACTAGGCTAAGGTTGAAGATAGTCGTTGTCTTTTTGGGAGATTGTATTGCTCGGACTGTCTCCATCAATCACTAATGTTTCTACAGGGTTAAATAATGCTAGACTAGGGATCAGGTACCTTGTTGTTGGTGTTTTCACTGTGTGTAGGCTACTTTTGAGCTGCACGACCCTACGGATTCTGTGGGTTACCTGGGTGGATCTTTTGTCTGTGTACCTTGGAGTTTAGACTGTGTAGTGCGTGAGGGCTGCTTGCCTAATCCACCCAACACTGTTCTAACTCTATTTGCTTTTACTTTTGAGGGTCGCCAGGAGGATACTCGATACTTGTGATCGAGAATCCTCAAGAGAGCACCCCTTCATATTAACGTAATCAGGCCGCACAGACCCAAGGTCCACACTAGGCTAGGAGCTGCCTTGCTCCACCAGAATTCTGTACCTTTGCGCATCCCAGCTAGACTTTATTAACCCGGGTAGACATTAGCTGGATTAGATCATATACTCTTTTATGTATACCCATTATTTCTACACAAGCATTTTGAGGTCTAGGTTGCTGTAAAGAGACACAACCAGCATAGACCGGTTTTGTTAATAGGAGTACTACTTTTTCGTGGCGAGCATTATTACGGTTGCACCTTGCACCGCTTATAATATTCTTGTGTCCAATAACATTATAGGTCCAGCCTTTTTGTGTATTTAGCCTACACGTGCACTGTCCTGCCTCCTGCTATTTTGTGGTTCCATTTCCGATACGTTCTTCTTAGTAGCATCCGACATTATTCAGAAGATTCCTTGTTCGGTGCTTGAGGACTTTACAACACTTTCTTTCATAAAGGAGTGACAGATATTATTGATTAAAGTAACGTTAAGTAAACCTTCTTCTTGTTTGCATTAGATCACTCTTGTGATTTAATTAAGTTAACTATCTTTTCCTTGTGTACCATAACTAAGCAACCATATGTTATAGGTAATAGGCTGTTTCAGAGAACATCAGCCTATAGTAGAAGCACATAGATACTGAGAGTTAAGATACCTCGCTATCGCAGATATAACTCTGGAGGGTATTATGTGTTCTTTGTTCGACGGGATTATATATCAAGGGTTGGATCTAGCGTTTCCGTTGTTGCATTTATGCCAGTCTAGTCCAATGTATAAG
Organism: Paralithodes platypus; assembly: GCA_032716605.1. Lineage (NCBI taxonomy): Eukaryota > Metazoa > Arthropoda > Malacostraca > Decapoda > Lithodidae > Paralithodes > Paralithodes platypus. Next base: position 22,342,022 of record CM064486.1, read on the forward strand.
AGCCACTGATTTATACGAGACCCGATCGTAACAGGGTACTTGTAAAAATCCCTGCATGGTATTCTGGAATATGGATCCTGCGACTTGTGCATGAATAGAAATACATTCTTCCCTTTTCCTTAATATAAATAGGAAAAGGTTAAAATCCCTTTATCATGCCGTGGTGTAGTGGATTAAAAGCTAGGACACTCGTTCTGAATGTCAGAGGTTTAATCCCGGCTGGGAATATATATATATATATATATATATTCCCAGCCGGGGTAGAACCTCTGACATTCAGAACGAGTGTCCTAGCTTTTAATCCACACCCATTGAAGCTAAACGTACCTCCTTTGAAAACAATAAAATAATATATATATACCTGTTTAATATACAGTATATCCATTTAAAACGCATCATAGTATAAACTGTTTGATGTACCATTAAATTCACAATAGGAAGAGCTAAATATTTTACTGGTATGAAATATTAACATATATATTATCAAAGCATGGAAAATAGCATGCACGGAATAATATTAAAGATAATGATACGACGCATTACTGTGAAATGTTCAACACATCTCATCCAACGTCTTAGGGATATTATTATTTTATGTATTTGTTAACAAGGGTTTTTGTTTCGAAATATATATATATATATATATATATATATATATATATATATATATATATATATATATAGAGAGAGAGAGAGAGATTATTATTATTATTTTTTTAGAGGGGTATTAGAAGAACTTTTGTTTATATTTTGAAGTAGGCCTCGCGGCAAACTATAAGAAAGTGTAAACAAAAAACACAGGAGGAAAGAGCTAGAAGAAACTCGTATTATATCTCAACTCGGGAGATAGTCGTCTTATAGGTAACAGAGTGTAAAGAAAGTTGGTAATGTTGGCTGGACGAGGGAAGTTTGCTGGGGAGGTGCGGGGAAGAGGGCGAGAAATAGTAAGGGTATTATATTGGCTTTAACATTTTTACCCCTTTGGGCTGCTGAATCTCTCTCGCTCTCGCTCTCTCTCTCGCTCTCTCTTTCTCCACAATGGACTACTTCTGGGTGTCGGGCTATAAGGAAGTTGGAGCCGTAGACATTGATATTTAAGGGGAGATGGGCGTATTTATTTGCTCCTATGTATATTTTGTTATTGTGTTTTTTAGTTTCCTCCCTAGACCTCAATCAAGGCCCCCTTCCCCCCCCCCCCCCCCCGACCCTCCTTCAAGATAAATGTGTACATTTTTCGATAGATTACACCTAAATCGACACCTAAATGATACGATAAGTCTTTATATAGAAAAATAAACGAGTTGCAAGGTCTTACAATCGCCAAACTAATGGAGCAAACTTCTTAAAATCTGAAAACTAATGGGGCTAAACCTGAGGAAGAAGGGGGACCAGAAAAACGACCCTCTTCCCTTAACACAATTACAACAATTAAGTGAGTGTGGACGGATGGAAGTGATAATGTTGCTAATTGTATGTTTTTATGTATGCCCTAAAACCGTGTTACAGTTGTTGAGGGGAGACTTTCCCTTACGGGATTTTATTTTTTCGAACCTCCTTCTCCCTCATGTTTAGGCTTAGCCCCATTGTTTTTTTGAGATTTTAAGACGTTCGCCCCATTAGTTTGGCGATTTTTAAAACTTTTGCCTCATTTTCACTTGATAATCATTCCTGGACCCCCTTCCCCCTCATGCTTAGCCCTATTAGTTTGTTTTATATTATAAGACGTTCGCCCATTTAGTTGGGCGATTGTAAGACACGTAGCGCCATTTATGTACATTTTAAGACCTTTCGTGCCATTTAAGTGTCGAGTTTTTTCCTGACGAGCGATAGCAAACCTGTAATTTAGGAGGAACTGGTCTTCGGCCAGGACATTGTTCTACCGAAAAATGTACATATTAATCTTGAAGGGGGGTCTTGGGGGTATTTACTTTAGCCCCTTCTTTACCGGTGACGTCTTTTGTATTTTATTTCAGCTACATTTAGACGATTTTATGTAGCTTAGGAAGGGTATATGGTAGCTAAAAGGATTAATTGAGATAGTTTATGTTTTTTTAATTGGTAGACGTCCTTCTTAACCTGAATATAATCGTCTAATACCAGCCAAAATGAAGTGCAAAGGACGTCGCTGGTACAGAAGGGGTTAAGCTTGATGGAGGTGTTGGCAGCAAACTAAAAATGTCCCCTTCATTAACCCTTCTGTACCGGCGACGTTGTGTTTACATTATATTCTAGCTATATTTATACGATGTTATGCAGTTTAAGAGGGATCTGTGGTGGTAAAATGGGTTAAGTGATACAGTTCGAAGCCTGTTCACTGCTGGAGGTCCTTTTTAAGCTGCATATAGTCGTCTAATAGTAGCCATAATAAAGTTAAAAGGACGGCACCGGTACAGAAGGGGTTAATATTAGCCAGAATATTGTGAAAACGTGTACTCGAATATTGAGAGGGTTAACCCTATTTGATCCGAGTTTTGTTCTATTTAATTGGAGATTTTAAGACGTTTCACCCCATTAGTTTGGCGATAATAAGTCGCTTCAGTCCATTTAGGGGATCTGGGTTGGCATTTTATTTAGTTTGAAGGAAGTCTGGGAAGGTGGTTTTGTTAGCTTAGGAGACACACTAAAATACATTGCTCGAAAATGGCAAAAGTAAGTATATAATCCTCAATAATAAATTAAACCAAACATCATAATATAACCATAAGGCCTCGGATCCGACAGTGTTAAGGGCTTTCAAATACATGACACTTGCAAATCGATCCTATTAATTATTAATAATTCAGCTTCCATACATAATATCCCGGAGAGAGAGAGAGTGAGAGAGTGAGAGAGAGAGGAAGAGAGAAAGTGAGAGAAAGAGGGGGGGGGGGATATTAGGTATCTTCCACTGGCCCAACATAAGGTAATTGATCTAGTGCCCTCATTCTATAACCCATCAGCTGACCACGGGTAACTAGCCGTATTAAGGGGGTACTGCTTGGTTTTTGGTCTATATATTTATATATTTATTTCCTTGCTAGACCTCCAAGCTTAGAAAAACACCCTCTAGACCCCTTTTCAAGATACATTTTTACATGTTTCGGTAGTTCGGCCGGTTCCTTCTAAAATTAGAGGCTTGCTATCACTCGTCAGGAAAAAATCGACACCTAAAGGGCACGAAAGGTTTAAATATTGACAATAAAAAAATGACGTGAAAGGTCTCAAAATCGCCAAACTAACGGAACAACGAACGACTAAGGGGAGGCTGCAGTCTTGACCCCCAAGTCAGCCTGTATAAGAGATAGTGTTTCTGGCATTATACCATCTTATTACATATGGTAATATTAAGACTCGATGACAAAATCAGATCTCTATGTGTGTGCGCGCGCGTGAGCGCAAAATGTCATAAAACTTCATTGCACTTTCGTAAAATCATCTAGTCACTCAAAAAATTTCAAATTTCCCGCAATTTTTGCATGGCATAGAGTACAAGCATCCCCTACACCGTGCCGTTTAAATTAACCCCTATTGAATAATAGAAAGTGATGAAATAAATATATTAGATAATCATCTTTGGGTTACAGCTGATTTGACTCCAAAAAGGTCAAAACTCGGACATTTTCGGCAAATCGGCATTTATTTAAATGGACAGGCCTTCCTATGTACCCCTATGTACTCTATTTAGAAGGAGAATGCATTTGAGCAATAGATACAAATATAGACGGACTCGTAAGTACAAAAAAATGATACCAAACCACACAAATTCTTAGATTTTCATGACTCTAAATTAATTTTGGGGCAGAGAAAACAGTTTGTCCCCCTTAGCTTCCGTGTTCTATCACAGCGCGCACATAGAAGATCGAGAGTTATGGTAAACTAAACAAAATTTTCGTCAGGGGTTAACCTCACTGATTTGTTTTTGAGAATATTTACCAAAATCAATGATTTTGGGGCCCCCCCAAGGGGGCCCTAGGGATATCATATAGGTGTTTATGCCCTCATATGATCATTTCTATTGCTTACAGCAGCCCTTTAGACTACAGACACAAAAAAAAAAATTGTGTGGCTGAAAGAAAAAAAAACAAGTTTTTCGGGGGTCGAGGTCGAACCACCGGCCCGGGGGGGTTATGGATGCGATATGTTTTTTTGTTCCTTCCTATGCTATTCTCCTATGTTGAAAGAAGCATTATAGAACAAAAACACAATAATTAGAAATGTTGATGTCTGGGCTCAGAACAGGGTTCAGCCTCCCCTAATTTATAAAACCACAAAACTAATATACTAAACATGAGGGAGAAGGGGGTCCATAAAAAAGCGAATTCTACCCCCTTAATATCATGTTGAGGTGTTCGTGATATATACACTATACAGGTTAATGAAGCGTTTCAGGTGGGGGGGGGGGTGCGTTACGTGCGTATAATTATACTTTAAAGATAGTGTGTGAGTTTGTGTGTGTGTGTGTTTGAAAGAGACAGCGTGTGTGATCGAGAGAAAGATAGAGAGATCGTGTATGATCGAGAGAGCGAAAGTGCGTGGGTGTGTATGTTTGGAATAGGGTGAATGTTTGTGTGTGTTGGAAGCAAAGAGTGGTTGACGCGCGCGCGCGCATATGTGTGTGTGTGTTTGTGTGTTCGAAAGAGTGTGTATTTCGGGGTGGTTTGAGTTAATTCACTTTAATTATGTTAATATTGTATAGCAAAATTTATATTAAATTGTTTGAAGATGTTGCCTGCAGATCTAGATAATATGGTCGGTAGAAATGAAGAAGTTCATCAATATCTGACAAGAACCATAACACATGTATTAATGGGTAGAATTGTAATGATATATGAAACATGTAGATATAAGGGAATTAAAGTTAGGAATACATTTTCAGGAACAATAAGTCATCAATGTTCATTATCTTCTTTCAAGCGAAAACTTAAACAATATCTACAGTATTGAAAAACGTTTTTTATAAATAATATATATGCATGATGGCTATTAAATGTTTACGTATTTTTTACGTAAATTTGCACTTTTATTATTTGTGTATGCATTACCATATTCACAGTAACCGGCCGCACCGTCGATCTATGTATATATGTAAAATTATGATAATACATAATATTATACACCAATAGGTATATATCAGTCTTCGGTGCCACGAACTAAGTCATTGATTGTGTATGATTATTGTATATTTTTAGAGAGAGAGAGAGCGAGAGAATATTAAGTATCTTCCACTGGACCAATATAAGTGAATTGATCTAGTAACCTCATTCCATAACTCATCAGCTGACCACGCATCAGATAACCCGACTTAATTTAAGGGGCCCTCACACAGTCAGGAGTGCGACCTAGAGTCACTAGGAGTAGGGGAAAATTCGAACTCGCGGGCTTATTCGTGGTGAAAATCGATGACTCCTAGTGACTAGTGACTCCTAGCGACTTCTGTTAGACTCCCACTCGCTTGCGGTTAAAATCGATGACTCCTAGTGACTCTAGCGACTCCTACTGACTCCTGTTAGACTCCCACTAGCTCGCACTCCTGACTGTGTGAGGGCCCCTTTAGATCAATAATAATAATAAGAGAGAGAGAGAGAGCGAGAGAGCGCGCGCAAGAGAGAGAGAGAGAGAGTGAGAGTGATTATATGTGTAAAAGTTATGTTTAGTGCGTGTTAGAGTGTGTGTGTGAGAGAGAGAGAGAGAGAGAGAGAGAGAAAAAATATATATATATATATATAATTATTAGGTATCTCCCAGAACCCCAATATAGCCGTATATATTTCTAGACCCCCTCATTCTATAACCCAATAGCTGACCACGTACCAGATAGCCGAAACTTGTATTTATTATATATTATTTGTGTTATTATTAGTATTAGTGTCGTTATTTTGGTGTATTATTAGTTCGGTTAACTATTATTAATATTATTTTTATGGGAAACCACTATACTGTACTTATTGTCATTATTATTATCATTATTGTTTTTTAGTAGTATTATTAGTAGTAGTAATGATAGTAGTAGATAGAAGTAGTAGTAGTAGTAGTAGTAGTACCTGTGGTGGTGGTATTAGTAGTAGTAGTAGTTCTTGTTGTTGTAATAGAAATAATAGTAGTTTTTAATCCAGCCCTTGAAGTTTTTTTTTGTACAGTCTAGTTTGAGAAGTGTCCTACCTCCCACATTACCTACCTGGGTTATAGTTATAGTAAATAGATAAAACAACACAAGGCTTCTTTTGCTTAGGTTTTGTGTAGTGTATTATGTCAAGGGAGAGAAAGGAAGGTTGGGTATGTGGAGAGACACGGTAACTTTTGAACGCGACTGTGCATAATGGCAACACGGCTATATACAAACATACCATTACACACACACACACCACACTAACACACACAAGCACACACACACACACACACACACACAATAACACACACACACACTACACTAACACACACATAAAAAAAAAAAAAACACACACACACACACACACACTAACAGGAAGCCAGATAAAATACTGCTGACGTGGAAGTTCCCGTGTGTATTTGTAAACAGTGCAGTGTGTGAGAGACTTGACTTCACTTAGTAACCTATATTTACCGCCCCTCAGAGTGGATACGGGCAGACAATAACACTCTTCGATACCATAATTGTTGGTGATACAATTATTCAGTGACAATTGAACACAACATATCAATATCTTGGCCGTGTGAGACATGGGCCTATTTTTCTAAACATGCAGTAGTTCACAGGAAAGCGTGACAACAACTTGCACAGTGTGTTTGTGTGTGTGTGTGTGTGAGAGAGAGAGAGAAAAGAGAGAGAGAGAGAGAGAGAGAGAGAGAGAGAGAGAGAGAGAGAGAGAAAGAGAGAGAGAGAGGGAGGAAGGTTATATATTGCGTGGGATGCATTCTAGGTAAAGCATCCGTCACGTAAGAGTCAGAAGATAGTGTGTTAGCAAGAATCTATAATATATATATATATATATATATATATATATATATATATATACGGTATATATATACAGTATACACATATATATATATATATATATATATATATATATATATATATATATATACTGTATATATATATAAATAAACAAAAATGCCATTTTACTGATACTGTAAGACAAAGTAAGGCATAATCAGTCTTACTAATCGAATTATAAAGATAATAAGATTATAAAGATCATCTCTAAAGGCGGTGTCACACGAGCCCTTTGGAAACTTCGTCAATTTATACAAGCAATTGTTGTCTGGCAGCTCGACAATAGAAGTTCAAAATAATTAAACTAACTAACCTAATCTACTTTCGATCTAGTTTCCGATTCCAATGCGATCGAGCCTCAAAATACTACGAGAATAAATATGCTTATCAAAAATTGCCGGCATATGCGTTCGTGTGACACTGGCGGAAGGGGGGGGGGTATATTTATTAGTGTATTTATGTATTTATAAATTATTGTTCTAGTTTCCTCCGAGAGAGAGGTGAAAGAATGGAGTTAAGAAGTATATGCGTGAAAGTGGTGCTGGATGGGAGGAGGGGCGTCGACTAACTGGGGACATAGGTGCATGGGGGCGTTTCGTTTGTGGTCACCCTTTCGAGAATCATGGCGTCCGGCAATAGATAGATAGATTGATAGATTGTTTTCTCCATAGACCTCCTTCAAGCTAAATAAATTATCCTGAAGATAATTGTTTTTTAAATCGGTAGAAAATGTGCCAAAAGTGTAGGCTCGCTATAGATCGCCAGGAAAAATCGACATCTAAATGGGACGAAAGGTCTTAAAATCGACAATCTAATGGGGAGAACGCCTTAACATTTCAAAACAAATAGGATTAAACATGAGGGAGAATGGGATCCATAAAAAGCAACTACCTCCCCCTTAACCCCTTCAGTACCGGCGACGTCCGTTTCATTACATTTTGGCTAACAATAGACGATTTGTTCAGCTTAGGAAGAGAGTCTACCAATTAAAATGCTACAGACGATCTCAATTAATCCTTTCAGCTACCATATCTCCTTCCTAAGCTACATAACATTGTCTTAATGTAGCTGAAATCAAATCCCCAAAAGTGCTAGTGGTTGTTGAGCTAAGAGGTTACACAGCACAGGTATATGGCCTTACGGGTGACCTTCATTGGGGCCATATAGGTATGTTGTTGTCAGCTGTTCTGGTATTACTATATGAACGTTATGTTAGGGTTAGTTTGTTATATTATGCTGTCTTATTCTATGCTGTTACGTTACCGGTATGTGCGATGCTATTATGGTGTTATCATCATCACCATCAATCTTCTAGAGGAAGCGTCCAAAAAGGGATGGCCATGGCAGAAACTGCCTCCAGGATCCCAGACATGCCCCCACTGACCCACTCCATAGTGCCATGTTCACTATGTGGATTAAGACCATTAACATTGAAGGAGCAGACCCAGAGCAGTCCCTCACCCGGATGGCAGTTCCACCACTGTTTTGCTATTTTATTTACCCCAGTGGCTGGCTGGAAGCATACCAAACACAGGAATGTTCTGAAGATAGGAACCAGTGGTCCACTGCTACAGAAGCTGATTTCACCATTTAACCCCTTCTGTACCGGCTACGTCTTTTCAATTTTATTCTAGCTATTTTTAGACGATTCTGTATAGTTTAAGAAGGATCTGTGGTAGTCAAAGGGTTAAGCGAGATAGTTCGATGCCTGTTAATTGATAGAGGCCCCTATTAAACTGAAAACAATCGTCTAATAGTAGCCAGGAAAAAATATAAAAGACGTCGCCGGTAAAGAAGGGGTTAAGTGGTGGGCGGTGGGGTTGCCGCATCCCTAAGCCAAATAAAGAAGAAATATATATAGAAATTTGAAAAGAGTCAAGTTAGTGTTGGGTATGTTACGTATGTAGCGCTTGTGGTTATATGTAAGACAGCAATAGTGTGTGTGGGAGAGAGATATCCTGACCAAGATTATAACCCGCTTACTACAGGTATATGTGGAAGAGTTGGGCACCGTAACCACTCGGTCATCCGCTCATGGTTGAGTGGTTACGGTGCCCAACTCTCCCAAACATACCTGGAGTGAGTAGGTTCGAATCCTGATCATGATACCTCTCTCCCAACCTGTCTGACATTATCCAGAGAGAGAGAGAGAGAGAGATTAATATTACAAGTATTATTATAATTATTATCTATAGTATTATTATAATTTGTTTATTTATTTATTTTTATTTATTAACGTTGCAAAACCGAACCCATCTCACACCACCAAACACCTCCAATGAAATTAATGAAAGCATATATGTGATCCACCGGGATTCGAACCTGGGTTATCACACACAGAGGTCCCAAATTTGATAGAAAGTTGGCTAACAGATAGACAGCAATGAGTGGTTATCAACGGTCTTTCTTCTGAGTGGACTCCATTCACTTCTGGAGTTGCATAGGGATCTGTCCTTGGCCCACTTATGTTTATCATATACAGTATGTCAATGATATCGATATTGGTCTGTTGAGTGTGATCTCCAAGTTTGCAGATGATATAAAGCTTGGAATGAATGTGAAGGATCCCAAAGGGGTTAAGCAGCTCAGGATGGACCTTAACAGACTGGGTGAATAGTCGGAGAAATGGCAGATGCCTCTAAACTGGGAAAAGTGCAAGGTGATGTATATCGGCCAGGGAACCCCAAGTCAGGCTATTCGTTATTGGAAATGCCTCTAGAAGTGCATTGAAGTAGAGAATAAATCTCAGAAAATATATTAAGAGGCAATTTAAGTATATAAATATGGAAATAGTCCTCACACTATACAACGCCCTGATACGGCCTCTTCTGGAGTATGAAGGTCAATTCTGGTCTCCAGCGTTCAGGAAAGATATAGAGCGACTGGAAAGAGTAGAAGCTAGGGCTCCAAAGCTTATTCCGTCTATTAGAAGACTGAGCTATGAGGACCGGTTGAGAGCTGTTGATTTCTTTCTGTTGAAAACACGCAATGAAGTTTATCAAATATTTAGTGGGTTAGACAAAGTGGATTAATATTGCAAAATGTTTATGCTCAATATGAATACAACATGCAACCATGGCTGGAAGTTAGAATTGAAAAGGTTCAGCACTTGTATTTGTGGAAACGTTTTTCTCATATATGATCTGTTCTACCATGAACAAACTTCCCTTCGAAGTTGTAAACAGTTCTTCAGTAAAGCAGTTCAAGAAGAGAGTAGCATAGAAGCTTGCACACTCTGCAATGAGCGTAGTGCACTACACAATATCTCTCTATCCAATTTGAGTATCTAACTATTCCTTGTAACTCCTTGTAGATCACAAGGCCAACAGAGTGACGTCCCAGATGAGACATGGAGGGGGGGGGGGGGGGGTCGGGGAGCACCTTGAAGTATAATAAATTACCCTCACTTATCGATCGACTTATTTCGTCATAACACTCTCTCTCCCCCCCCCCCCCCCCTTGTGACACACCTGGTCCACGTGACTCCTCCGCAGGAACGGGAAGCACCTCGTCTCTTAACACTATCACATCCGAAGAGTTACGGGGGGGGGGGAGGGGGATTATTATGAAGTTCTCTGTAATTGTTGTTGAGGGGTTTGCTAATTGCCTTTGACAATCCCGAGCGATGTATTTTACTTTGTCCCCTAGGCTACTATAAGGGGGGTCACCGGCTTTTTTTTTTATCTTTATCTCCTTTTCTCTCTTTCTCTGGCTTGTATCCATTCGGCCCCATTCAGCCAACTGTTTTAAGACGTTAATCCCCATCCAGGTGTTGATTTCTTCCTGGCGAGCGATAGCGAGCCAGCATTGTATGGATAAACCCGGCTTCGCGGGAGACATTTTTCTATCGAAAAATGTACAAATTTAGCTTGGTGTCAAAACAAAAATATATATATGCTGGCTCGCTACCGCTCCCCAGGAAAATATTGACACCTGGATGAGGGTAAACGTCTTAAAACAGTAGGCTGAATGAGACCGAATGGATACAAGCCAAAGAGAGAGGGAGAGAAAGAGAAAAAAAGCGAGGTGGGCTCTTTTAAATCAATCCCCTTAATACGTCACCGGAACTGGCTTTGGTGGAGGTAATCCCCAAAAATGGTGATGCAACCCAACCCAAGCCAAGGTCGGAAAATAACCCAGAGTGGTAGTATGAATGTATGTATTTATGTATGTATGTATGTACCAGCAACGGGTGGGCTTCCTGGCTTAGGGAGGCACGTGGTCAGCGGCGGGAAGGTCGTAGCTGAGCGGGCGGGATCTTCTAGTCGGAATGGTCTGAGGGCGGGAAGGTCAGTAAGCCATGGTCAGCTAACCCTTTATGTACAGTGGCGCTAATAAGTGTTGTCTCGTCACCAAGTATATGTTTATTAATAATTGGTATCAGCAATATCTAAAACTTTCTATATTTGTTTTGAGTGAGCTATACAAACATATTTCTACTCATACCTACCCTATTCAACATCTGACAGACTTTAATACAGTACAGAGTGAGCCAAACGTAAGGACAGGCGAGTCATTACCTATTAGCGCGACCGTACAGTGGCGCTAATAAATCATGTCTCAGCTGTCATTACGTTTGGCTCACTCGGTGCTGTATTAATGTCTGTCAGATGTTGAATAGGGTAGGTAAGTGTAGGAACGTGTTTGTTTATCTCACTCAATAAGAAGAAATCATGTGTAAATATGGCTGATACCAATTATTGATCAAAACATAATTGGTGCCGAGACATCACTTATTAGGCCGACTGTACCATCGACATCCTCTTTATTTTATTATGGCTACTAGTGATCAATTGTATTCAGTTTAGGAAGGATCTATAGCAATTATAAGGCTCCACACTGTCTCAATCAACCCTTATGGCTACCACAGATCTATAGCAATTATAAGGCTCCACACTGTCTCAATCAACCTTTATGGCTACCACAGATCTATAGCAATTATAAGGCTCCACACTGTCTCAATCAACCCTTATGGCTACCACAGATCTATAGCAATTATAAGGCTCCACACTGTCTCAATCAACCCTTATGGCTACCACAGATCTATAGCAATTATAAGGCTCCACACTGTCTCAATCAACCCTTATGGCTACCACAGATCTATAGCAATTATAAGGCTCCACACTGTCTCAATCAACCCTTATGGCTACCACAGATCTATAGCAATTATAAGGCTCCACACTGTCTCAATCAACCCTTATGGCTACCACAGATCTATAGCAATTATAAGCTCCACACTGTCTCAATCAACCCTTATGGCTACCACAGATCTATAGCAATTATAAGGCTCCACACTGTCTCAATCAACTCTTATGGCTACCACAGATCTATAGCAATTATAAGGCTCCACACTGTCTCAATCAACCCTTATGGCTACCACAGATCTATAGCAATTATAAGGCTCCACACTGTCTCAATCAACCTTTATGGCTACCACAGATCTATAGCAATTATAAGGCTCCACACTGTCTCAATCAACCCTTATGGCTACCACAGATCTATAGCAATTATAAGGCTCCACACTGTCTCAATCAACCCTTATGGCTACCACAGATCTATAGCAATTATAAGGCTCCACACTGTCTCAATCAACCCTTATGGCTACCACAGATCTATAGCAATTATAAGGCTCCACACTGTCTCAATCAACCCTTATGGCTACCACAGATCTATAGCAATTATAAGGCTCCACACTGTCTCAATCAACCCTTATGGCTACCACAGATCTATAGCAATTATAAGGCTCCACACTGTCTCAATCAACCCTTATGGCTACCACAGATCTATAGCAATTATAAGGCTCCACACTGTCTCAATCAACCCTTATGGCTACCACAGATCTATAGCAATTATAAGGCTCCACACTGTCTCAATCAACCCTTATGGCTACCACAGATCTATAGCAATTATAAGGCTCCACACTGTCTCAATCAACCCTTATGGCTACCACAGATCTATAGCAATTATAAGGCTCCACACTGTCTCAATCAACCCTTATGGCTACCACAGATCTCTAGCAATTATAAGGCTCCACACTGTCTCAATCAACCCTTATGGCTACCACAGATCTATAGCAATTATAAGGCTCCACACTGTCTCAATCAACTCTTATGGCTACCACAGATCTATAGCAATTATAAGGCTCCACACTGTCTCAATCAACCCTTATGGCTACCACAGATCTATAGCAATTATAAGGCTCCACACTGTCTCAATCAACCCTTATGGCTACCACAGATCTATAGCAATTATAAGGCTCCACACTGTCTCAATCAACCCTTATGGCTACCACAGATCTATAGCAATTATAAGGCTCCACACTGTCTCAATCAACCCTTATGGCTACCACAGATCTATAGCAATTATAAGGCTCCACACTGTCTCAATCAACCCTTATGGCTACCACAGATCTATAGCAATTATAAGGCTCCACACTGTCTCAATCAACCCTTATGGCTACCACAGATCTATAGCAATTATAAGGCTCCACACTGTCTCAATCAACCCTTATGGCTACCACAGATCTATAGCAATTATAAGGCTCCACACTGTCTCAATTAACCCTTATGGCTACCACAGATCTATAGCAATTATAAGGCTCCACACTGTCTCAATCAACCCTTATGGCTACCACAGATCTATAGCAATTATAAGGCTCCACACTGTCTCAATCAACCCTTATGGCTACCACAGATCTATAGCAATTATAAGGCTCCACACTGTCTCAATCAACCCTTATGGCTACCACAGATCTATAGCAATTATAAGGCTCCACACTGTCTCAATCAACCCTTATGGCTACCACAGATCTATAGCAATTATAAGGCTCCACACTGTCTCAATCAACCTTTATGGCTACCACAGATCTATAGCAATTATAAGGCTCCACACTGTCTCAATCAACTCTTATGGCTACCACAGATCTATAGCAATTATAAGGCTCCACACTGTCTCAATCAACCCTTATGGCTACCACAGATCTATAGCAATTATAAGGCTCCACACTGTCTCAATCAACCCTTATGGCTACCACAGATCTATAGCAATTATAAGGCTCCACACTGTCTCAATCAACCCTTATGGCTACCACAGATCCTTTTAATTATAAGGCTCCACACTGTCTCAATCAACCCTTATGGCTACCACAGATCTATAGCAATTATAAGGCTCCACACTGTCTCAATCAACCCTTATGGCTACCACAGATCCTTTCAATTATAAGGCTCCACACTGCCTCAATCAACCCTTATGGCTACCACAGATCTATAGCAATTATAAGGCTACACACTGTTTCAATCAACCCTTATGGCTATCACAGATCCTTTCAATCATAAGGCTCCACACTGTCTCAATCAACCTTTATGGCTACCACAGATCTATAGCAATTATAAGGCTCCACACTGTCTCAATCAACCCTTATGGCTACCACAGATCTATAGCAATTATAAGGCTCCACACTGTCTCAATCAACCCTTATGGCTACCACAGATCTATAGCAATTATAAGGCTCCACACTGTCTCAATCAACCCTTATGGCTACCACAGATCTATAGCAATTATAAGGCTCCACACTGTCTCAATCAACCCTTATGGCTACCACAGATCTATAGCAATTATAAGGCTCCACACTGTCTCAATCAACCCTTATGGCTACCACAGATCTATAGCAATTATAAGGCTCCACACTGTCTCAATCAACCCTTATGGCTACCACAGATCTATAGCAATTATAAGGCTCCACACTGTCTCAATCAACCCTTATGGCTACCACAGATCTATAGCAATTATAAGGCTCCACACTGTCTCAATCAACCCTTATGGCTACCACAGATCTATAGCAATTATAAGGCTCCACACTGTCTCAATCAACCCTTATGGCTACCACAGATCTATAGCAATTATAAGGCTCCACACTGTCTCAATCAACCCTTATGGCTACCACAGATCTATAGCAATTATAAGGCTCCACACTGTCTCAATCAACCCTTATGGCTACCACAGATCTATAGCAATTATAATCAACCCTTATGGCTACCACAGATCTATAGCAATTATAAGGCTCCACACTGTCTCAATCAACCCTTATGGCTACCACAGATCTATAGCAATTATAAGGCTCCACACTGTCTCAATCAACCCTTATGGCTACCACAGATCTATAGCAATTATAAGGCTCCACACTGTCTCAATCAACCCTTATGGCTACCACAGATCTATAGCAATTATAAGGCTCCACACTGTCTCAATCAACCCTTATGGCTACCACAGATCTATAGCAATTATAAGGCTCCACACTGTCTCAATCAACCCTTATGGCTACCACAGATCTATAGCAATTATAAGGCTCCACACTGTCTCAATCAACCCTTATGGCTACCACAGATCTATAGCAATTATAAGGCTCCACACTGTCTCAATCAACCCTTATGGCTACCACAGATCTATAGCAATTATAAGGCTCCACACTGTCTCAATCAACCCTTATGGCTACCACAGATCTATAGCAATTATAAGGCTCCACACTGTCTCAATCAACCCTTATGGCTACCACAGATCTATAGCAATTATAAGGCTCCACACTGTCTCAATCAACCCTTATGGCTACCACAGATCTATAGCAATTATAAGGCTCCACACTGTCTCAATCAACCCTTATGGCTACCACAGATCTATAGCAATTATAAGGCTCCACACTGTCTCAATCAACCCTTATGGCTACCACAGATCTATAGCAATTATAAGGCTCCACACTGTCTCAATCAACCCTTATGGCTACCACAGATCTATAGCAATTATAAGGCTCCACACTGTCTCAATCAACCCTTATGGCTACCACAGATCTATAGCAATTATAAGGCTCCACACTGTCTCAATCAACCCTTATGGCTACCACAGATCTATAGCAATTATAAGGCTCCACACTGTCTCAATCAACCCTTATGGCTACCACAGATCTATAGCAATTATAAGGCTCCACACTGTCTCAATCAACCCTTATGGCTACCACAGATCTATAGCAATTATAAGGCTCCACACTGTCTCAATCAACCCTTATGGCTACCACAGATCTATAGCAATTATAAGGCTCCACACTGTCTCAATCAACCCTTATGGCTACCACAGATCTATAGCAATTATAAGGCTCCACACTGTCTCAATCAACCCTTATGGCTACCACAGATCTATAGCAATTATAAGGCTCCACACTGTCTCAATCAACCCTTATGGCTACCACAGATCTATAGCAATTATAAGGCTCCACACTGTCTCAATCAACCCTTATGGCTACCACAGATCTATAGCAATTATAAGGCTCCACACTGTCTCAATCAACCCTTATGGCTACCACAGATCTATAGCAATTATAAGGCTCCACACTGTCTCAATCAACCCTTATGGCTACCACAGATCTATAGCAATTATAAGGCTCCACACTGTCTCAATCAACCCTTATGGCTACCACAGATCTATAGCAATTATAAGGCTCCACACTGTCTCAATCAACCCTTATGGCTACCACAGATCTATAGCAATTATAAGGCTCCACACTGTCTCAATCAACCCTTATGGCTACCACAGATCTATAGCAATTATAAGGCTCCACACTGTCTCAATCAACCCTTATGGCTACCACAGATCTATAGCAATTATAAGGCTCCACACTGTCTCAATCAACCCTTATGGCTACCACAGATCTATAGCAATTATAAGGCTCCACACTGTCTCAATTAACCCTTATGGCTACCACAGATCTATAGCAATTATAAGGCTCCACACTGTCTCAATCAACCCTTATGGCTACCACAGATCTATAGCAATTATAAGGCTCCACACTGTCTCAATCAACCCTTATGGCTACCACAGATCCTTTCAATTATAAGGCTCCACACTGTCTCAATCAACCCTTATGGCTACCACAGATCCTTTCAATTATAAGGCTCCACACTGTCTCAATCAACCCTTATGGCTACCACAGATCCTTTCTAAGCTGCATAAAATCGTGTAAATAAAGCTAGAATAAAATATAACAGCCGTCACCGGTACAGCAAGAGTTAAGGGGAGACTTTTGGTCCATTAACTAATTTATTTCTTTATTTCTCAGTTTTCTCGCTAGACCTCCATCAAGCTTAGAAAAACACCCACAAGACCCCCCTTCGATACAAATTTGTACATTTTTCGGTAGAAACATTTCCCGGCCGAAGGCCGATTCCTCTTCAAATACAGGCTCGCTATCGCTCGCCAGGAAAAAAATCGACACCTAAATGGCACGAAAGGTCTTAATATTGGAAAAGGAATGGGGCAAAAGGTCTGAAAATCGCCAAACTAATGAGGCGAATGTCTTGAAATTTCATAACCAATAGGGCTAAACATGAGGGAGGAGGAGGACTCGAACAAACAACTGCCTCCCCTTAACGCCAAGCTTGTCGATCATGACGCGTTTTAACAGTTTATTCTGGCTATCAGTAGACGATTTCATAGAGTTTAGAAAGGATGTATGGAATGCTATGGGTAAAGGCTACTCAACCTCTGACCTACTGTACGTATACCCTTCCTAAGCTTAATTAAATCGTCTAATAATAGCCAGAAAACATGGGTAATCGGATCTTCTAAGGATTAAGGGGGTAGTGGCCAGTTTTTGAGGGCTATTAATTGATTTATTAATTTATTTTTTAGTTTCCTCGCTAGACCTCCATCAAACTTAGAATTACACCCCCTAGACCCCCCTTCAAGATAAATTTGTAAATTTTTCGGTAGAAATTTCCCGGCCAAAGGCCGGTTACGCTATCGCTCGCCAGGAAAAATCGACACCTAAATGGCACAAAAGGTCTTAATATTGACAAATAAATTGGGCGAAAGGTCTTAAAATCGACAATCTAATGGAAAGAACTTCTCACAATCTAAAAAAACTAATATGCTAAACACGAGGGAGAAGGAGTTCCAGAAAAAAGCGAGTAGGAAGAAATTGTGGAAGTGAGCGAGCTAAATGAGGCAGACTTGTAACACTTCCATTCCTAGATGTAGACTGGAAGCTAAATGAGGCAGACTTGCAACACTTCCAGTCCTAGAGGTAGGCTGGAAGCTAAATGAGGCAGGATTGTAACACTTCCAGTCCTAGAGGTAGACTGGAAGCTAAATGAGGCAGACTTGTAACACTTCCAGTCCTAGAGGTAGACTGGAAGCTAAATGAGACAGACTTGTAACACTTCCAGTCCTAGAGGTAGACTGGAAGCTAAATGAGGCAGACTTGTAACACTTCCAGTCCTAGAGGTAGACTGGAAGCTAAAGAAAATCGTCTAATGGTAACCAGAATTAGACCCAAATTCCGTGATCGTGCTGAAGGGTTTAAACACTCACACTCACAAGCCATATCGAACCCGAACGAAATATTGTAGTGCCATATAATATGCCAAATACTTCAGAGATTGTGTGGTGAAGTGGTGTGGTGTAGTGTAGTGTAGTGGTGTGGTGTGGTGTGGTATAGATACTGTCACTATACCGCTGACAGTGGTGTAGTGGTGTGGTGTAGTGGTGTGGTGTGGTGTGGTATAGAGACTGTCACTATACCGCTGACAGTGTGTTAATAGTTCTGCTGACCTGTGGTGTGTCTGGGGTCATGTGGTTGTGTTCATGTGGGTCACTGCAGGGACATTATACACCATCCTTACACCTACCCCCCCCCCCCCTCTCTCTCTCTCTCTCTCTCTCTCTCTCTCTCTCTCTCTCTCTCTCTCTCTCTCTCAGTAAAAACAACAGGAATGGTTTCGGACTTCAAAAACGCAAATTATGACGGACTTAAGGAATCGCTATCAAACATACACTCAAACCTCATAAATATAAACGAAGTAAATGAACTATGGGGACATTTTAAGTCTACAATTACAGAAGCGCATAAACAATTTGTACCCATGAAACCAAAACGTAGTACGAAATCAAGTATGCCCCCTTGGTACAGTAGAGACATTGGCAAGGCAATAAGGAAAAGGAATCAACTCCACAAACTTGTAAAAAATAACACAAACACTGAAGTAATTAAAACTTGTACAAAAATAGTAGAAGGGAAGTGAAAAAAATAATTAGGGCGAACAAACAAAATTACGAAATGACTATTGCCAGAGAAAGTGCCACAAACCCCAAAAAATTCTACAGTTACGTAAACAAAAATAAACAGATCAAAAGCGGAATCGGACCGCTAATAGAAGATGGCCAGACAATAACAGGCGACACAAACACGGCAAATCTGCTCAACAAATATTTTGGCTCAGTTTTCACAGAAGAAATTATCGATCATACCCTTGAAAATAACACCTCAACTCATGAGATAGGAGATTTCACCATCAGTGTTACCGAAGTACAAAGCAAATTGAGTAATTTAAATGTAAATAAGACCCCGGGACCCGACATGCTCCACCCGAAAATAATTAAGAATGTCAAGGACGAAATAGCAAAACCCCTGACACAACTATTTAACTTATCACTACTACAGGGGATTGTACCGAGTGATTGGAAAGATGCGAACATTACGCCGATATACAAGAAGGGTAGCAAGGCCAAAGCGAGTAATTACAGACCAATTAGCCTAACTTCAATTGTAGGAAAAATCATGGAAAAAATCATTAGAGATAAGATTGTAGATTACCTCGAATCAAACAACCTAATCAAAAATAGTCAACACGGCTTTAGATCAAATAAGTCATGCCTAACAAATTTGATTGAATTTTATAACAAACTATTCACATATAACGACATGACGAAATCACTAGATATAATCTTCTTGGACTTTCAAAAAGCTTTCGACAAGGTGCCTCACCGAAAACTATTGGCTAAACTGGAGAGGATAGGTATCAAAGGTGAAATTCATTCTTGGATAAAAAATTGGCTTACGGACAGAAGACAGAGAGTGGTGATAAATGGAGTGGAATCGGAGTGGGAGCCTGTCACTAGTGGAGTTCCACAGGGTTCAGTCCTTGGACCGGTCCTGTTTCTCATTTACATTAACGATATCGATGTAGGGGTAAACAACACCATTTCCAAATTCGCCGACGATACAAAAATAGGAAATACAGTCCTGAACGAAGATGATAGAAATGCGTTGCAATCTGATTTAAACAAGATATCAGAGTGGTCGAAAAAATGGCAGATGCCCTTCAATGTCGATAAATGTCAGGTGCTGCAGGTTGGTAGCAGAAATATGAAATATAAATACGAAATGAATGGCAAACAAATAAAAACCGCAACGGTAGTAAAAGACCTAGGGGTACTAATATCTGAAAACCTAAAAACTTCCGACCAATGTATAGCAGCTGCAAATAAGGCAAACATAGCATTGGGCTTTATTAAACGAAAATTTACATATAAACATGAAAACGTAATAGTGCCACTGTTCAAAAGTATGGTGAGGCCCCACCTTGAATATGGTGTGCAGTTCTGGTCACCTTATCTGATCAAGGACATTGTAAGACTCGAGTCAGTACAGCGTAGAGCGACGAAGATGATACCCTCATTAAGAAATAAACCATATGAAGAAAGACTTAAACGATTGAACCTGTTCTCATTAAAAAAGAGGAGGTTGAGGGGTCAGCTTATTGAGTGCTTTAAGATACTAAAAGGTTTCGACAAAGTCGATGTAAATGCACTATTCACATTAAACAATACTAATCAAACTCGCGGAAATGGAATGAAATTAAAAACCAAAAAGGCAAACCTAGATGTCACAAAGAGTTTCTTCACCTACAGTGTGGCGACAGAGTGGAATAAACTACCAGCGAGAGTGGTGGAGAGCGACACAATAAACGCCTTCAAGGGAAGGCTTGACCTCTATCTGCAGAGGGCTGGGGTGATATGAATGGAAAAAAAAAAAAAAAAAAAAAATGTATGTATATGTATGTGTGTGCACTGTACAGTATGTATATATATATACTGTATATATATGTGTGTATGTATGTATGTGTATATGTATGTGTATATATGTATATATATATATGTATATGTATGTATGTGTATGTGTGTATGTGTATATATGCATATTATAGTTTGTAAGGCCAGACTGCCTAGTAAGGACCTTGAGGTCTGTGTGGTCTGTGTATCTATGTAGCTCTATGTAGCTCTCTCTCTCTCTCTCTATATATATATATATATATATATATATATATATATATATATATATAAACAATTAAGTGAGTTTCCATACACAGCATACTGTATATAATAATAAATATAAATATTATAATGTGTGTGTGTGTGTGTATATTAACCATCAATACGACTTCAATGTTGTGTATATTAAAATAGTTGTTTTAAGATTCTTCCCATAACCTCGCCCTGCAACTGACGTTAAAGCCTGGAAAGTTACCATGCACGTGGAATATTACTGTACTGTACACGTACGCTGCCTGTTACCCAAGAGTCAGCAATGGGAAAGGGGGGGGGGGGGGGGGATTTCCGTGCACTGTATGTATTCGATTTTGTGAAGTCAATAGTTTGTGTGCGTTTTTCCTTGTAATGTTTTTTTGGGTGGGGGTGGGGGTGGCACTGGAATTGGCAGCTAGACTGAAAGGTGGATTATTATAGGTAGGGAAGATATTATTGGGATGAAATGTGTGCTGTACCTATAGTCTGTTTCTTTTCAACTGACGATAAATTGCAAAGTTCCCATCAAGATTTCTCAGTATTTTGGAAGATTTTGTAGTGAAATATGGTGCTAATTATATATACTTGATCTTCATATGATGCAGAGACATAGTAGTTTCATATTTTTCCATTAAGTATCGAAAAATTAGCTACTAAGGGATTCATTTTACCGTCAGATGAAATGAAACTAAGTATAGTATTACTGCATTACCACAAACCCCACCGAAACGCCAAATAAATACCCTCATTGTTCCCTGATTAAATAGCACTGTATGAATATTCCCATATTCATAATATGCTATAGGGGGGCAATGCCTAGTGAGTTAATAGCTCAATAGGTGGCGTTCTGAGAGTGAGGGTCCGAGTCTAGGGGTTGAGACAGTGAAGCACTGGAGCGAGGCAGCTTCAGAGATGGGACTACTTCGAGCCGTGAGTGAGTAACTAAGTTCCATGCATCCTGCGAAGGCAAGATGGCAGGGGCTGGTGGCAGCTAAAAGTGCTTCACATGTCTCACCCCATAGACTGGAACGAGACCTCACGGGCTTCACTGTTCAATGTATAACGTTTGAATGTACATGCTCTCAGCCTATGCCCGAGAGGGAGTAGTTGGAATATAGAAAAGAAAAAATATATGTGTTCAAAAAGCTCATTTCGACCCATTATAAACTATAATAGATAGGGTGAAGTCATATACCCTATACCGAAAAGTATTTGGACGGTCCGATGGTCTTTTGCACTGAAATCGGCAACTAGGCAGACAGATGTATTATTATAGGGAGTTGAATTCTTATAAAGTACATTTCTAAATCTGGAAGGTACTGTATAATAGGTTGGCTAGATTTTATAAGGACATGTTCTGGCAAGATTTGAGGGAATTTCGCACATGAATGGGCCATTAGAATAAAAGGTATTTTATAATTGTTAAATTATTTAAAACTTCAACCAAAATGTGTCGAAGACAAACTGAATGTAAAACTATTTGAGACATGCGTATCCAAACCGACAAAGAGATCAAAGCGAGCAGGCCAGTAATCGTCATCAAGAAAAAGACGAAGGAGTGAATGGTCATCAACGTGGCCATACCATCTGAACGAAACACCTCTGTCAAGGTAACAGGAAAGCTGTTGAAATACAAGGATTTGAAAATCGAGATCAACCGGATGTGGGGTATGAAGACCGCAACAATACCAGTGGTCATTGGAGCATTAGGACTTGTGAAGAAGGGACTAGACAAATTCACCGACAAGATCCCTGGAAACATCAACATCCACGAAGTCCAGAAGAGCGCCCTCCTCGGAACAGCCCATATATTACGGAGGGTGCTATCAATTAATTAGAGAGGAACATCTCCCCTGCAGCGCCTCACGACAATTGTTTGGACCCGGCTCTACAGAATGCATCAGAATACAAGAAATTTGGAAGAAATAATAATACCGGTAATAATATTATTATTCAGGTCTTTCATTAAGCGCCTTTTCTCTCTAGCCCTCGCTCCGAGATTCAATAGAGCTCGACATACTGACATATAGTAGACTATATCATTGAAAGACTATTTCCTTTCTCAAGGGAAATAGTATTGGTTACCAGTGTATACAAAAAACCTTCATGCCTGAGTGGGGGATTGAACTCGGGTCTGCCAGGTGAAAGACAGAGACACTATCCACTTTAGTGTAGAAACTGCCAGACACAATGACTGACGTTACTTCCTTATAAGTGAAAGAAGCTTTATGCAATATATTAATTCAAACCTGCCTGACTAGAATTAATAAAAACAATACCAGATATAGTAACTGACCCTGTGCCTTAACGCTACTTGATCCGAAGGGGACTTTTTGGACCTCCCTTGTTTCGCCCCATTAGTTAGAAGAATTTAAGGTATTTCACCCCAGTAATTTGGCGATAATAAGACGCTTCACCCCATTTACATTTGTTTTTTCTTTTTTTTCTTCTTCTTAGTAATAGCGAGCCTGTATGTATACGAAATTGGCGTTTGACCGAGATATTTTCAATCAAAAATGTACAAAGTTAGCTTGAATTGGGTCTGGGTGGGTACTATTAAGTTTGAAGGACATTTGGGAAGGCGTTCTTGTTAGCCTAGGGGACAAACTCGAACATTGCTCGTTAAGGGGGGGTCACCTGCTTTTTTTTCTCTTTCTCTCATTTTCTCTCTTTCTCTGGCTTGTATCCATTCGGCCCCATTCAGCCAATTGTTTTAAGACGTTTATCCCCATCCAGGTGTCAATTTCTCATCGCTCGCCAGCATTGTATGGAAAAATCCGGCTTCGCCGGAGACATTTTTCTATCGAAAAATGTACAAATTTATCTTGCTGTCAAAACAAAAATATCTATATGCTGGCTCGCTACCACTCGCCAGGAAAATATTGACACCTGGATGGGGGTAAACGTCTTAAAACAGTAGGCTGAATGTGGCCGAATGGATACAAGCCAAAGAGAGAGCGAGAGAAAGAGAAAAAAAGACAGGTGGGTTCCCTTAATGGTAGAAGCAAACACACTCTCCAATACAAGCTATAATAAATTATAATATATTTCACAGTGCATGCTGAAATAATGTGCAATACATTAAACAATTTGTTTTGGCCTGAATAGTAATAGTATTAGCAGCAGTAGTTGTTGTTGTGGTAGCAGTAGTAGTTGTTGTAGTAGTAGTTGTTGTGATCGCAGTAGTAGTTGTTGTTGTGATAGCAGTAGTAGTTGTAGTAGTAGTTGTTGTTGTTGTTGTGGTAGCAGTAGTAGTTGTTGTAGTAGTAGTTGTGATCGCAGTAGTAGTTGTTGTTGTGATAGCAGTAGTAGTTGTAGTAGTAGTTGTTGTTGTTGTTGTTGTGGTAGCAGTAGTAGTTGTTGTAGTAGTTGTTGTTGTTGTGGTAGTTGTAGTAGTAGTTGTTGTGGTAGCAGTAGTAGTTGTTTTAGTAGTAGTTGTTGTTGTGGTAGCAGTAGTAGTTGTTGTAGTAGTAGTTGTTGTTATGGTAGCAGTAGTAGTAGTAGTTGTTGTTGTTGTTGTTGTGATAGCAGTAGTAGTTGTTGTTGTTGTGGTAGCAGTAGTAGTTGTTGTAGTAGTTGTTGTTGTTGTTGTGGTAGTAGTTGTTGTTGTGGTAGCAGTAGTAGTTGTAGTAGTAGTTGTTGTTGTGGTAACAGTAGTAGTAGT
The DNA here is from genome assembly GCA_032716605.1 of Paralithodes platypus. Lineage (NCBI taxonomy): Eukaryota > Metazoa > Arthropoda > Malacostraca > Decapoda > Lithodidae > Paralithodes > Paralithodes platypus. Next base: position 22,366,762 of record CM064486.1, read on the forward strand.
TGTTGTTGTTGTTGTGGTAGCAGTAGTAGTTGTTGTTGTGGTAGTAGTAGTTGTTGTTGTGGTAGCAGTAGTAGTTGTTGTTGTGGTAGCAGTAGTAGTTGTTGTAGTAGTAGTTGTTGTTGTGGTAGCAGTAGTAGTTGTTGTAGTAGTAGTTGTTGTTGTGGTAGCAGTAGTAGTTGTAGTAGTAGTTGTTGTTGTGGTAGCAGTAGTTGTTGTTGTGGTAGCAGTAGTAGTTGTTGTTGTTGTTGTTGTGGTAGCAGTAGTAGTTGTTGTAGTAGTAGTTGTTGTTGTGGCAGCAGTAGTAGTTGTAGTAGTAGTTGTTGTTGTGGTAGCAGTAGTAGTTGTTGTAGTAGTAGTTGTTGTTGTGGTAGCAGTAGTAGTTGTTGTAGTAGTTGTTGTTGTGGTAGCAGTAGTAGTTGTTGTAGTAGTAGTTGTTGTTGTGGAAGCAGTAGTAGTTGTAGTAGTAGTTGTTGTTGTGGTAGCAGTAGTAGTAGTTGTAGTAGTAGTTGTTGTTGTGGTAGCAGTAGTAGTAGTTGTTGTTGTGGTAGCAGTAGTAGTTGTAGTAGTAGTAGTTGTTGTTGTAGTAGCAGTAGTAGTAGTTGTTGTTGTGGTAGCAGTAGTAGTTGTTGTAGTAGTAGTTGTTGCTGTGGTAGCAGTAGTAGTTGTAGTAGTAGTAGCTGTTGTGGTAGCAGCACTAGTTGTTGTAGTAGTAGTATTACTAGAATTATTATTAGTAGTAGTTCAATTCAGTTGTTTATTTCGTATAGTATACTGTATACATAAATACAAACATTGTTGTTGTAGTAGTAGTTGTTGTTGTTGTTGTTGTTGTGGTAGCAGTAGTAGTTGTTGTAGTAGTAGTAGTTGTTGTTGTAGTAGTAGTTGTTGTTGTTGTTGTGGTAGCAGTAGTAGTTGTTGTAGTTGTCTAGTCTCCACTGATCAACTAATCACTTTCAACATCAGTGAATAATACTATAACCCCCCCCTCCTCTCTCTCTCTCGCTCTCTCTCTCTCTCTTCCCTTACTTTACTGACCCCTTCCATCACTGCCCTTTACACTCTCACTCTCATTCTCTCAATCACGCTCTTTATCTCTATCGTGTCATCCTGTTTAATTGTTTACTTAGTTTATGTAAGTCACGTAGCAACAACAAATTATACAGACACAACAATCTTACACATACATCCCACCAGTCTTGTCAGGGGGAATATCAAATATGACAAACAATCATACTAATAGGAAATAAACACTGTAGTACAACAATATATGTAGACATACCGAAATATTTTTGAGTGTTGCTACACAGGCTATGTACGGACGATAAGGTAAACTTATAATTATCTAAGTAATACTGATTTTTGGACACAAATCATCTTATTAGTTAGGCACTGCTTAATAGTTTCCTAGAATATTCGTTAGGACCTGTGTACCTGCCTACAGTTATCTTAGACCTACTATTTAAGGACTTAGTAGAGGAACGGACAGAAATGTGGATATAATAATGAGATAAGGATAAGATGGAGGACGAGGACAGCTCAGACGAGGCTCCATCACAAAGGTCAAAAAATTACAAAAAATGCTGCATATGTACCAAACATGAACACAACTGTGAGCATTGCAGTTGTGTGAAGAGAAATAAAATTTGCACAAACTGTAATAAAGGGGACAATTGTCGTAACCCTTTAGGTAGAACAGGAACGAGTGGAGAGACGGCAGCAAATTCCCAGAGTGAGAGATGGGAGGCAGATGAGGGAGGCCGTCAGGGTGGCAGGGAACCCGAAACAATAAGGGGAGTAGCAAGGGACTCAAGGGCCCCAAGAGAGATAGAAGAACCCCAAGAAGCGGAAAGTAATGAGGAGCCAACAAGAGAGGGAGACGACAACCGAGACGGAAGAGAGGATGGCAGGCCTCCAAGGGGGCCAAATGAAGCAGGCAGAGGCGGAAACATACTCTGGAAAGGATTACGGGAAGAGGAAGTAAGAATTTGGATTGATGCAACGTACTCAGAAATAGTATATTGGTCTGCACACAACTTTTTCAACCCTCCAAAATGTGGTGCCACCACCAACATGCTGAACGATATGACAAAGCTCATTTATAACTATGTCTATGACACATCTTTAGCCCCGTATGTTCTCAAGATAATTTTCAGCATTCCACATCTCTTCTTGCAAAAAACTCACCACAAATCTAATCAAGGCGAAAATGTGACTGCGCTAACAAGAAGAATGAAATTATGGAATGAGAACAAGATGGATGACTTACTCAATGAAGCCAGAGCATTACAAGGGAGACTAGGCAGGCGGCGGCAAAAAAAGAAAAACAATGAAGACGAGGCCAGGAGATTCGGCGACCAGATGAGGCAAGGAAAAGTGGCGCCTGCAATAAGGTCCCTGACAAAGGAGGCAGCTTGTGGGTGCCTATCACAAGAGAAACCATCCAAATGTTGAAAGAGAAACATCCACAACCTAGTGTCCACGAGAGTCAGAGGCTAGAGGGTGATTATATACCACCGAACACCGTCATATACGAACAAATCACAGGCGAAATGATTTGGAAAAAGGCTCTAGGGACACAAGGCAGTGCAGGCCCATCAGGGCTGGATGCAAATGGCTGGAGGACAATCCTGAGTAGAGCAATCTTCGGACTAGCAGCAACAGACTTATGTAGGGCTCTGGCAGCTCTTGCAAGAAAGATGACCACCCAAAATTGTCAACATTTGGAGGCTTACACAGCTTGTCGCCTAATACCTTTAGACAAGAATCCAGGATGCAGACCAGTAGGAGTGGGTGAAGTGCTGAGAAGAATCATCGGAAAATGCATAATGGAAGTGGTGAAAGACGATGTGCGGTCAGCGGCCGGTAATCTCCAAGTGTGTGCCGGCCACCAAGCAGGGGGAGAGGCAGCAATTCATGCCATAAGAAAAATATATGAGCAAGTGGACTGTGAAGCTGTGCTGCTAGTGGATGCAACAAACGCCTTTAACACCATCAACAGAAAGACGGCAATACATAACATCAAAGTAAAATGCCCCAGTTTTGCCACCTACGTAGAGAACACCTATAAAAAGCCTGCGGATCTCTTCATAGTAAACAACCAGAACACACGAAGGGGAACACCTCTGAAATCAATGGAAGGAACCACACAAGGTGACCCAGTAGCAATGGCAATGTACGCCTTAGGTCTCTCAGTGTTGCTAACCTTAACAAGCCATGAGGCGACGCAAGTAAAGCAGGTGGCCTATGCAGACGATCTCACTGGAGCGGGAAAAGTCAACAATCTCAAGCACTGGTGGGAACAAATATCAGAGGTAGGACCAAAAATAGGGTACCATCCAAATGCCAGAAAGTCAATACTAATAGTAAAAACAGAACATTATGAAAGGGCGGTAGAAGCTTTCAGCGGTAGTGAAGTGGTAGTAACAAAGGACGGACAGCGTCACCTTGGGGCGGTGATCGGCACGGAAGAGTTCAAGAACAAATACATAGAGGAGAAGGTAAGAGAATGGGTAAATTAAATTGAGAAACTGGCCAAAATTGCAAAGACGGAACCACAGGCCGCGTATTCGGCATTCACATATGGGGTCAAACATCGCTGGACCTACTTGATGAGAACTGTTCCAAATGTCAGCGCATTACTTCAACCGCTGGAAGATGCCATCAGAGACAAACTCATCCCAGCGTGGATAAAGTCGCACACCCCGAATGATACAGAGAGGGAGCTGCTCGCACTGCCTCCTAGGTTGGGAGGGATGGGAATCATCGTCCCAGTGAAGAGTGCGGTAACGGAATACCAGAACTCGGTAAAGATAACAGGATCTCTCACTGACCGTATCATAGCACAAGATTCTGACGGTGAAGTAGACCAGGCAGACATCTACAACATCAGAAAGACCATCACGTCAGAGAGGCAAAACTCACAGAAAAATGACCTGGCACAATTGATGGGACAACTTCACCCGAGACAAACAAGAAAACTACAAATAGCACAAGAAACGGGCGCTTCAAATTGGCTGACAACACTACCAATCAAGGCAAAAAGCTTCAATCTCAACAAACAAGAATTTAATGATGCTATTGCACTGAGGTATGATTGGCCGATTGAAGGACTGCCCGATCGATGCGTTTGTGGAACCATCAACGATACAGACCACACCATGATATGTAAGAAAGGAGGATTCATCAGCATCAGGCACGATGAAGTAAGAGATATAACAGCGAACATGCTCAGGGAGGTGTGTAGAGATGTGGTGAGCGAACCATCACTCATTCCCTTGGGTGGAGAGACCATGCAGCACAGGATGGCCAACACATCCACTGAAGCAAGATTGGACGTTAGTGCAAGAGGCTTTTGGACAAATGCACAGCGAGCGTTCTTTGACATAAGAGTATTTGACCCAATGGCCCACAGCTACAGCGAGCTGTCTCTGGAGGCTGCACACAAGAGGAACGAACGAGAGAAGGTCAGGACATATGGAGAAAGGATCTTACAAGTCGAACATGGCAGCTTTACCCCACTAGTCTTCACCACATCAGGAGGGATGGGACCCAGGGCCCAGTGCTTCAATTCAAGGCTAGCAGAGATCATCGCAGAGAAGAAGCAACAGCCTAGGAGCCACGTCGTAGCCTGGATGAGATGCCGTCTATCTTTCTCATTGCTCAGATCAGCACTACTATGCCTGCGGGGAACAAGAAGGTCTGCACCACAACCAGTGACGGTGGCAGAAGTAGACTACGAGGCAGCGGTGGCATAGGGTCGCATTGGAAGGAGACTGGATTGAAGTTGCATGGTGTAGAATAGTAGTATCTGATGCTTGTGAAATTTAGTATGTGTACAATATTAAATATAAGGTAGTGGTGGTGGTGATGGTGGAGGTGGTGATGATAATAGTAGTAACATGAAATGTATGAAAAATATTAAATAAAAATCAATGTAGTAGTAGAAAAAAAAAAAATGTTGTAGTAGTAGTAGTAGTTGTTGTTGTAGTAGTAGTATTACTAGAATTATTATTAGTAGTAGTTCAGTTCAGTTGTTTATTTCGTATAGTATATATACTGTATACATAAATACAAACATTGCAAAAGTCATATACAGTATATATATCTCATTAAAATACAAATGGTATAAAAGGGTATTATATTTATGCATGTTAAACATGCATTTGGTTGGCAGTTGGTTTTTCGAGTCCTCCTCTTCCCTCATGTTTAGCCCTATTAGTTATGAGATTTAAAGACATTTGCCCAATTAGTTTGGAGATTTTCAGACCTTTTGCCCCATTTCTTTGCCAATATTAAGACCTCTCGTGCCATTTAGGTGTCGATTTTCTTACTGACGAGCGATAGCGAGCCTGTATTTGAAGAGGAATCGGCCTTCGGCCGGGAAATTTTTCTACCGAAAAATGCACACATTTATATCAAAGGGGGGTCTTGTGGTTGTTTTTTATAGATTGATAGAGGTTCAGAGAGTAAACTAAACCCCCTCCTTAAACCATTGAGCCGAAGCAGTAAATTATGCTGCGCAATACCGTCTGAGCTCCCTTAAGGGGAGATATCCACTTGAGGGATTTTTTTCCTGACTCCTTTCTCCCTCATGTTTAGCCTCATTGCTTTTGAGATTTTAAGACGTTTGCCCCATTAGTTTGGCGATTTAAAAAAAACTCGCCCCATTTCTGTCAATTTTAAGACCATTCGTGCCATTTAGGTGTCGATTTTTTCCTGGCGAGCGATAGCGAGCCTGTAATTTAAGGGGAATCGGTCTTCGGCCGGGACATTTTTCTACCGAAAAATTTACAAATGTATCTTGAAAGGGGGTCTAGGGTGAGTAATTTTAAGTTTGATGGAAGTCTAGGGAATCAACTAAAAACCTCCCCTTAATTTAGTAAACACTTATACGTAAGCGTAGACTCCCAAGCAATGCCCTCATCCAACCAATGCCACGTCCCTGATCCGACAATAGCTAAGTCATTGTCCTCAATATCTATTTCATATATATTTATGAATATATGTCTTATGTTTTGAAGATAAGAAATACTTCTAAGATTAGTGAGTGAACATCAAAAATATATATTATGTTAACATTTTAAACTGCTTAGCTTGAATGAGAGCAATATAGTGTTTTAGTAATAAAAGGTTACATCCTTCAGCTGCTTCATTGCTATTGGAAGATATGGGCAACCTTTAAATCTGTTTAATGCATTGTCAAATGCTAACTAGAATGCCTTCAATATTTGTTATTAAAAGTTTTTGTGGCGTTCCATATACTTAAGCTATAATTGGGCATACACAAATGATTAAAAAGAAGAGATAATCTTGTTTCTTTCAATGCTTCCAAGACCCAATATCTACCTCTATATACCCGTCCCGTTCTTCCAAAGGACTATCAATTACTCTTCAACATTACACAAATTAACCTTTTATCTTCTCTCAATATTCTTGGTGTATCTTTTTCATCCGACCTTTCTTGGAAAGATCATATTACCACTGTATATATGGATGAAGTCATGAAAGAAATTCAAGGAAGAACAGTGGATGTTGGTGTATCGCTGATAAGGGAGGGAAATGAGTGAAAGATGCCTGTACTGCTGTTTGCTGATGATACAGTTCTGATGAGCGATAATGAATGGGATTTGCAGGGTCTGGTAAATATGTTTGGAAAAGTGTGCGAATAACGGAATCTGAAGGTAAATGCGGGGAAGAGCAAGGTTATAGTCTTCGAAAAGGGTGAAGCCACAGAGTGTGAGGTGAAGTTGAACGCTCAGGCTATGGAGATTGTCAGCTCATTTAAGTATCTGGGCAGTGTGTTGAGTAAAGATGGGACAATGGATGAAGAAGTGCGGGAGAGGGTGCAACAGGGGAAGAGGGTTGTAGGAACGCTGAAAGCAGTAACAAGAAATAGGGTGGTCAGTATGGAAGTGAAGAAGTCCTTGCATGACAGTGTGGTAATCCCGACACTGACTTACGGAACGATGGAGAAGAGACTCAGACCAAGAGTGAGAGGGGTGGAAATGAGTTACTTGAGAAGTGCGTGCGGAGTTACATGGAGGGATAGACAGACGAATGAGGAAGTAAAAAGGAGGTGTGGTGTGGAGGTAGATGTGTTGGAAAGTGTGAAAAGGAACACCTTGAGATGGTTCGGCCATATGGAACGTATGGGAAGCGAGAGAATGACTAAGAGGGTGTACGAGAGCGAGGTGGAAGGACAGAGAGGGAGAGGTAAATCGAAAGAGAGGTGGAAGGATGGAGTGAGGAAGTATATGGATGAAGGTGGTGCTGGTTGGGAGGAGGGGCGTCGACTGACTGGGGACAGATGTGCATGGGGGCGGTTCGTTCGTGGCCACTCCTTCGGGGATCACGGCGTTAGGCAATAGATAGATAGATAGATATTACCACTCTTGCTAAAACAGCTTCCCAGAAGTTAGGTGCATGCTTAACTGTCACAGTGGATTTTTTACCCCCGCACAGCTTCTTGCTCTGTATAGGAGCACAGTGCGTCCATGTATTGAGTATTTTTCGCATATGTCGGGAGGTTCCACACATACCGCACTTCTCGAAAGAGTAAAGTCAAAAGCATTTCGCCTTATCAACTCACTTCCACTTGCTAGTTCCCTGAAGGACTATTTTTTAATCCAACTGGCGCCTGTCTCCCTCTCACAATGACCGACCGCGTTATCACTCATCTATTCACAAGCATTCTCCATTCATTCATATTCATTACCACTTCTCTTGCCTGTTCTTCAGTCATCTCTCTATCTTCCAATACATATAATTATATATATATATATATTGAGAATATATCACAAATACACGTGAGCCACTAAATGTTTCTAGTCACTCAGTGGGGATCGAACCATCGACCATCAGAACGATAGCCGACGCTTTAATCAATTACACCACGGCAGTCTAGACTGCCGTGGTGTAATTGATTAAAGCGTCGGCTATCGTTCTGATGGTCGATGGTTCGATCCCCACTGAGAGACTAGAAACATATATATATATATATATATATAAATATATATATATATATATATATAAGAGAGAGACAGAGAGAGAGTGAGAGTGAAGATAACGACTATCTTGATCTTTCACATCCCTCAAGATCTGTCATAGTTGCAGCATGGTCCTCTTATCTTTACGCCTGTCTAGTGCTTTGACAGGGGGGTGTGAGTGTGGGTGTGGGCGGGGAGGGGGGGGGGATTTGTGGGTGTACGTATGTGCGGTTGGGGGTGAGAGATAGTGTGTGTGTGAGGGGGGGGGGGGGTTGTAGGAGTGTGTGACTGGGTAAATGTATGCTTGTTGGTTGGAGGGGGGGGGGGGAGAGATTGTGTGTATGTGTATGTGTGTGTGTGAGGAGGGGTGAGACAGTAGATATGGAAGGAAGGGGGGGGGGGGGGGGGGGGGGGGGGGGGGGGGGGGGGGGGGGGGGGGGGGGGGGGGGGGGGGGGGAGGGAGGGAAGTGGGGGTACATAGTAATATATTGAGCTTTGGTTTCCCCTGATTGTGTCACTGTTGCGTCGTATTGGAAGTTTTATCTACACGCCGGGAAGGAAAGGGAAAAGGTTTATTATAATTGTGCTATGAAGTATTACGGAATCTGGAATTAATATTGGTTTAGGTTTCTGTCTAGTTATTTACATATATTTCCATTTGTTTGTCTGAGTGTCCATTTATATTTCATGTATATGAGCGAGAAATAGAGATACACACAGATACTCAGACCACACATACCTTGCGGTCCCTACTTGGTGGTCCGGTCTTAGCCCATTGAGTACCGTAGGATACAGTAATAAAAGTCCCCAGCAGTCCCAATCACTGTGGCCAAAATGACAGGAGAGACCACCTTTTCACCTCAAGAGATTAGGCAAGAATGGATCTATCACAATTTTTTTTTTTTTTTTTTTTTTTTTTTTTTTTTTTTTTTTTACAAGACTTAACAAAAAAATTAAGCCTTGTACAGGCAGTTACAAGAAAAGTACATTGCTGACGGCTGTAACCGACGATGGGACTGTGGAGTGACTTATCTATTGACGGTTATAGTCGTCGCTGGCACTGGAGGGGTTAATACTACTAGACAGGGACAGTTTATAGTAAAAAAATAGGACCAGAGTAGAAGGCTTTCTCCCCACCCTCCGCTCCCTCCGGCTAAAAAGTCGTACCGGAAAATAGGATGAAGTGTAACCTTATGGGTCAGGATGCCCACAAGGAAAGTTTGTATAGAGTATAGAAAGAAATTAGTTTGAAAGGGAAATTATACATCTATCTATCTATATGCTCAGGCCCAATCCCCATTTTGGGGGTAGCCGACTCAAGACAGAGCAAGAACAGGGAAAACACAAAAACAACATAAAACAAAAAATAAACACAGATAAAAACACAAACTCTCACACATCCAGGTCACCCAGGAGAAGACCCAGAGACCAGGGTTACCAAGGTCGCTCCAGCACTCCCCCGGCCCCTGACCACCCGGAGAGGTTCCGATCTCGGCAGGCAGACATGCAGCGGAGCCAAATCCACAAGCCCTCCCACCACACTTCCAGGCACACCCTTCATATTAATCGTCTCCCCGGGCCAGGCCTGATGGACTATTATCTAGTCCAACTTGCGCCCGACCCCTTACTCCAAATGACCACGTGTTCACTCAACTATTCACAAGCATTCTCCATTCACTCCTGTCCACCACCACTTCCCCTGCCTGATCTATAGTCATTCCTCTATCATCCAAAGCCTTTCTTACACAGTCTCTCCATCTCAATGGGGGTCTTTCTGCCATTCTATCTACCCTTGTACCTGACTCACATATTCTCTTTGTAAGCCTTTCATCTCCCATTCGTTCAACATGACCATACCAGCTCAGCACCCTTCTGTCCACTCTGGCTGACAAATGTTCCTGCTGCCCCACTCTCCTACGTATCTCTTCATTCCTCAATCTGTCTCTACGAGTAACTCCACACATACTCCTCAAGCAGCTCATCTCCATCACATCCAGCCCTCTTTTCTCCTTTTTCTTCAGAGCCCATGTCTCAGCCCCATACATCACTGTTGGCACAACAATTCCTTGATACAGTGCACTTTTTACTTTCACTCCGAGATTTCTCGTCTTCCACATACTTCCCATTGCTCCGAAAACCTTCCTTCCTTCACACACTCTCTGTTTTACCTCCACTTCCATACCTCCACTCCTGCTTATCGTTCCTCCTAGATATTTAAAACACTCTACTTGTTCCAATATTTCCCCATCCAGCCTCACATCTAGATTCACCCTATGCTCTCCCCTATTACACACCATTACTTTACTTTTATTGACGTTCACCTTCAGTTTCCTCCTTCCACAAACCACACCAAACTCTTTGACTACCCGCTGCAGTTTCTCATCAGAATCCGCCACCAATGCTGTGTCATCAGCGAACAGCAACTGATTCAACTCCCAATCTCTACCATTCTTTCCTACTAAACCTAATCCTCTTCCCATAGTTCTCCTTTTCACCTCCCTCACCACACCATCCATAAACATATTAAACAGCCATGGTGACATTACACAACCCTGTCGCAAACCTACCTTTACCTCAAACCATTCACTCAACTCACCATTTCCTACTCTCACACATGCTCTGCTCCCTTCATAAAAACTCTTATACATACCTACCGATTAATTCATGTTAATAAAATCTCCAACAGATGATCGTCCAGTCATTGATTAAACCTATCAACTGAATTATTGTCGACCACCTTCCTTGGTAAACTATTCCACTTGTTTACTACACTGTATGTGAAGACATTTTGTGTCACATCCTTCTTTCTAATTAGTTTCATTCCATTACTTCGAGTTGCAGCATTGTTAGTAATTGTGAACAGTGCACTGATATCTACTTTGTCAAACCCTTAAGTTTCTTAAAACGCTCGATAAGTTGGCCTCGTAACCTCCTTTTCTTTAGCGATAACAAATTGAATTGCTTTAATCTTTCATAATATGGCTTGTTTCTCAAAGAGGGAATTAGCTTAGTTGCTCTACGCTGCACAGATTCGAGTTTTCCAATGTTTTTCTTGAGATACGGGGACCAGAAATGAACGCCATATTCAAGGTGGGGTCTAACAATGCTTTTGAATAACGGCAAAATATTGTTCTCGTTTTTAAAGGTAAAATTTATTTTGATAAATCCCAAGGCTTTGTTAGCTTTATTTGCTTTATTTATTTATATATGTATATATATATATATATATATATATATATATATATACAGTATGTGTGTGTGTGTGTGTATTGTATGTGTGTGAGTGTATGTGTGCGAGTGTTTTGTTGTTTTCCATTGATGCAGGTACGACTCCTCTACGTCCTACCCAAATTTTCTAGACAAAGAAAAACATTAAAACTAACAAAATACTATTATATCTTATTTTATCCACATCAACTTGCACACTTTTTTCATCACAGTAAATAAATTAATCTATGGAGTAAGCATGCGTGTCGAGGATATTGAATATTATTTGACACACATCAAAACAAAGAAACTGATGAGAAAGATTAAGAACAACGTGCAATTTGAGTTTAAACATATTATGCAACTTATAAACGACTTTCCTACTAAATTATAAAATATGCAATAGTCCTAGTTAATTTATAGTGTAAATTTAGCTTAATAAAAACAAATATAGTATAACGGTCTATAGAGAGACTATCATGTGCCTCCAATCCAAAAATAGCTCTCCTCTTTTCGGTCTAATAATATAATCTATCAAAGAGAATAAAAGAAAAAGAGGAAAAGTGTAGTGGCCCGAGTGGAAAAAGCCTAAAGGGAAGGTGATGGAAAATATACAACCCCTCCCTTTCCCTAGACGGACCAATGAACGCCCGCCTCCCCCGTGACGTCACAGCCACACACGCCATGCATGCGCACCAGTTTCCACGGCGGCTTGTTTGTTTACTTAAGGGACCACATGGCTAAACGGGGGAAATTTTAGCTTGAATTTATATTTTTTTTTTGGTAGAGTAGTTATAGGAATAGTGTGGAATGACTGGTTGAGGTTTAATGTGGGTTGATTGGTTAAATACGTAGTAGGTTGTTTACTTGGTTGTCTGGGTAATGGGAGAGTGACAGAGAGATCATTGACTCGTGTTTCTTGGGCGTGGGTGGCGCGTAGGTGGTTATAGGTCAATGCATACACACATACATACATACATACACACCTACATTTTTTTTTTTTTTTAAAGACCTCCGTCTACGTATTGTGAAAAACCTGTTATCCTCCGGCAAATTACGGGGTGAGTGAGTGAAGTAAGAGACAGTGAATGTACGAGGATACATGTTTTTCATAATACGTGCTGCTAGCCCCAAACGCGCGAGCAACTGTGGTTTTCAACCTACATGAACCTAGACTAGCACACACATTTATTAATCTAGACACACACACACACTCATAGTTATACATACACATTTAAGCACATTCACTATCTTGCACTGCCATACAGCTTTATAGACACATACACATTCTTTACTACCTAATTGAAATGGAATCTGATATATAATTAAATAATCAATTTGAATCACAAGATTGGAAAACCTTCTGAGATTGTTTTCACTCAGTGAAGTTGATCAAAGTTGGGTCTGGTGGTAAGGGGAGATGGGCTGTTTTTATGGTCCCCCTTCTTCCTCATGTTTCGCCCCATTACTTTTCAGATTTTAAGATGTTCGCCCCATTACTTTGTCGACTTTAAGACCTTTCGCCCCATCTCTTTGTCAATATTAAAACCTTTCGTGCTTTTTAGGTGTTGATTTTTTCCCTGGCGAACGATAGTGAGCCTGTAATGTTGGAAGAACATACCTTCGGCCGGGTCATTTTTTTACCGAAAAATGTACAAAATAATCTAGAAGGGGGATCTAATGGATGTTTGTTTATGTTTGATGGAGGTCTAGGGAGGAAACTAAACAAAAATAACAAATATATGATATAATCGACCAAATAATAAACCCTTCCCCCCTTTAATAGATGTATGGTATTACTCAGGTCACCCCAATGTACGCTGCAAAAAGTAATAGAGGCATAAAGAGGATAATTAATATGCCCATAAATATCTATTCATATTAAAGGTATATTGGTGGTAGTAAACCCATTATTAGAGAGAGAGAGAGAGAGAGATGTATACTATCATCAATATAACCGATATATGCTTCTATATACCATTTTGTACGCGTATACCCTTCATTGTTTACAGTATAAGATTCCCAGAGGTCATCACCATTACGTACGCGAGGTCCTCAATCAAGTCTGTTTCTCTTCAACTGACGGTAAATTGCAAAGTTCCCATCAAGATTTCTCAGTTATTTTGAAGATTGTGTAGTGAAATATGGTGTTGATTAGAATACACTTGGTCATAAGTGGATGCAGCGACATAGTAGTTTCATATTTCTCCATTAAATATAGACAAATCAGCTGCTCAGGGGTTCAATTTATCGTCAACTGAAAAGAAACAGAGTATACCCTTCGATGATATAGCCCATGTAGTGTGCTGAACTCTTGGTGATCCGTCTCACCTAGATGTTAATGAGGACCTGTGATGCAAATCTTAGTATTTCAGCATCCAGGGTAAATATTGCATGTATTGTAATTGTATGTAAATCTCATCTGACATTAATCTGTTGTTTCAGAAGCTCCAAATTACCGCTCAAGTGTACCTCTCTCTCTCTCTCTTTCTCACACACAAGAAGCCTTAAATTAAGTATAACATTGGTCACATCCAGTCCTTTCAGTCCCGCCAAGCCATAATCCGGATTGGCCTCTTACAAAAACACCTCCTCACTCATCCTCCTTCATATTTTCCCCTCCTCCTCCTCCTCTTCTGTCTATATATCTGTATATCTGTCTGTCTAACCATCTCTCTCTCTCTCTCTTTCTCTCTCTCTACAGTATCTATATATCTATCTATCTATCTATATCTATTTATCTACCTATCTTAATAACCAGCTAGAATCTACGTTTCCTCATTAGTTTGGCGATTATAAAGCCATTCACCTCATTCAGTTGTCAAATATACCATAGCGAGAGAAAGCGAGCCTATATAGTAGAATGCATATCGAAGTGTGTACTAATTAAGGGGGGATGGACTGTTTTTTTCTGGCCCCCTTCTCCCTCGTGTTTAGCCCCATTGGTATTTAGATTTTAAGACGTTCAGCCCATTAGTTTGGCGATTTTAAGACTCTACGCCCCATCTCTTTGTCAATATTAAGACCTTTCGTGCCATTGAGGTGTCCTGTAATTATAAGAGTGGCCGGGACATTTTTCTACCGAAAAATTATCTTGAAGGAAGGTGTAGGGGGTGTTTTTTAAATATCTAGCGAGGAAAGTAAAAACAAATATGCAGTATAAGTGAATAGACCCCCAAAAATAACCAGTGTCCCCTTAATGATGACAGCATGAGTTAAGGGGAGGTCTGGGCTAAAATAACCAGTGTCCCCTTAATGATGACAGCATGAGTTAAGGGGAGGTCTGGGCTAAAATAACCAGTGTCCCCTTAATGATGACAGCATGAGTTAAGGGGAGGTCTGGGCTAAAATAACCAGTGTCCCCTTAATGATGACAGCATGAGTTAAGGGCAGGTCTGGGCTAAAATAACCAGTGTCCCCTTAATGATGACAGCATGAGTTAAGGGGAGGTCTGGGCTAAAATAACCAGTGTCCCATTAATGATGACAGCATGAGTTAAGGGGAGGTCTGGGCTAAAATAACCAGTGTCCCCTTAATGATGACAGCATGAGTTAAGGGCAGGTCTGGGCTAAAATAACCAGTGTCCCCTTAATGATGACAGCATGAGTTAAGGGGAGGTCTGGGCTAAAATAACCAGTGTCCCCTTAATGATGACAGCATGAGTTAAGGGGAGGTCTGGGCTAAAATAACCAGTGTCCCCTTAATGATAACAGCATGAGTTAAGGGCAGGTCTGGGCTAAAATAACCACTGTCCCCTTAATTATGACAGCATGAGTTAAGGGCAGGTCTGGGCTAAAATAACCAGTGTCCCCTTAATGATGACAGCATGAGTTAAGGGAAGGTCTGGGCTAAGGTGGGGCCCTGGTTAGGAGTTGAGCTGGAGTATAATATTATATATTCAGCTATAGTATAATTATATAGGTCTTAAAATCACCAATCTAATGGGGCGAACGTACTTAACTCTCAAAAGTAATGGAGCTAAGGAAGAGGGGGAAGGGGCCCAGAAATTACACTCCTTAAAAGAGTGGGCGGGAAGGTGGTTCCGGAGGGGGCGAGTAAATGGAGAGCAAGATTTCTAAATAGAACATTATTGAAGTCGTAAATACAAGTTTTATAGGGAGGGTGACAAATGTAATGACTTGGCCGAGAGAGAGAGAGAGAGAGAGAGAGAGTGGGTGGAAGGGGACAAGAAAAAGAGAGAGAGAGAGAGAGAGAACGGGGTGGTGGGTGGAAGGGGACAAGAAAGAGAGAGAGAGAAAGAAGAGGAGGGAGGGGGTCGTGAGGGGGGGGGGGGGGGGCAGAAGAATCGACCCATAGAATCGAGGTGAAAAAGAAGATGCTCATACCTTCAGCTCGTCCCCCTAACATTACCAAAAAAATCCCTCTCCAGCATCCCTACGCAATCCCAAACCAGTGCCATCCAAACACCTTTGACTATAATAGACGATTCTATGTTTCATTAGAAACAACTATTGAGCCAGACGAAACCCGGCATTTCGGCGTGCGCAGGTGTCCCCTCTCAATGTGTAGTAAACGTTCGCGCAGGTTCAGCTCAGAGCCTCAGTTCAATTCCAGCTTCCGTGGTGTGCGTGAGTGTGCCCCCAGCCTCCTGAGTCACGCGTTCGCCTATTTCGATCCGGATTCGCACGCCCATCTCTCGTGACCCGTGTGGGAGAGAGGTCAATCGTTTCTCCCAGCTTCAGGACTCGCAGGGACCATGCCGAAAAGGGTGAGTAACAATATAAAAGCCGAAACTGCACTCTGGGGCCGAATTATCTAGGCTGGCTGTATTGATTGTTGTTCCTGGAGAGAGTGCCATGTGGCCCTGTGGTATGGTTCGTCATGGTGCACGGATGACTCAACCATTAGACCATTTCCACCAGTACATCTCAACCATTAGACAATTTCGACCAGTATTATCTCAACCATTAGACCATTTCGACCAGTATTATTTCAACCATTAGACCATTTAGACCAGTACATCTCAACCATTAGACCATTTAGACCAGTATTATCTCAACCATTAGACCATTTCCACCAGTACATCTCAACCATTAGACCATTTCGACCAGTATTATTTCAACCATTAGACCATTTCCACCAGTACATCTCAACCATTAGACCATTTAGACCAGCATTATCTCAACCATTAGACCATTTCCACCAGTACATCTCAACCATTAGACCAGTATTATCTCAACCATTAGACCATTTCCACCAGTACATCTCAACCATTAGACCATTTAGACCAGTATTATCTCAACCATTAGACCATTTCCACCAGTACATCTCAACCATTAGACCATTTAGACCAGTATTATATCAACCATTAGACCATTTCCACCAGTACATCTCAACCATTAGACCATTTAGATCAGTATTATCTCAACCATTAGACCATTTACACCAGTACATCTCAACCATTAGACCATTTAGACCAGTATTATCTCAACCATTAGACCATTTCCACCAGTACATCTCAATTAGTATTATCTCAACTATTAGACCATTTCGACCAGGACATTTCAACTAGTATTATTTCAACCATTAGACCATTTCGACCAGTACTATCTCAACCATTAGACCATTTCGACCAGTACATTTCAACCAGTATATCTCAACCATTAGACCATTTCAACCAGTATATCTCAACCATTAGACCATTTCAACCAGTACATCTCAACCAGTATTATCTCAACCATTAGACCATTTCGACCAGTACATCTTAACCAGTATTATCTCAACCAGTAGCCCATTTCCACCAGCACATCTCAACCAGTGTTATCTATCGCAACCATTAGACCATTTCGACCACTACATCTCAACCAGTATTATCTCAACCAGTAGACCATTTCGACCAGAACATCTCAATTAGTACTATCTCAACCAGTAGACCATTTCCACCAGTACATCTCAACCAGTATTATCTCAACCATTAGACCATTTCGAGCTGTAGATCTCAACCAAATTCTCAACCATTAGACCATTTCGACCGTACATCTCAACCAATCTCAACCAGTAGATTCGACCAAACATCTCAATTAGTACTATCTCAACCAGTAGACCATTTCCACCAGTACATCTCAACCAGTATTATCTCAACCATTAGACCATTTCGAGCTGTAGATCTCAACCAATAGACCATTTCCACCGTACATCTCGACCAATACTAATTCAACTAGTACTATCTCAACCGTAGACTAGTTCGACCAATTCATCTCAACCAGCAGACTATTTCGACCACTACATCTCAACCAGTAGATCATTTCGACCAATAGACCTCAACCAGACTAGCCTAACCCGTACCAACTCAACCAATATTGTTAGGTTATATAGGACTCAACCAGTATCAACTTATCAACTCGACCTATTTAATGTCAGGTTAAAACTATAATTAAACACTATACTCCGTTCCAAATAGGTAATAACTCGAAAAGGGCTAGAGCAAATGGCCTGTACATTGCCACACCCATTTCCTGACTGCTGACTCTTGTCAAATGGTAGAAATATTTGGTGACCGATCAACTCAACCAGTAGACCATTTCAACCAGTAGCTCTCAACCAGTACCAAATCAACCAGTACGGTTAGGTTAGGTTTGGTTAGTACTATATTTTGGCACTGGTTTGGTTGGTCTGGGTTAATTTGGCACTGGTTGAGAGCTACTGGTTGAAATGGTCTACTGGTTGAGATGACATGGAACCGAAATATTTGCTCGATTACTCTAGTCGCTATGTAGCAAAATATGATGTAAATTGTGAGAAACTGGCATTAAGGGGCAGTACTCGCTTTTTCTGGACCTCCTTCACCCTCATGCTTAGCCCCATTCGTTTTTTTATGAAGTTCGGCCCATTAGTTTGGCGATTTTAATACCTTTCGCCTCATTTCGTTGTCCATTTTAAGAGCTTTCGTGCAATTTAAGTTTCAATCTTTTCCTGGCGAGCGATAGCGAGCCTGAAATTTTAAGAGTAACCGGCCATCGGCCGAAACATTTACAAATTAATTTACAAGGGGGATCTAATAAATGTTTGTTTTTAAAGTTTAATGGAGGTCTAGGGAGGACACTAGAAAAATCCCCCCCCCCCCTTAAACCAGTTTTATCGGGAATACGGATCAATTGCAAGGATATGTTTATATGACCGTATGATCTGTTTATATGACCGTATGATCTGTTTATATGACGGGTTTACATGAGTTACGAAAGACGTCATCACTTACGGTATTTGATGAGGGTGGAAGGCAAGGTGTGGGAGAAGTTTATAGAAGGGAGGAGGTGGTTTGGTTTGTGTTAGGTTGGTGTTTGATTGTGTTAGGTTGTGTTGGGTTGTATTAGGTGTGTGAGAAGTTCATAGGAGGGAGGAGGTGGTTTGGGTTGTGTGTGGTTGGTGTTTGATTGTGTTAGGTTGGGTTGGGTGTATGTGTTAGGTTGTATTAGGTGTGTGAGAGGTTCATAGGAGGGAGGAGGTGGTTTGGTTTGTGTTAGGTTGGTGTTTGATTGTGTTAGGTTGTGTTGGGTGTATGTGTTAGGTTGTATTAGGTGTGGGAGAAGTTTATAGGAGGGAGGAGGTGGTTTGGGTTGTGTGTGGTTGGTGTTTGATTGTATTGGGTTGTTGTTTGATTGTATTAGGTTGTATTTATTGTATTATGTTGTTGTTTTTATTGTGTTAGGTTGTTGTTGTAGTGGTTTGATTGTATTAGGTTGTTTTTGTACTTGTTGTTGTTTTTGTTGTACTGTATAAATATAGGCCTACGTGTGTTCAATTGTAACAAAAACGAGGGTTTATTTACGAGGGGCGAGGGTTAATTTTTTGGTCGATTTATGTACCGGTATGTATTTATTATTATTTATGTACCGGTATGTATTTATTATTATTTATGTACCGGTATGTATTTATTATTATTTATGTACCGGTATGTATTTATTATTATTTATTACGGTATGTATTTATTATTATTTATGTACCGGTATGTATTTATTATTATTTATGTACCGGTTTGTATTTATTATTATTTATGTACCGGTTTGTATTTATTATTATTTATGTACCGGTATGTATTTATTATTATTTATGTACCGGTATGTATTTATTATTATTTATGTACCGGTATGTATTTATTATTATTTATGTACCGGTATGTATGTATTATTTATGTACCGGTATGTATTTATTATTATTTATGTACCGGTATGTATTTATTATTATTTATGTACCGGTTTGTATTTATTATTATTTATGTACCGGTATGTTTTATATATTATGTATGTACCGGTATGTTTTATATATTATGTATGTACCGGTATGTTTTATATATTATGTATGTACCGGTTTGTATTTATTATTATTTATGTACCGGTATGTATTTATTATTATTTATGTACCGGTATGTATTTATTATTATTTATGTACCGGTTTGTATTTATTATTATTTATGTACCGGTATGTATTTATTATTATTTATGTACCGGTATGTATTGATTATTATTTATGTACCGGTATGTATTTATTATTATTTATGTACCGGTATGTATTTATTATTATTTATGTACCGGTATGTATTGATTATTATTTATGTACCGGTATGTATTTATTATTATTTTGGTTTCCTCTCTAGATCTCCATCAACCTTAATAAGATATCCCCAAGATCCCCCCCCCCCCCATTCTAGATACATTTGCACATTTTTCGGAAGAAAAATTTCCCGGCCGAAGGCCGATTCTTTCTTATTACAGGTTCGCTATCGCTGGCCAAGAAAATATAAACACCTAAATGTCACGAATTGTCTTAATATTGACACAGACATTAAATGGGACACAAAATCATAAAATCGTCAAACTAATGGGCCGAATGTCTTGAATTCTGAAAACTAATGTGGCTAAACATGGGGGAAAGGGGGGTTAAAAAAAATCAACCCTCTCCCCTTAATCGTTTACGTGTTCAACTTGGCGCACCTAAACGACCGGAACTCTCGGTACGTGTATCGTTTCTGTTACGGTACGCCTTTGGTAGATTAGTGTCTGTTCGTTATAAGTAGGCACAACTCAACCACTGACCTCCATAACTCCGAAACCACTGGAGTAATCGAGCTAATATTTCTATCACCTGGGAAGAGTCAGCCGGGGAATAGGTGTGGACATTTACAGCCTATTTGCTCCACCACTTTTTGAGTTACAGAGGTTAGGGATTATAATGTCTAGCCTACCTAATCGAGTGTCGCAGGAGAAAGTGAAATCAGGCATACCGTGTCCCAAGATTTTGTCCATTACCATTTAACACTAGTTCATCCGACGTCTTTGCAAGGGTTTGAGGTTTTAATATTACTGTGGCCGGTACAGAAGTTGTTAAGTAATGTAGGTCATACCAGATTACTGAAGCCTTACGTACGTTGTCATCTCACGCCGCCTGTATTTATGGGGGAGGGATGTTCGTTCCATTAGTTTGGCGATTTTAAGACCTTTAGCCCCGTTTCTTTGTCTATATACAGGCCTTTCGTGCCATTTAGGTGTCGATTTTTTCCTGACGAGCGAAAGCGAGCCTGTAAGTTTAAGAGGAACTGACCTTCGGCCGGAACAGTTTTCTACCGAAAAATTTACAAATTTATCTCGAAGGGGGGTCTAGTGAATGTATTTTTTTTAGCTTGATGGAGGTCTAGGGAGGAAACTAAAAAATACGAAAGAGATAAATATATTAGCAAATAAATATCCCATCCCCCCATAATCCTACACCACAGCTAACCCACACACGCACACATGGAGACGCACATGAATGACCGCCATAACCTTACATTCCGGCGACGCACATGTAAGTAAGAGCACACGCACACACTGAGACGCACATGAATGACCGCCATAACCTTACATTCCGGCGACACACATGTAAGTAAGAGCACACGCACACACTGAGACGCACATGAATGACCGCCATAACCTTACATTCCGGGGACACACATGTAAGTAAGAGCACACGCACACACTGAGACGCACATGAAAGACTGTCATAACCTTACATTCCGGCGACGCACATGTAAGTAAGAGCACACGCACATACTGAGACGCACATGAATGACCGCCATAACCTTACATTCCGGCGACGCACATGCACACACTGAGACGCACATGAATGACCGTCATAACCTTACATTCCGGCGACGCACATGCACACACTGAGACGCACATGAATGACCGTCATAACCTTACATTCCGGCGACGCACATGCACACACTGAGACGCACATGAATGACCGCCATAACCTTACATTCCGGCGACGCACATGCACACACTGAGACGCACATGAATGACCGCCATAACCTTACATTCCGGCGACGCACATGCACACTGAGACGCACATGAATGACCGCCATAACCTTACATTCCGGCGACGCACATGCACACACTGAGACGCACATGAATGACCGCCATAACCTTACATTCCGGCGACGCACATGTAAGTAAGAGCATAAATAACAACACCAACAACACCAACAACAACAACACCAACAACAACACCAACAACAACAAAACAACACCAACAACAACAACACCAACACCAACAACACCAACACAACACCAACAACAACAACACCAACAACAACACCAACAACAACAAAACAACACCAACAACAACAAAACAACACCAACAACAACAACACCAACAACAACAAAACAACACCAACAACAACAACACCAACAACAACACCAACAACACCAACAACAACAACAACAACACCAACAACACCAACAACAACAACACCACCAACAACAACAAAACAACACCAACTAGAGGGACAATCAGGAGAGCCCATACCACCGCCTACGCTGGTGGAGGTATGCACTCTACCAATCATCTCTTAAGGGGGCCACCTCGTTGTTTTCTCTCTTTCTTTCTCTCTGAGTTGTATCCATTCGGCCCCATTTAGCCTACTGTTTTAAGATGTTTACCCCCATCCAGGTGTCAATATTTTCCGCGTTCGGTAGCGACCCAGCATATACAGTATATATATTTTTTTTAACAGCAAGCTAAATTTGTAAATTTTTCGATAGAAAAATGTCTGGCAAAGCCGGATTTCTCCATACAATGCTGGCTCGCTTTAGCTCGCCAGGAAGAAATCGACACCTGAATGGGGAAAAAACGTCTTCAATCAGTTGGCTGAATGGGGCTGAATGGATACAAGCCAGAGAAAGAGAGAAAAGGAGAGAAAGATTAAAAAAAGCAGGTGACCCCCCTTAAGCTGAATCCCTTCTTCCTTGGTGCATATCCTTTCGGCCCACCAACTCTTATAACTTTTTGAGATATCTTGTTTACAGAAAAATATATAAACAAACAGACAAACAGAAAAACGGAGACAAAAAACACAACTTCCGTCCCTTCCACCCTGGTGATGCGGGGGGGGGGGGGGTGTATAAGGAAAAGAATCCCCCACGTGTGCCTTACCTATTGTTGTTGTTGTGTCGTCTATAGTTTGTGTGATGACGCAATAGTGGAAAATCTTGGGCCCCCCCTTAACCCCCCATTTTTATCACTCCCCCCCCCTCCCGCCTCTCCCCTTCTCTCTCTCTCTCTATATATATATATATATATATATATATATATATATATATATGACATACGGAGCCCTGTATGTTAATTTAAGAGTTAGAATTAGAGTTCAAGGAGCCAAACTACCCAAGTGGTGAAGCAGACTAGCGAGCGAACGAGCGAGTGGGCAAACCATCTCGCCCCATACCAGCTCGCCCCATACCTCGATGACCGATGCTATGACGTATGATCGACGCCAGGAGCTGTGAGTGGACGACACACCTGTTATGTGATTCGAGGAGCTATGATTGGAGCGCGCACCATCACTCGCCTCCTGATTCGTTCCTACACCATCATTGTTTGGTATATAAGACCCGAGTTGTGGGCATTCAAATCAGTCTCATTTGGAGTTGGGGAAGGTGAACTTGCAGCTGGAGGAAGACGGGGTGAAGTATTATAATGGGATTGTGACTGTCAGTCAGATTATATAAATGTGTGTTAAGTGTGTTCGGTGTAAACACTTACGTTATGTTGGTTAGTGAGATATGTGATTGGGAATTAACGTGATGTGTTTAATGTGTGTAATGTGTTTAACTATTTAATTGGGAATTAACGTGAACACTACTATTATGTGTTTAACGATTTAATTGGGAATTAACGTGAACGCTACTATTATGTGTTTAACTATTTGATTGCGAATTAACGTTAACGCTACTATTTATGTACTTAACTATTTGATTGGGAATTAACGTTAACGCTATTATTATGTACTTAACTATTTTAGTTGACTAACTTGTGGACTAAAGCAACTCTTTAAGTAATTGGGTTATGATGAAAGTAATACTATTGTTTTATATTAATACTTACGAGTTCTTTCATTTTCTTTGAATTAAGCTTACATTGCTTAATGGTGCTTAGTACGGTGATGCTATTGTCTCGTATTAGTAATATCGCCTTAGACTAACATGGCTGTGTTAATATTACTTCTAGTGATTTCCTAAGCTGAAGAAAATTCTTTTGCTTCAAAATATTATATTTTGCTTTTCATATTATTTGAGTGAGACCTGAATCGAATCTATGAAACGATCCTGTAACTTTATTTACTCATAATCAAACCTCAATGTTACGTGGTTAAGAAATACATTTAACTAATTATTAAATATATATCTAACTTTTTATGTGACTTTGATATTACTCCTGATGATAAAAATAATATAATACTATTAACGTAAGACAAGAACCAAGAATAATTACATTAAATATAAATAAAAGGACATAGAAGAAAACTATCTATTCATTTCAAAAAGGGTAAGAGACAGAAATATTCTTACTTTAATATTTATCTTTCAAGACTTTTTATAAAATTAATAGTCCTTCTTTAGCTATAACTTATTCGGTTCATAACCATAGCCTACTAAGCTTCGGTTAAATAATAATTCTTTATAAATACTACATGACTTTAATTAGTTTCAGTATTTTTCATAATTAAAGAGTATCAGTCAATAAAGGATACTAAGTCCTAAGATCCAAAAGGAAGGGAAGCAACAACAGGAAATTATTTTATTAGATTTTACTTTTGTTTTGCCTTCAGCTGACTGATACCTTAATATATATCTCTGTGCTATCTAGATTCATCAAGTTAACCACTTGAGGATCAAGATACGTAACAGAAGAGTGGCGACCTTGCCAGGATTCGTTTCATACAGTTTCACTCAGTTTCATTAACGTTTCACTACTTAACAATCAAATATTAATCATGCCTCAACTAATTAATGAAGAAGATGCTCGAGTTTTCATAGAATCAGAACCCACAGCCCCTGATATTGACTGTCTGTCAAAATCCGAACTGAAAGTGCTTGCCTCACATCTCCAATTAACTGTCTCAAACATGTCCAAAGTAGAGGTGGCTCAGACCATAAAAACCCACCTGTTCCCTGTAGAAGGCGGGGAGGGAGACGGAGCAGTTGGTGGGATCCCTAGTAAACCTAGCCAACTTGATATACAATTGCCACCTGGTTTGACCGGTGATCAAATATTCGAACTAGAACAAGCCAAACAAATAGAACTAGCCAGAATAAAAGCAAATACCGAAGAAACTAGCATAAAATGTGAATATCAATATCGTACGGCTCAACTAAATGTCAATACAAATGCTCCCGTAATTGCTCCCCCTCTGGGATTGACTATGACTAGTGTCATTCCACCTTTCACTGAGGATAATGTGCAGGATTTCTTTGTTTTGTTTGAGGAAGTTGCGGGAGGTATGAAGTGGACAAGAGATCAATGGCCTTTTATGTTACAAACTGTTTTGACAGGGCAGGCTCGAGCCACGTATTTGTCAGAAGTAGCAGAAGTTAGGCAGGATTATGACAATCTCAAAGAAGCTATCCTAAAAACCTATCAATTGCAGCCTGAGGCTTACAGGCAATCTTTCCGTAAAAACCAGAAGAAAGTAGAAGAAACCCATAAGGTATTTGCCAGGACCATGACTAAAACTTTCAATCATTGGGTCAAGAGTAAGAAAGTCACAAGCTACAACGATCTGAAGGAGTTGGTCCTGTTAGAAAATTTCCTATGGAAAATTGATTCTTCTGTATCCTATCATTTAAAGGGGAAAAAGGTAGATTGTCTTGCCGACGCCGCTGACATGGCTGACACATACGTGCTCAACAACAAATTTCGTGGAAAGAAGCCCTACGATAATTCTAGTTCTAATTTTAAGTATCCCAATCACAAATCTGACCGACCCAGTCACAAGCCTATAACGTCTTCCCCAGCTAGCCAAAATAGAAATGTTCCCCCAACTAAAAATGCAACTCAGGGCAATGGTAACAGAGGTGGGCCCCAAACTAATAGTAATGCTCAAAGAGGGAACGTTCCCGTATCCCCTAAAGTATGTACTTTTTGTGGCATGAGAGGCCACCTAGCTTATCAGTGCTGGGCCAAGGAAAAACCGAGAGATCGGGGCAGACAGTTGCCGCCGTATCTCAAATTCCATGTGTGCCTTTAATGCAGGACTCC
Source organism: Paralithodes platypus (assembly GCA_032716605.1). Lineage (NCBI taxonomy): Eukaryota > Metazoa > Arthropoda > Malacostraca > Decapoda > Lithodidae > Paralithodes > Paralithodes platypus. Next base: position 22,392,486 of record CM064486.1, read on the forward strand.
CGACAGAAGGAGTACCTAGCACCAAAAGTTCCTTTAATGCAGGACTCTCGACAGAAGGAGTACCTAGCAGCTAACGTAAACCATCTAGACAGGGGTGTAGTAGCATGTGTGGTGCAACCCACAAGGGTTAAACCAATAATAATTTCACCATCAGTGCAGGACAGTTACCGTCCCTTTATTTCATCTGGCAACGTGAGATTAAATGGTTGCATGCATGAGGTAAAAATTCTGAGAGACACAGGTTCTACTAGCACCCTCATGGTGAATCCTTACACTGAGTGCCCACCTGGCGAACCAGTTGTAATGAGAGGTGCTGGAGGCCAGTTTTATGCATACTTGGTAAAAGGCGAAATTGAATGTGAGTTACTACAGGGTGAGGCCACCATAGCTTTGTGTAGGTCCCAAGATATCCCTGTGCCTGGGGTAACACTCCTTTTGGGGAATGATGTAGCAGGTGAGAAGGTCCGACCAGACCCCATTTTGTCACTTTCCCCTGTTAACGAGCCACTAACCGGTGAGCTCGACAAGGAGTTGCCAACTGTTTTCCCTGTGTGTGCTGACAAACTTTCAATGTCTCAAGTAGCAGTTCCCTCAGACAGAAATGTACCGAATGTAAGAGTTGATGAAAGGGATGATGAGAGTGTGAATGATGCTCCAACTGTGCCTGATGATGTGACTGAGGTGGATTTATCTGACACCTTTATGGCTCATCTTGACCCTAACGATGACCATGAAACCCCTCCAAATTGTCCTAGCGGCCTGGTAGAGCTACAGAGAGATGATTGTGAATGCAAGGAGTTAGCTGCCAGGTCCGTGAGTGAAGAGGAATGTGAGAAGGAGGGTGGTGAATGTTTCTACCTCAAAGGAGGAGTATTGTGGCGAAGATGGAGACCGCCACACAGACAAATCGATGACGGGGCTTGGGACGTCCATCAAGTAGTAGTCCCCAAACCTTGTCGTAAAGATATCATGGAAATGGCACATTGTATACCATTGGCAGGACACCTAGGTGTGAGAAAAACTCTAGACAGAATCAGATCCCACTTTTACTGGCCAGGAATGCGTGCAGATGTAGTGGAGTTTTGTAGAGTGTGTCACACTTGCCAGATGACAGGAAAACCCAATCAGAAGGTGCCTGTACATCCTCTGGTGCCCTTGCCCGTTTTCGAGAATCCTTTTACTCGGGTGGTAGTGGACATTGTAGGCCCATTGCCTAAGACTTCCCAAGGTAACATTTATTTATTAACTATCATGGACATGGCAACTCGCTACCCAGAGGCTATACCCTTAAGGACTACCTCTGCTCCAACTGTAATCAAGGAACTGCTCAAATTTTTCACCAGAATGGGTTTCCCCCATGAGGTGCAAAGTGATCAAGGAACTAATTTTACCTCTAACATTTTCCAGCAGTCCCTGAAGGAGTTGGGTATCGAGCATGTAAAGTCTAGCACCTACCACCCAGAGAGTCAAGGGGTTCTCGAACGATATCATCAGACATTAAAGGGAATGTTACGTAAGTATTGTACAGAGACCGGAGTTGAGTGGGATAAGGGGGTACCTTTTCTTTTATTTGCTACTCGTGAGGTTCCAACTGAATCCCTGGGTTTTTCCCCTAATGAGCTAGTTTTCGGTCACCAGGTAAGAGGTCCTTTGCAACTATTGCAGGATAGCCTAGTTGGCCAGGAGGGGAACCAAAACCTCCTCAAGTATGTTTCAGATTTCAAAACCCGGCTGAGATCCTCATGTGAGTTTGCCGCTCAAAACTTGACAGTGGCTAAAAGCTCCATGAAGAAATGGTATGACAGAAAAGCCCGTGAGAGGGAGTTTAAGCCCGGTGATGAGGTTTTGGTCCTGCTCCCCCTTTTTGGCCAACCTTTATCTGCCAAGTTCAGGGGCCCATATAAGATCATTCGGAGGGTGAGCATTACCGATTATCTAGTAACTACCCCAGACAGGAGAAAGCCCACGCAAGTATTCCATATAAATATGTTGAAGCCCTACCATAGGTCCCCTGATTCCTCTCCTCCAGATTCTCCCACTGTGGCAGTGAATGTCAGGACCTGTGAGCAGCCTGGTGCGGACAAAGTCTTCAGTTCTATTACTGACCCGCAACAGACTGTTCCAGAGCCTGAAGGTATCCATGCAGACTTTGACTTGTCATGTAGCCTATCCAACTTTCAGTATAATTCAGTGGCTTTGAGGGAATTACCATCTAAACTATGTCATCTTCCCTCTGATCAAGCGAACCAACTAATCTCTGTTTTATCTCAGTCTCCCAGTGTGTTCCGTGATACTCCAGGGCTCACTTCTTTGGCCGTGCACGACATCGACGTAGGGGATGCAACTCCCATTAAACTATCCCCCTACCGTGTCTCGCCACAACGCAGGAGTATACTGCAGGTCGAGCTTGACTTAATTTTTTCAAACCAGCTGATCACAAGGGCCTTAAGCCAGTGGAGTAGTCCGGTCATACTTGTGCCAAAGCCAGACGGGAGCCATAGGTTTTGTAGGGACTATAGGCAAGTCAATGCTGTCACAAAGAACGATACCTACCCACTGCCACGGATCAAAGATTGCATTTCCCAGGTTGGCCTCATGCAGCAGTAAGTATAATTTAATGAGAGGATTTTGGCAATTAGCTCTCCCTTGTAGCGAGGTAAATATCATGCTTTTGTAGTGCGCTTTTAAGCCTTCAGCTGTGAGATGCCTTGCAGTTCGAATAACGCTCCAGCTACGTTCCGGCTATGTTCTGATGTGGTACCTGGAGACGTTGCCTACTTTGGGTGATATCCTTATTATATCCTCATTATAATCTTGCTGTTGCCAATCTGGTGGTGAATCTATTTATGTATTATGTTTACTATTATGTACTATACTCCTTAAACTCTTTTCTAGGGGGGAGGTCTGACATACGGAGCCCTGTATGTTAATTTAAGAGTTAGAATTAAGAGTTCAAGGAGCCAAACTACCCAAGTGGTGAAGCAGACTAGCGAGCGAACGAGCGAGTGGGCAAACCATCTCGCCCCATACCAGCTCGCCCCATACCTCGATGACCGATGCTATGACGTATGATCGACGCCAGGAGCTGTGAGTGGACGACACCTGTTATGTGATTCGAGGAGCTATGATTGGAGCGCGCACCATCACTCGCCTCCTGATTCGTTCCTACACCATCATTGTTTGGTATATAAGACCCGAGTTGTGGGCATTCAAATCAGTCTCATTTGGAGTTGGGGAAGGTGAACTTGCAGCTGGAGGAAGACGGGGTGAAGTATTATAATGGGATTGTGACTGTCAGTCAGATTATATAAATGTGTGTTAAGTGTGTTCGGTGTAAACACTTATGTTATGTTGGTTAGTGAGATATGTGATTGGGAATTAACGTGATGTGTTTAATGTGTGTAATGTGTTTAACTATTTAATTGGGAATTAACGTGAACACTACTATTATGTGTTTAACTATTTGATTGGGAATTAACGTGAACACTACTATTATGTGTTTAACTATTTGATTGGGAATTAACGTGAACACTACTATTATGTGGTTAACTATTTAATTGGGAATTAACGTTAACGCTATTATTATGTACTTAACTATTTTAGTTGACTAACTTGTGGACTAAAGCAACTCTTTAAGTAATTGGGTTATGATGAAAGTAATACTATTGTTTTATATTAATACTTACGAGTTCTTTCATTTTCTTTGAATTAAGCTTACATTGCTTAATGGTGCTTAGTACGGTGATGCTATTGTCTCGTATTAGTAATATCGCCTTAGACTAACATGGCTGTGTTAATATTACTTATAGTGATTTCCTAAGCTGAAGAAAATTCTTTTGCTTCAAAATATTATATTTTGCTTTTCATATTATTTGAGTGAGACCTGAATCGAATCTATGAAACGATCCTGTAACTTTATTTACTCATAATCAAACCTCAATGTTACGTGGTTAAGAAATTCATTTAACTAATTATTAAATATATATCTAACTTTTTGTGTGACTTTGATATTACTCTTGATGATAATAATAATATAATACTATTAACGTAAGACAAGAACCAAGAATAATTACATTAAATATAAATAAAAGGACATAGAAGAAAACTATCTATTCATTTCAAAAAGGGTAAGAGACAGAAATATTCTTACTTTAATATTTATCTTTCAAGACTTTTTATAAAATTAATAGTCCTTCTTTAGCTATATACTTATTCGGTTCATAACCATAGCCTACTAAGCTTCGGTTAAATAATAATTCTTTATAAATACTACATGACTTTAATTGGTTTCAGTATTTTTCATAATTAAAGAGTATCAGTCAATAAAGGATACCAAGTCCTAAGATCCAAAAGGAAAGGAAGCAACAACAGGAATTTATGTTATTAGATTTTACTTTTGTTTTGCCTTCAGCTGACTGATACCTTAATATATATCTCTGTGCTATCTAGATTCATCAAGTTAACCACTTGAGGATCAAGATACGTAACAATATATATATATATATATATATTATATATATATATATATATATATATATATAATATATATATATATAGAGAGAGAGAGAGAGAGAGAGAGTTACACACATAACCACACGTACACAAAGAGAAACTCATTGATATATATATATACTTACACACACAACCACATATATATAGAGAGAGAAACTCATCCGTTTATATAAATATATAATCACACATACTATATATGCCTCTAGGAAATATACACAATTCTATGTTACAACGGTACAGATATACAGTATACACGTATCATACTGCATTACAGACTTAGCACACGAAAAATAAATAAATAAATAAAACATAAATATATAATAGATAAATGCACACCCACACACACCCGTACACACAAACATACAGATACACAGCCCGTAGCCTAGTAGGTAGAGCTCTCGTCTCACACACGAGGGGTCGGGGGTTCAATCCCCGGCCGGGCGGAGACAAATTGGGCTTGTCTCCTTTCATGTGTTAGCCTCAGTTCACCTAGCTGTAAATAGGTATCTGGAATAAGTGGACGACGTTGTGACGTCCCATCTGGGGTTGGCAAAAATGGTACAAGGCGAGATGGGTATTATATGGTTCACCTAAGCTGATGGCTACCTAAGCCTTCGGGCGAGACGGTACCGTCTATAGTGAGAATGGTACCATACAGATCCACCCTAAGCCTTCGTTTCCGATGTCGCCAATTGGCTAAAATACAGACTACACACACATCCACAGCCATTCCAACAGTACATCAAAAAAACACTTAACATGCATTTCACGCAATACATTCCCAGTTAAGGAGGCGCGATAATAATGAGCTTAGCTCGCATTGCGTGGATTCCCCTTGACGAAGAAGTAACTGAGTAACTGAGTAACATAAACTACACATAACCAGACATATGAAAAAGGATGCACCGCTCTATATGTTCACAAGACACGCCCACACACGCTCATAGTCTCCAACATTAATTTGCTACACAAAACGAACCTGAACGATATATATATACAGTATATATACCGGTATATATATATACCGGTATATATATACAGTATATAATTATACACACACACACACACACACCTCCCGGAGATAAGTACGGTACTTTACATTACTCAAACGCCCACACACTATTAAATAAAATACAGGTGGAATCATATATTACACAAACCTACACACCAAAAGACAAATTAAAACGTCTCTCTCTCTCTCTCTCTTTCATATACATATATAATTTTTTCTATGTATTATGCAAGCTATATCTAACACATTCAAGTGATAATGTTTATTTGTTTCTATCCTTTATGGATCTACCCGTTTCGCTCCAATAGTGTGGTGATTTAAAGACGTTTCATCTCATTAGTTTAGCGATAGAAAGACACTTCACCCGATTAAGGTGTTGATTTTTTTTGTGCGAGCGATAGCGAGCCTGTAACTTACAAATATATCGTCCTTCGGCCAGGATATTCTTATATCGAAAAATGTACAAATTTTGCTTGGGTCTGGGTGGGATTTTTAAGTTTGAAACAGTCTGGGAAGGCGTTTATGCTCGGGAACGACCACAATCAAGCCAAATCCTCCATAATAATTAACACAACTATCCTGATAACTCCCCAGACGTCGGCCAAGCTAGTGTAAAGGGGGGTCACCGTTTTTATTTTATCTTTCTCTCCTTTTCTCTCTTTCTTTGGCTTGTATCGATTCGGCCCCATTCAGCCAACTATTTTAAGACATGTATCTCCATCCAGGTGTCAATTTCTTTCTCGCGAGCGATAGCGAGCCAGGATTGCATAGTGAAATCCGGCTTCGCCGGAGAAATTTTTCTATCGAAAAATTTACAAATTTAGCTTGCTGTCAAAACAAAAACATATATGCTGGATCGCTACCGCTCGTCAGGAAAATATTGACACCTGGATGGGGGTAAACGTCTTAAAACAGTAGGCTGAATGAGGCCGAATGGATAAAAGCCAAAGAGAGGGAGAGAAAGAGAGAAAAAGCGAGGTGGGCCCCCTTAACCCCAACAACGACCCCCCAGGAGGACCCAACCCCTAACTTCCGGTAGTGGATTATGACGCGTTTTGATAGTTTATCCTGGCTACTATTCGACGATACTGGGCAGCTTCGGAAGGGTCTGTGGGAATTAGAAGGGTAAAGCCTATTGAAGTTAACCCTCGGACTCCCATATACCCTTCCGAAACTGAATAAAATCGTCTGATAACAGCCAGCAAACAGAAAAGAAAGGCGTAATCGGGTCGTGAAAGGGTTATCTCCACGAATAGTTTAATAGTGTCGGGATGATGGGGAAGGATAGGCTGCAAGATTATTATTAATATATCAGGCGAACGGCATTATGTCTGTCTGTCTGTCTGTCTGTCTGTCTGTCTGTCTGTCTATCTATATCTATCTATCTATCTATCTATCTATCTATCTATCTATCTATCTATCTATCTATCTATCTATCTATCTATCTATCTATCTATCTATCTATCTATCTATCTATCTATCTATCTATCTATCTATCTATCTATCTAATCTATCTATCTAATCAATCAATCAATCAATCAATCAATCAATCAATCAATCAATCAATCAATCAATCAATCAATCAATCAATCAATCAATCAATCAATCAATCAATCTCACAATCAATCAATCAATCAATCAATCATCAACAATCAATCAATCATCAATCAAACAATCAATCAATCATAAAACACCATCTGTCAAACAATCAATCAATCAATCAATCAATCAATCAATCAATCAATCAATCAATCAAGCTAGCTAGCTAGCTAGCTAGCTAGCTAGCTATCAATCAATCAATCTCTCTCTCTCACTCACTCACTCACTCACTCACTCACTCACTCACTCACTCACTCACTCACTCACTCACTCACTCACTCAATCAATCAATCAATCAATCAATCAATCTATATATATATATATATATATATATATATATATATAATATGTGTGTGTGTTTGTCTATCTATCTATCTATCTACCTGTGTGTTCATCTATCTATCTATATATCTATCTATCTACCTGTGTCTATTATATTGTCTCTATTCAGTATCAACAACAAACAACGACGACAGAGTATTAATATCCGTCCTTCCAGCCAATCTCCTCTCCACAAACGAGAAGATATTAGTACACTGTCACAAATATCGTTAAGGGGGCCCACCTCGCTTGTTTTCTCTTTCTCTCCCACTCTCTTTGGCTTGTATCCATTCGGCCCCATTCAGCCTACTGTTTTAAGAGGTTTACCCCCATCCAGGTGTCAATATTTTCCTGGCGAGCGGTAGCGAGCCAGCATATATAAAAAAAATTTTTTTTGACAGCAAGCTAAATTTGTACATTTTTCGATAAAAGAATGTCTCTGGCGAAGCCGGATTTCTCCATACAATGCTGGCTCGCTATCGCTCGCCAGGAAGAAATCCACACCTGGATGGGGATAAACGTCTTAAAACAGTTGGCTGAATGGGGCCGAATGGATACAAGCCAGGGGAAGAGAGAACAAGTGAGAAAGATAAAAAAGCCGGTGACCCTCCTTAACCCACTGAGCACCAGCTAATAATATATGTACACCCCAGGACCAGCAGGTTGTACATTTTGTTTGTTTGCCAGAAAACACCAGGAATGGGTTAGAAATGAAGGAAAACTACAAAAAACCGATCCCATAGGTCATTAAGGGGTCCTACGGGGCGCCCGAAAATCGGAATTACAAGAGGGGAAATGGGTAGGCAAAAAGAGGTTTATGCGTGCTCACGCACAAGCGGCTGGACTTTGAGGGTTTTCAACCATCGGCATTGTTGCGTGGGATACTTACACAGTTCCCATACAAATCTGAGCCCTCTAGGTGCCATAGGACCAGAGTAATTAACCGCGACGCACCCTATGCGGCGCTGCGGTTTAGCGTTACATACCGGTACATTGCCGACGCACGTGATGCGTCGCTGGTATTCAGTGGGTTTTAAGTGGTGTTTTTTGTTTTACCTCCGCCAACTGAAGCTCGAGGAGGTTATGATTTAGTCTCCGTTCGTTTGTCTGGCTTTTTGTTTGTCCGTCTGTAAAGAAAATATCTTTAACAAGTTATGAACCGATGTTCGCGAAATTTGGTGGACAAATCGGATATAATATGTCATTCAATTTAGCAGGTGAACAGTAGAGCGCATACCTCCGCCAGCGTAGGCGAGGGGACCCAGACGGTATTGTGCAGTTTGAAATACTGGTTCGGCTCAATGGTTTAAGGAGGGGGTTTAGTTTGCTCTCTAAACCTCTATCAAACTTTTAAAAAAAACACCCCCAAGACCCCCCTTCGATATATATTTGTACATTTTTCGGTAGAAAACAAAAATCTGAAAAACGCCAAAATAATGGGGCAAACGTCTTAAAATCTCAAAACTAATAGGGATAAACATGAGGGAGAAGGAGGTTCCGAAAAAACAAGTACCTCCCATTATAAACCTCTATCTCACCACCATACCTCAGCATCTCCCCACACACTCCACCTATCCCTGATGCTTTCCCCATCTTCACCCTTCACGGATTATACAGAGCAGTAATAGAGAAAGGTGTAGAATATATATATCATGAAAAACAAAAGATACTATAGTCTATTCGCTGTAAGTAGGCGAGAAATTATGACCTCTATCCTCTGTAACTCAAAAAGGGCTAGAGCAAATGGGCTGTAAATTTCCACATCTATTCCTTGACTAACTCATCCCAAATGATAGAAATATTAGCTCGATTACTCTAGTCGTTTGTGAGTTACAGAGGTTAGAGGTCTTGATTTTTCGCCTACATACAGTGAATATACTATAAATACAAGCGAACGGGTAATGTTAGTCTGCTATAGATTGCAGGGATAATAAAATATAGAGAAGAACTATAGTCGTCAACAAAATGGGATGGTTGTAAAGGCCAACGTATAAAGGAAAAACTTACGTCAATTGACCACTTGCGAGTTTCGTTCTATAAGGAAGTTGGAGCTGCAGACATCGATAATGGGCAGATTTACCAGCTATAATATGGTTGTACTACATCTATATATACATCTAACCCAATTAAACATACTTTTTAGCCATCAGAAACCTACATTATTATTGCATTTCTATTTACTATCGATGTCTACAGCTCCAACTTCCTTATAGCCTTTAACTCGCAAGTGGTCAATTTGTAAAAGCTTACTTGTAGAAGCTGATAATTATCCACGATGAGAGCTATAGTAGACCAGGAAATAACTACATCATTACATCCATCAAGGTACGGTCGCGCTAATAAGTCATTTCCTAGCTGTCATTACGTTTGGCTTGCTCTGCACTGTATTAATGTATGTCAGATGTTGAATAGGGCGGGCAAGTGTAGGAACATGTTTGTATATTTCACTGGATATGAAGAAATGAAGCTTAGATATTGCTGATACCAATTATTGATCAAAACATATTTGGTGCAGAGCCATCACTTATTAGCGCGACTGTACACCAACTTTCATCCACGTATTGTAAATCTTCACATGTAACTGACTTCATCACCAATTAGAAGTGGATCAACTCCACACACTGGATCAAAGCCTTTCAAGTTTGTCAGACAGTTTCGTTATTAAGGGGGTAGTACTCGCTTTTCCTGGACCCTCTTCTCCCTAATGTTTAGCATATTAGTGTTGAGGTTTTAAGACTTTCGTTGCGTTAGTTTGGCGATTTTGAGACCTTTCGCCTAATTTTGTGTCTAGGTGTCTATTTTTCCCTGGCAAGCGATAGCGAGCCTCTAATTTTAGAAGGAACCGGCCTTTGGCTGGGCCCTTTTTCTACCGAAAAATTTACAAATTTATCTTGAAAGGGGGTCTAGGGGGTGTTTTTCTAAGCTTGATGGAGGTCTAGCGAGGAAACTATAAAATAAATAAATAAATAAATATATAGACCAAAAACTAAGCACTACCCCTTTAACTGCAATACTACAAACAAGAAACATTTTTTTTTTACCATCAACAGCAACATGAATGACAACAACACAAATAAAAACACTACTTCCATAACCACTTCCAAATACAGCAACTACAGTAACAACAACAACAACAATAACAACAACAACACAAACAATAGAGGATTCCCACACGACCACTCCCAAAACAAGAACACAAACAACAGACACACTTACATCAACACAAACAACAACACCAGCAAAAACAACAAAAACAAAAACAGCAACAACAAAAACATCACAAACAATAGAGGATTCCCACACGACCACTTCCATACCAAGAACACAAACAACATAACCAATTACATCGACGCAAACAACATCAGCAGAAACAACAAACAACTACAACAGAGGACCCCCACTACCAACAGCAACAACAACACATCAATAGAGGATTACCACACGACCACTCCCAAAACAAGAACACAAACAACAGAACCACTTACATCAACACAAACAACAAAAGAGGACCCCATCACCAACGACACAAATAACAAAACCATTCCCATTACCACCACCACCAACAGCAACAACAACATCACAACAACAAACAACTACAAAAGAAGACCCCCATCACCAACAACGACAAAATAACAAAACCATTCCCATGACCACCAACAACAACAACAACAACAACAACAACAACAACAACAACAATAATAACAACAACAACAATGCACATACCAGAGCCATTTCACCACCATCAGCACAACATCAACACTACAGAAGCCAGGAAAGGATAGTTGGGATTGCTTTGCTAATCAGGCAGGTGTAAAGAGCTTCGCATGGTTTTGCTTTAAGGGATTTTTTTTTCTCTTTCTCTCCCTCTCTCTTTGGCTTGTATCCATTCGGCCCCATTCAGCCAACTGTTTTAAGACGTTTACCCCCCATCCAGGTGTCAATATTATCCTGGCGAGCTGTAGCGAGCCAGCATATATATATTTTTGTTTTGACAGCAAGCTAAATTTATAAATTTTTCGATAGAAAAATGTCTCCTGCGAAGCCGGATTTCTTCATACAATGCTGGCTCGCTATCGCTCGCCAGGAAGAAATCGACACCTGGATGGGAATAAACGTCTAAACACAGTTGGCTGAACGGGGCCGAATGGATACAAGCCAGGGAAAGAAAGAAAAGGAGAGAAAGATAAAAAAAGCCGGTGACCCCACTTAAGCTTTTAACCTCTTACATACCTGCGACGTCTTTCTACATAGATTTTGGCAACTATTAGACTCTCTTTCTCTCTCTCTCTCTTTTTATAATAGTTCCCTTCGTCTTCTCTTCGTAATCCCTCTCTTTAACTCTGAATGATGACTACACACATTCTCTCTCTCTCTCTCTCTCTCTCTCTCTCTCTCAGTCAACCTTTTAGTCCTCCATCTGTTCACGTCAACAGAGGCAAATAGGGCATCCGGAAAATAAATACCTCTTCATCATTCTCTCTCTCTCTCTCTCTCTAAATTCTAGAGTGAGTATATGCGTGAAGAAGCATCGCGGGCATGTATAAAGGAAATCAAGCAACAGCAGATCTAGCGATCCCTCTAGGGCCAGGCTGCTTGTCCTCCAAAACACAGTGGTTTAGAGTGGTTATGGGAAAATTGGAAAGGGAACTACTGCCCTGGAAGTAATGCCCGTGGCAGGATTTGGAGTTGTTAGTAGGGAACAGATGGGTTACTAACATAACACGCTTATAAGTGATCTTTCGTATATCTGGGAACAAAAGAGCAACGTCTTAGTAATATATATACGCAATAATCCTGAATGGATCTGAGGGGAAAACAAAATAAAGTTATTAATTAAAATGTAAAACTTGCAAACAAAACAAACCAAAACTGGGACAAAGACAAATGCAGGCAGTCACGGGTTTGAGGCAAGATGTTTACCTAGGCAAATTTTAAAAGAATCAACGGTGCTGCAGTCTATAACGTCTCAGGGAAGCCCATTCCACAAGTTGACAACTCGATTGAAGAAGAAATTCTTGGACTCGTGTGAGTTAGAAGATTTACCAATAATTTTGCAACCGTTTCCCCGCATGTAATTTGATTGGTCGATAGTGAAGTACTTACTACAGTTCATATTGTCGATGCCTTTGATGATTTTGAATTAAGTCGTCTCTAAATCTGCGCTGGGTTAAAGGAAATAGATTTAATTCTCTAAGACGCTCCTCGTATGGTTTGTTCTTAACCCGTACAGCCCCAGCGACGCGTCTGACGCATCGGCGATGTATGTAACACACAGCCCGAGACGCGCCTGACGCGTCACCCTAATTGCGCCGACCGTAACCTCAGGTGTAGCCACTCAAGAGGGCTCAGATTTGTATGGGAACTGTGTACGTATCCCACGCAACCGTGCCGATGGTTGAAAACTCTCAAAGTCCACGTGCGTGCGCGCAAGCGCGCAATAACCTGTTTTTGGGGGATAATTGCCTTCAATTTTTTACTCTTGTAAAATCCGTTTTCGGGGGCTCTGTAGGACCATTTTTTAAGCTTTTTGAGCGTTTTTTCGTGGTTTTTCCTTCATTCCTAACCCATTCGCTATTGTTTCTGGAATAAAACCATTTTTTGAAAACCGGCCGGGTTCTGGTGCGCAAACATTACAAAACTAGCCGGGGCTCCACGGGTTAAAGGAGGGGGTGCATGGCTTAAGATAAACATGGAATGATAATCGCCAAGCTGTACATAATTATCTTGCAAAATGCAATGGCACTGAAATAATTATTAACAATGGTATAAAAGATTTTGTGGATCGTCTATAACGGGCCGGTGACGTCACAGAAGTGTAAGTCCACCATCCAGTCATGAGGATACTGGTGTGAAGTCACTATGACGTCACAGGCCCGGTATAGACGATCCGCAAAATCCTTTATACCATTGTTAATAATTATTTCAGTGACATTGCATTTTACAAGATAATTATATGCAGGTTGGCGATTATTTGTCCATGTTTACCTCAACCTATGCACCCCCACCTTTAAGACTAGGTATAATTTTAGTAATTCTACGTTGAACTGAACTCGTTCTAGCTTGTCAACATCGTCTTAATAGTAAGGGCACCAGGATTGAACGCAATATTCCACAAACAACAGTTGTTTTTTCGAGTTCTCCTCCCTCATGTTTTGCCCTATCAGTTATGAGATTTCAAGACATTCGCCCCATTAGTTTGGCGATTTTCAGACCTTTTGCCCCATTTATTTGATAATATTAAGACCTTTCGTGCCATTTAGGTGTCTACTTTTTTCATAGCGAGCGACAGTGAGCCTGTAATTTGAAGAGGAATCGGCCTTCGGCCGGGAATTTTTGCTACCGAAAAATGTACGTATTTATATTGAAGGGGGTCTTGTGGGTGGTTTTTTTTAAATTTTGATAGAGGTTTAGAGAGCAAACTAAACACCCTCCTTAAATCATTGATCCGAAATAGTAAATTATGCTGCACAATACCGTCTGAGCTCCCTTAACCCGTACAGCCCCAGCGACGCGTCTGACGCGTCGGCGACGTATGTAACGCACAGCCCCAGAGACGCGCCTGGCGCGTCACCCTAATTGCGCCGACCGTAACCTCAGGTGTAGCCACTCAAGAAGCCTCAGATTTGTATGGGAACTGTGTACGTATCCCACGCAACCGTGCCGATGGTTGAAAACTCTCAAAGTCCACGTGCGTGCGCGTGAGCGCGCAATAACCTGTTTTTTTGGGGTAATTGCCTTCAATTTTTTACTCTTGTAAAATACGTTTTCGGGGGCTCTGTAGGACCATTCTTTAAGCTTTTTGAGCGGTTTTTCGTGGTTTTTCCTTCATTCCTAACCCATTCGCTATTGTTTCTGGAATAAAACCATTTTTTGAAAACCGGCCGGGTTATGGTGAACAAACATTACAAAACTAGCCGGGGCTCCACGGGTTAATACATCTACATCAGTGAATAAAGGCAACGTATCCATCAAGCTAGTATCTAGCAGTTCAAAGGGGAACACCTCCTTATTCTGGACATCTTTCTCCCTCGTGCTTAGCCCCATTTGTTTTCAGATTTTAAGATGTTTTCTCCATTAGTTTATCGATTTTAAGACCTTTCGCCCCATTTTGTCGTCAATATTAAGACCTTTCGTGCTATTTAGGTGTCAATTTATTTTTCCTGGCGAACGATAGTGAGCCTGTAATTTTGGAAGAACCGGCCTTTGATTGGGAAATTTTTCTACCGAAAAATGTACAAAGTAATCTAGAAGGGGGATGTAATGGATGCTTTTTTAAAGTTTGATGGAGGTCTAGGGAGGAAACTGGAAACAAAAATAATAAATAAATATCAAAATCGACCAAAAAGTTAATCATCCCCCCTTACTTGAAAATCTCCCCTTTTTGGTAATTTGTTCATTTATTTATTTGTTATTAGTTTCCTCCCTAGACCTCCACCAAACTTAAAAAAACATCCATCAGATCCCCCTTCTAGATTAATTTGTATTTTTTTTCGGTAGAAAAACTTCCCGGCCAAAGGCCGGTTACTCTGAAGATTACAGGCTCGCTATCGCTCGCCAGGAAAAAATCGACACCTAAATGTCACGAAAGGTATTAAAATCGCCAAATTAATAGTTTTCAGATTTTATGACGTTCGGCCCGAACGTCATAAAATCTGAAAACTATTGGGGGTAAACAGGAGGGAGAAAGTGGTCCAGAAAACCGGCCCATGTCCCCTTAACCCATTCTCTACCGGCGACATCTTTTTAACTTTATTCTGGCTACTATTAGACGATTATATTCAGTTTAAAAAGGGCCTCCAGCACATAACAGGCTTCGAACTATCTCACTTAACCCTTTTAACTACAACTGATCCTTCTTAAGTTGCACAAAGTCGTCTAAATATAGCTAAAATAAAAGCTAGAAAACGTCGCTGGTACCGAAGGGGTTAATCTCTTCAGCATCATGACGCCTTTTTACCATTGATTCTGGCTATAAATAGATGCATTTATGCAGTTTAAGGACCGGTATATTACTAAGAGGGTTTATTGAGATCGTATTTACCCATTTGAGTCGTATAGGATAATAAGAAACTATATAGATTATCTTCTAATGGTATCCAGAATATGATGAAGATTACGTAATGGTGGTGGGATTAAGGGGGAAGAGTTTATTTTTTGGTCGATACCGCAATTTCAAAGGTCATACACTTAACAAACCTTCGATATTAATAGTTATTTACGTTATAATGTCGTAAACAAGAGGTAAAATACAGCTGATAAAAGTCGTAATATTAAAGAGGGTTTTCGATAGTGGAAATATACCGTCTTCTACTGGGATATATTTTTAGTCCCCCCCCCCCACCACCAGGTGTTCATCATGCTCGTTAGCTCGGCGGTGGGGAGTGTCAGGTGCTAGGCCAGATACAAGGGGTTGTTAAAAGTTGGGTTCAGGAGTTGGAGGATGAAAGAAGTAGGGGAACTTATATTATAAGATCCGTGTGTGTGTGTGTGTGTGTGTGTGTGTGTGTGTGTGTGTGTGTGTGTGTGTGTGTGTGTGTGTGTGTGTGTGTGTGTGTGTGTGTGTGTGTGTGTGCGCGCGCGCGCAGCGGTGCAGTGTCTCGGCCGTCGGTGGTCAACAGTGGGGTGCCACAGGGATCGGTCCTTGGACCTCTGCTATTTCTGATCCACATCTCCGACATAAACAGACACGTCTTACACTCGTCTGTAGCTTCTTTTGCCGATGACACCAGGGCACTGAAGGAGGTTTCATCAGTATCTGATGCCGAAAAATTACAAACTGATCTGGCATCAGTTTACTCGTGGGCAGAGCATAATAACATGGCCTTCAACGACAACAAATTTGAGCATATACATTACAGTTCAGGGGGAATCAACTACAATGCACACACGTTTGTATCACCGGACGGTTCACATATAGACACCAAGGAGTATATAAGAGACCTAGGAATTACCCTCAGTTGTGACGGAAACTTTACTCAACATATACAAAATGTGGTAAAGAAGGCACGAAGCCAGGCTGGCTGGATCCTTCGCACTTTCCGGACACGTGAAAGGCTTCCTATGCTGACGTTATACAAGTCACTCGTGATACCATTGCTAGAGTATTGTTGTCAGCTGTGGAGTCCGTGGCGAGCAGGAGAGAAGCAGTCACTTGAAACAGTACAACGATCTTTCACCGATAGAATATCTGACGTCCGACAATTAGACTACTGGGCAAGGTTACGTGAACTCGACCTTTACTCACTAGAAAGGCGTAGAGAAAGGTACGCTATATTATACATCTACAAAATATTGACCGAAAAATCTGTAAATAACTTGAATATACGGTTTAGCATCCACCAACGATGGGGTCGGCTCTGCCATATTGAAAGGAAATACCCCAGAGCAAGTACAAGAGTCAAGGCGCTCAAAGAAAACGCTTTTGCTATAAGAGGGCCACTCCTTTTCAATGCACTGCCCAGACACCTGCGTGACTCAACGGAACATAACTTTGAACGTTTCAAGAACCAACTAGATAAATTCCTACGGATAATACCCGATCAACCCAAGCTGCCACATTACCACCTCTGCGTTGCCAGCAACAGCATCATACACCAGATGGCGAAGAGACGAGCAGACGGGTTATACTAGTGGCGGCGCATCAGCGTGGCCACGGGCAGCAACTACTGCCTGAAACTACTCACCACAGGAACCACAGGTGTGTGTGTGTGTGTGTTACCCATTGATTTTTGTCAAGTCTTGCACATTTTCCTGGTATGGGCCTATTCATCATGACAATAATACTTGCATTTATGTAATGTTTTCCATATTAGTGAAATTCCAAACTCTATCCAAAACCCTCTTACATTACGATAAATATTGCAGTACTACACAACGTTACTAACAATAGCATGACTATTGTCTGTATATAATAATGACACAATAAAGATACCATCCCTCCTCCCCCCGCCACCTCCTTTTTAAGGGAGCCCACCTCGCTTTTTTTTTCTCTTTATCTCCCACTCTCTTTGGCTTGTATCTATTCGGCCCCATTCAGTCTACTGGTTTAAGACGTTTACCCCCATCCAGGTGTCAATATTTTCCTGGCGAGCGATAGCGAACCAGCGTATATGTATTTTTGTTTTACAGCAAGCTAAATTTGTACATTTTTCGATAGAAAAATTTCTCTGGCTCGCTATCGCTCGCCAGGAAAAATCGACACCTGGATGAGGATAAACGTCTTTAAAAAGTTGGCTGAACGGGGCCGAATGGATACAAGTCAGACAAAGAGAGAAAAGGAGAGAAAGATAAAAAAAAAAGCATGTGACCCCCCTTAAAACTGTTGGCCCCATCTTCTCTGGAAAATGAATGTGGAGAGGGACGCGCGAGCCAATAATAATTATCAGAGTCGCTATCTCCAACACCCAGTTAAAATGTTATACCCGCTCGGCAAACTTCGGTAGAGGCTGGAGGAAGAGGAAGACGTGGTGGTGGAAGAGAAAGAGGAAGGGTGGTGGTGGTGGTGGTGGAGGAGGTGGTAGTGGAAGAGAAAGAGGTGGTGGTGGAGGAGATGGTGGTGGTGGTGGAGGAGGATGAATACAAAGGAATGCAAAGGACTTAAGGTACAGGAAGAGGAAGACGTGGTAGTGGTAGAGAAAGAGGAGGTGGTGGTGGTGGAAGAGAAAGAGGAGGTGTTGGTGGAGAATGGAGGTAGTGGTGGTTGAGGAAGACGGCGACGAGGAAGAGGTTTGGCAAGAAGGAGGAAAAGTAAGAGAAGAAATAGGAAGAGGCTTTAGGAAGAAAAAAGAGGAGGGGAAGGAGACATAGGAGGAGGATGAAGAAACGGATGGAGATAAAAAGGTGATACGCGAACCAATTATGATCAGAGTCGCTATCTACAGCACCCAGTTAAACTGTTATACCCGCCCGGCAAACTTCCGTAAGAGTCAGGAGGAAGAGGAAGAGGAAAAAGGGGTGGTGGTGGAAGAGGAGAAGATGGTGAAGAAGAGGAGAGAGGTGGAGGAGAAGAAGAAGAAGAAGAAGAAGAAGGAGGAGGAGAGGGAGGTTTGGGGAGCTGCAGTGACAGTGCAATAATAATCAGGGCCGCTATCTCCCCCGCCCCGTTAAAATGTTATACCCCGGTCGACAAACTTCATGGGTAACTGTCCACGAGCACCTAGTTGGGAAGAGGGAAGAGGAAGAGGAAGAAGAAGAAAAGGAGGAGTAGGAGGAAGAAAAAGAGAAAGAGGAGAGGAGGAGGAGGGGGGGGGGGGAGAAGAAGATAATGATGATGAAGATGCAGAAGATATTGATGAAAGGAAGAAGAATAATGGAGAGAACAAATACAAAGAACTGGAGGAGGGGGGGGGGGGGGTAGAAGAAGATAATGATGATGAAGAAGATGATCCAGAAGATAATGATGGAGAAGAAGAAGAAGAAACATGGAGAGAGAAAAAATACAATGAACTGGAGAAGGAGGAGGAAGAGTAATATTGGTGGATATCATAATAACGTGATTGATAGTAAATAACTCAAACCAACAGTGATAAACACATGGATTTATTCTGTGTTGTGAGTTTACTTACATACTGAGGAGGATTTTTTTTTGAAGACATGAACGACGAGGAAGAGAGAAGATGTGGGGGTATGGGGAGACTAAACGGGAAAGAAGGAGAAGAGTGCAGAGGAAGAATGGGAGGAGGGGGAGGAAGAGGAGAAGGAGATGGGAGGAAGAGGAAGAGGAGAAACAGTGGCAGGAGGAGGAGGGGAAGGAAGGAGAAGAGTGCAGAGAAGAGGAGTAGAAAGAGTGGGAGGAGGAGGAGGAGGAGGAATACAAAGGAGAACAAACTGCAACAGACCTATTGGTCCTTACGGGGCAATTTGGATATCTAAAACTACTAATCTACTGACTACGAGGTATAGAAAAGGATAGCAAAGAAGGCTCCTCCCCACCCACCATTCCCTCAAGCTAGTGCTGGCATGGAAACAGATAGGAAAAATACCATGTATTATGGACAAATTGACACGGAAATTTGGATAGGACAGAGAGAAAATGAAGTTGATTAGTAATCTAAGCTAACTACTACTACAATTCTGAAAGGGAACAGATGTATGAATATCAATATACATTGCGGTAGAGGAGTACAAAGGAGTACAAAGTACAAAGTAGAACAAACTGCAACAGACCTATTGGTCCTTACGGGGCAATTTGGATATCTAAAACTACTAATCTATTTACTACGAGGTAGAGAAAAGGATAGCAAAGAAGGAGGAGGAGGAAGAGGAGAAATGTAAAACTGAGAAGGAGGAAGATGTTTGAGATGATGACAGGAGAAGTGGAGGATAATACAGGGTGTCTCAATATAAATGTGACCCATTTGACCGTTAATAACTCTGCCAATATTAATGATATTATTATTTTTTTCAGGTTTGGAAGATCATAGCATAACATTGAAAAATCATCTATCAAAATGCCTTGGACAATGGAGGAAAAAACTATGTGTGTCACTGCTTATCTGGAGACAAAATCCTTCAAATCGGTACAGGCAAACTTCCGCAGGGAATTCAACTTTAATAACTATCCCTATAAATTCCAAATTACCCGTTGGGTAAACAAATTTAAAGCAACAGGATGGGGCAACTCCACATACTGCTAACATCACAATGGAGTGGCTCGATCATCGATTCCCTAATCGGCTGATCAGCAGACGCCGCGAACCAGAGTGGTCTCCGCGTTCACCCGATCTGAACCCCCCGGATTTTTATCTCTGGGGGTTCTTGAAGGACAACGTGTATGGGAACAATCCTCAATCTATTGCCGAGCTGAAAGTGGCCATAACCCAGACGATACGTGCCATACAGAAGCAAGAGTGTGTGATGGTTATCGATAACTTCGCTCGTAGGCTACAAGTGTGTCATCAGCGCAGAGGCACACATTTCGAACATGTGCTGTAAAAATGTAGCTTTTGAGCAAGAGATACCAAATAAACATTTATTTTAATTGTTATCATGTCAGCTTCTAGGAAATGTAATATTTTTTTTAGTTTCTTGTCTGGGCAATAAATCATGAACATATTAATGGGTCACATTTATATTGATACACCCTGTATGTTTGGAAATAAGGAAGAAGAGGTAGAAACTTTTAGTATTGAACATTCAGAATATTTAATAAACTACTAATAAGCACAAACGGAGAGAGAGCGAGAGAGAGAGAGAGAGAGGGGGAAGGGGGAATCATACGCTTGATGAGAGAAAAGTATCTACCGGTACGCTTACCCAGGTGGAACAACCAGTGTCGCTTACCCAAGGCACTGATGCGGTAATGCTTCCCTGGTTACTGTGACTTTATTATCCCATAGGCACACAACACCTTCACCAAGCGAGTCACCAGTCCCGCAGAAAGAAAGCGAGAACCGTGCACCACGACTAACAACCCTGACGACACCCGAGAAGCAGCGAAAAGGAAGGAGGCGAGAGGATCATGTCCTACCCATGACACCTAGAAAGACTATCCTTCTGAGATAGCGAAGCATTGTACCTTCACCTACTATCGCTGTCCTCTTCATTGAGATTGCTACTAAAGATTTAACTTCAACAATACACCCAACTGTCTCCTTGCCTATAACGATACACATACATATATTATAAATATACGAGATCTCTCAATCTCCAATATTTATGATATACTGTATATTCCTACCTTAACATAAGATCTTATTTACAATACCACTAGAATACGTATTAGCTACCCTACCCTCCCTTGTTCCCCACTCTCCCTTCCATATCTATCTCCTGCCTTTTTCAGGCTCTACCTTATTACCGAATTGTATCTATATGTATCCACTCCATTAATATTAATTACAAGTATTTAGATAAGTCACCTGGAACATACCTGTTTGGACTTCTTTTGTAACTTATAAATAAAAACTTATATACTGTGACCGTGTAGGCTTACTCTGTCCAAGCCTTCGTCCTCCAGTTATATATGATACACTACACCCCTAAACATTTATTAACCCCTTCTGTACCGGCGACGTCTTTTTCATTTAATTCTAGCATATATTTAGACGATTGAGAAATTTAAGAAGTATCTGTGGTAGTGAAAAGGGTAAAGTGAGATACTTTGAGGCCTATTAATTATTTTTAACGGAATATAATCGTCTAATGGAACCCAGAATATAGTTAAAAGGACGGCGCCGGTACGGAAGGGGTTACCTACGGACTTTAAACATTCGTGGCCTTTTAAAAGACTGCAAGGGAATGGATAACGAAAATATAGGGGAAAATGCTAAGAAGGCCATAACTAAGAAAATATTGGGGCAAACAAATAACATATGATGGCGAAGGAAACGAGAGAGCTCACTAACAAATATAGAGTACCGTACATTAATTAGAGGTCTTAATTGACCACTTACGAGTTTCAGGCTACAAGGAAATTGGTGCCATAAACATCGATAAAAAAAATGCAATAATAATGTATTGTTTCTGATGAGAAGAAAGTATGATTAATTTGGTTTTATGTAATAATATATGTACTAAAACCGTATTAGAGAGAGAGAGAGAGCGCGAGAGAGAGAGGGGCATACTTTATCAACTCACACTTCGATAACCTGGGAGAAAAATATGAGCCTAACTTATTTTTGTCTTCCCTACTTCCTTTCCTTATTCGTCCCTTTCCCAGTTTTTCATATTTTCTGGTTCTCCCTCATCCGCCTGCCAAAATACTTTGGTTTCGTTTTTTCCTTTTCATATTTTCCATTTTCCGTAGCATTTATTTTACTTGTCCATTCGGGCGTTGGTTTCTTATATAGCATTTTTTCCTCTGATTAATAATGTTTTTATATTGTATTGTTGTTCCTTTCGTCATTTCATAATTTCATGTGATTAAAATTTAATTGCATTATATTTCAATTA
Source organism: Paralithodes platypus (assembly GCA_032716605.1). Taxonomy (NCBI): domain Eukaryota; kingdom Metazoa; phylum Arthropoda; class Malacostraca; order Decapoda; family Lithodidae; genus Paralithodes; species Paralithodes platypus. Next base: position 22,414,822 of record CM064486.1, read on the forward strand.
TGCCTTGCACATAATTTTCCTTCTTCCCTGCATTAAGTACAATATTGTCTTTCTTCTGTTTGTCTTTTATCACCTTTGAATTAATGTAACAGATCTAATTACACTTGCTACATATTTCAAAGTCATATTAGGTTACCCATTCCTTCTTAATATTACTCTTTGAGGTGTTTTTGTATAGTTATTTTTCTTTCTAGCTATAACTAGGCAATATTTTTCTTTCTAGCTATAACTAGGCAATATTTTTCTTTCTAGCTATAACTAGGCAATATTTTTCTTTCTAGCTATAACTAAGCAATATTTTTCTTTCTAGCTATAACTAGGCAATATTTTTCAACTTAGCTTTGGTCTCTGACAATCACTGTTATCTCTAAAACTTAATGAATATTATATATTTCTTAGCTTACGGGGTTGTTGTATTTTTTCTGGACCTCCTTCTCGCTTATGTTTATCCCTAAAAGTTTTGTGATTATGAGACGTTCACCCCTTCAGCTTGGCGATTTAAAAGACCTTTTGTCTAATTTCTTTGTCAATATTAAGACCTTTCGTCACATTTAGGTGTCCGTTTCTTCCTGGCGAGCCTGCAATTTAGGAGGAAGCGGCCTTCGGCTGAGGCATTTTTTGTTTTACCGAAAAAGCAAAACAAAAAATCTGGAAAGGGGGTCTAGGGATATGCTTTTTTTAACCACGTTCGGAATAACATTAAGATAGTACAGTGTTAGAATACCTAGGCTACATTTAAGGAGTTCATCAATATATCTATCAACTCTGCGTAAGCAGAGTGGTATCGATACAGTGCCGACCGAAATGTCTGTCGTCGTCATCGTCCGTCTGTTTGGAAACTCCTCCAAGACCGTTCAACAGATTTTCACCAAACTTCACAAGTACATTCGGTAGGTCAACAATATGGTCTAACACCCCCCCCCCCCCACAGTTTATGTACACACAATTTTAGAATACTTTATAACAAGAGTGTTTTCGGCAAGATTAGGTTAGGAAGGTAAGGTTAGGTAAATATTTATCTGAATAGTATATAATATTTAGGTTTAAAACAAATTATAAACTCGAACGTCAGCAGAATTTTCGTTTTACCAATAAACACACCGTTGCTTACGTGTGTGTGTGTGGAGTTTATGCATGCCTTAGCTACAAACTCATGTATGTTTGTGTGTGTGTATGTAAATAATATATACATATAAACACACAGCATACACTATATGTGTATGCTACACACTCGTGTGTGGGTGTGCGTGGGTATACAGAAATCAACACACCAGTGTTATAGTGCCAATTAGTTTTGATAATGACAACAGAGGAGATCAATTTGTATGGCTTTCATGTTGATGGAAACTGCATTTCACTTTAAAAATAAATACAAAATAAACGTGCATAACTTCATTACACATTATCACGATGGAAGTTATTCATAATCTTTAATTTTAATATAGTGCCGGAGAGACGAATTTTCCGTTCTTAACACCTAAAGAGCGGCCTAGGCGGTAAATAATATGTAGCCACCAGCGGGGTGTTTTTACCCAAAATAGGGCTGTTTAAGTGATCATTTTCATGCCTAAATAAGACCCAGAGAGTAAAACAAGTATCTATCCCTGAAAGGGCATAAACAGAGCTTTCCAATGACACCACAACGATCCTTGTATGACCGCTAGTTTTCTTGCAACAACCGCGCAACACGAGTGCAAAAACCATGTAATTCGGTACTTTCCCCATACAATTCACTATGTAGCGAGTGTGAGAGGGTGGAGGAGGGTGGGATTCATGTCAGTTGGTCCACCGCGGTGGTCTGGAGCAGTCATACGCGCGCTACTCTCCTGCCACCACTTGTCTCTCTCTCTCTCAGCAACATTACGTGCTGAAATTGCCACACGACTTATGTTGTGAGCCGCCACATAGTTCAAATTTCTTTCACTCGACATATGATGCGCGCCGTCAGTTAAGGGTTAATCGTGTTTCAAATACCAGTGCGAATAGGTCTATTGATTAGGCGTACAGAAAAATTAAAGTGCAATTAGTGTAACTATACTGTAGTTTGGTTCTACAGCGTACATAAACAATAACGTTTTTAATAATCTATTTTGTATTAAATTCACTCCAACACCAAACACCTCCCAAATAAATTAATGAAAGCAAGCATGTAATCCACCGGGATTCGAACCTGGGTTACCTCAAATACAGATTTTAAACACTAACCATTACACTATCAGGGCAGTTAAATGCCGGTTGCCGAAAATCAAAACGGCAAACCCAACTCTGCGATGGGTTATTATCATCACTACTACTATCACCATCATCAATACTACTATGATCATCACTATTACTGTCACCATCATCACTACTCTGTCACCATCATCACTACTACTATCATCATCACTATTACTGTCACCATCATCACTACTACTATCACCGTCATCACTACTACTATCATCATCACTATTACTGTCACCATCATCACTACTCTGTCACCATCATCACTACTACAGTCACCATCACTACTACATCATCATCGGGAGGGGAGGGAACATGAACGGGAGGGGAGGGAACATGAACGGGAGGGAAGGGAACATGAACGGGAGGGGAGGGAACATGAACGGGAGGGGAGGGAACATGAACGGGAGGGAAGGGAACATGAACGGGAGGGAAGGGAACATGAACGGGAGGGGAGGGAACATGGACGGGAGGGGAGGGAACATGGACGGGAGGGGAGGGAACATGAACGGGAGGGGAGGGGAGGAGACATGGACGGGAGGGGAGGAGACATGGACGGGAGGGTAGGGAACATAGAGGGGAGGGGAGGGAACATGAACGGGAGGGGAGGTACCATGAAAAGGGAGCGGGGAGGGGAAACATGACACGGGAAGGAGAGGGACGGGGAACAGGGAGGGGAGGGGAGGGAACATGGGCGGGAGGGGAGGGAACATGGACGGGGGGAGGGAACATGGACGGGAGGGGAGGGGAGGGAACATGAACGGGAGGGGAATGACCATGAAAAACGGGGTGGGAGAAGAGGAGGGAACCTGGACGGAAAAGGGAGGGAACAGGGACGGGAGGGGAGGGAACTTATGAATGGGGGGGGGAGGGGAGGGACCAGGACGGAGGGGAGGGGATAGGGAACAAGCACGGAGGGGGACGGGGAGGGAACATGGGGGGTTGGGGAAAGGGAGGAGAGTGACATGGGACGGGAGGGGGAGTGTAAGGGACATGAACGGGAAGGGGAGGGGAGGGAACCATGGACGGGAGGGGAGGGGAGGAGACATGGACGGGAGGGGAGGGGAGGGACCATGGACGGGAGGGTAGGGAACATGAGAGGGAGGGAGGGAAAATGAACGGGAAGGGAGGGAAAGGAAAATGAATGGGAGGGGAGGGAACATGAACAAGAGGGAAGGGAACATGAACAGGAGGGGAGGGAACATGAACGGGAGGGGAGGTACCATGAACGGGAGGGGAGGGAACATGAACGGGAAGGGAGGACAGGGAACATGGACGGTATTTGAGGCGGAGGGCACCATGGGACGGGAGGAGAGGGATACATGGAAGGGAGGGGAGGGGAGGGGGGAAACATTTTTTTTTTTTTTTTTAACGGGAGGGAGGAAGAGGAGGGAAAAACATGGGACGGAAAAGGGCGACGGGAACATGGACGGGAGGGGAGGGAACATGAATGGGAGGGGAGGGACCATGGACGGGAGGGGAGGGAACATGAACGGGAGGGGAGGGGAGGGAACATGAAAGGGAGGCGAGGGACATTGGACGGGAGGGGAGGTAAGGGAACATGAACGGGAGGGGAGGGAACATGGACGGGAGGGGAGGGAAGGGAACATGAGCGGAAGGGGAGGGAAGGGAACATAAACGGGAGGGGAGGGAACATGAACAGGAGGGGAGGGAACATGAACGGGAGGGCAGGGAAGGGAACATGAATGGGAGGGGAGGGAACATGAACATGAGGGGAAGGAACATGAACGGGAGGGGAGGGAATATGAACGGGAGGGGAAGGAATATGAACGGGAGGGGAGGGAACATGAATGGGAGGGGAGGGAACATGAACGGGAGGAAAGGGGAGGGAACATGGATGGGAGGGGAGGGGAGGGAACATGAACGGGAGGGGAGGGGAGGGAACATGAACGGGAGGGGAATGAACATGAACGGGAGGGGAGAGGAGGGAACATGGACGGAAAGGGAGGGAACATGGACGGGAGGGGAGGGGAACGTGAGGGGAGGGGAGGGCCATGGACGGGAGTGGGAGGAACAATGACAGGGAGGGGAGGGGAGGAGGGAACATGAAGCGGGCGAGGACATGGACGGGAGGGGATTAGGTAAGGCACATGAACGGGAGGGTGAGGGAACAGCGGACGGGAGGGGAGGGAAGGGAACATGAGAGGCAAGGGAGGGAGGGAACATAAACGGGGGAGGGGATGGGAACATGAACGGAGGGGATGGGAACACAACGGGAGGCGAAGGGAAGGGACGAATGGGAGGGGATGGAAAATGAAAATGAGGGGACGAGAAATGAACGGGAGGGGAGGGATATGAACGGAGGGGAAGGTAAGGAATATGAACGGGAGGGGATGGGAAAATGAAATGGCTGAGGGGAGGGAACATGAAGGAGGGAAAGGGGACGGGAACAGGGATGGGAGGGATGCGGTGAGGAACATGAACGGATGTGGATGTGAATGGAAGGATGAACGGGAGAGGGAGGGAACATGAACGCGCGGGGGAGGGGACCACGTGAATGGGAGGGGAGGGAACAGGATGGAGGGGGGGCACATGAAACAGGAGGGGAGGGGAAGGAACTATGAACGGGAGGAGGGTGGAACATGGACGGGAGGGGAGGGAACATGGACGGGAGGGGAAGGAACATGAACGGGAGGGGAGGGAACATGAGCGGGAGTGGAGGGAACATGGACAGGAGGGGAGGGAACATGGACGGGAGGGGAGGCAACATGGACGGGAGGGGAGGGGAGGGAACATGAACGGGAAGGGGATCCTCCGGGAAACACATGCAACGGGAGGGGAGGGAACATGAGCAGGAGGGGAGGGGAGGGAACATGAATGGGAGGGGAGGGAACATGAACGGGAGGGAACATGAACGGGAGGGGAGGGAACATGGACGGGAGGGGAGGGGAGGGAACATGAACGGGAGGGGAGGGAAGGGAACATGAACGGGAGGAGAGGGGAGAGTCTGCAGAACATGAACGTAGGGGAAAGGAACATTACAATGAACGGGGGGGGGGGAGGGGAGGGAACATGAACGGGAGGGGAGGGAACATGGACGGGAGGGGAGGAAACATGAACGGGAGGGTAGGGGAGGAGACATGGACGGGAGGGGAGGCGGCAGGGGCGGGAACAGGAAAGGGAGGGGAGGGAACATGAAAGGGAGGGGAGAAAAACATGAACGGGAGGGTAGGGGAGGAGACATGGACGGGAGGGGAGGAGACATAGACGGGAGGGGAGGGAACATGGAGGGGAGGGGAGGGAACATGGACGGAAGGGGAGGAGAGGGAATATGAATGGGAGGGGAGGGAACATGAACATGAGGGGAGAGAACATGAACGGGAGGGGAGGAAATATGGAGGGGAGGGGAGGGAGCTTGAACGGGAGGGGAGGGAACATGAACGGGAGGGGAGGGAACACGAACGGGAGGGGAGGGAACATGAACCGGAGGGGAGGGAACATGGACGGGAGGGGAGGGAACATGAACGGGAGGGGAGGGAACATGAATGGGAGGGGTGGGAACATGAACGGGAGGGGAGGGAACATGGACGGGAGGGGAGGGAACATGAGCGGGAGGGGAGCGAACATGGACGGGAGGGGAGGGAACATGGACGGGAGGGGAGGGAACATGAACGGGAGGGGAGGGAACATGAACGGGAGGGGAGGGAACATGAACAGGAAGGGAGGGGAGGGAACATGAACGGGAGGGGAGGGGAGGGAACATGAACGGGAGGGGAGGGGAGGGAACATGAACGGGAGGGGAGGGAACATAAACGGGAGGGGAGGCGGAACTATGGAGGGAACATGGATGGGAGGGGGAGGGAACATGAACGGGAGGGAGGGGGGAGGGAACATTGAACGGGGAGGGGAGGGGGGAACATGAACGGGGAGGGGAGGGAGGGCACAGGGACGGGAGGGGAGGGGAACAGGCACCAGGACTAGGGAGGGAGCTGAGGGAACAACAGGACGGGAGGGGAGGGGAGGGGAACATCGAACCATGAGGGGAGGGAACATGGACAGGAAAGAACGAGGA